>QTSX02004446.1:0-168696 GCA_014839935.2 Entomophthora muscae
GTCCCCAGTGCTCATAGTCAAGAAGAAAGATGGGAGCAACCGTGTTGTCATTGACTATTTCAAGATTAATAACATCACTAAGAAGGACTCCTATCCTCTTCCAGGTATTGACAATGCACTCAATTGCCTAGGAGGCGCTAAGTTCTTCTCTGCAATGGATCTAATATCTGTATATTGGCAGATTGAATTGCCTCGCAAGGAGCAAGAAAAATGCGCCATCATCACCAGTCAAGGTCTCTTTCAACCTACCTTAATTCCACAAGGACTGTACAATGCACCTGCCACATTCCAACATGCCATGGATGACATGCTCCATGACCTCAAGCTGAACTGTGTTTTAGTCTACTCTGGATGACATCAATGTCTTTTCATGGACATTCTCTGATCACCTTCAACACCTTGAGAAGGTTCTTGGCGCCCAGCAGCCGCTAACCTTAAGGTCAAGCCCAGGAAGTACACCTCTTTAAGAATCAGCTCAATACCTGGTTTTGTGGTCAACGCCAAAGGATTACATGCAGCCTCATCCAGCCAAAGTTGAGTCCATAGAGAAAATGAAGGTGCTGTTCAACAACAAGATGTCCAGGTGTTTCTTGGCATGATTGGTTATTATTGGCTCTTTGTCAAAGACTTTCAAGGAAGGGGAGTCCTTCTTCCATTTGTTGAAGAGTGATATGCAATTTGACTGACTCCAAGCTCGTCAACAAGCCTTTGACACCCTACACTTGAGTCTCATGAACAAACCAATCCTGCAATACCCAGACTTCAGCCGTGAATTCATTGTTCAAACGGATGCCTCACTGACTGCTGTTGGTGGTGTGCTTTTCCAGGTGGACTCCAATGGCAAAGAACACCCTGTAGCCTACTGCAGCAGAACCCTGAACGTCCATGAGCGTAACTATACTGTGACTGAACATGAGTGCCTGGCAGTGATATACGCATACAAACAGTTTTGCGTATACCTACATGGCGTCCACTTCAAAGTAATCACAGATCATGTATCATTACTCTGGCTCCAGAATTTGAAAGAGCCTGAAGGGCATCTAGCATGATGGGCGCTAAAGCTCCAGGCCTACAACTTTGAAATATCACACAGAGCAGGTGTCAAACATCAGAATGCAGATGGACTGTCTCAGCTATTGACAGTAGCCTACCTGGCTGATGTCTCTAACCTGCTTTATGATAAAAAGTTGGCAGGCAACTACCAGGATAAGCCTGCAAAAGTCCAGCGCACCTTAGATAGGCTGCTGGAAGACACTAAAATCAAGAATGAGTGTATATTGAAACACATTTTAGAAGGAATAAGAATAATGCCCAGATCATCAGAATAGGCTGATTTAATAGTTTGCGCTCATAAGGCAATAGGGCATGGCGCCTTCTGGAAGACACTTGCACAACTAAAAACCACATACTTTTGGGAAGCCATGGCCTTTGACATACAAGAAACGCTGAGCTGCTGTAATGAATGCCAAGGGGAAACCCTGTTCAAAAAGTCAACAACCTACCACTTAGCTTGGCCTAACTTTGCTTGGCACACCGTCTCAATTGATGTTGTAGGACCCTTGCCAGTCAGCAACTATTGCACCAAGTACATCATTGTTGCAATAGACCACTTGACCAAATGGGTGGAGGCAAAGGCGGTGCACAACTTAGGTGCTAACACTACTGCAAAATTCCTACTTGAACAGATCATATTACGTCATGGTTGCCCCCAAGTTATCCTCACTGACAACAGCACCAACTTTACTTCCCATGTGGTGACCAAGCTTAATGAACTTATGGGAATCTGAGAGTATTTTCAACACCCTACCACCCTGAGTCAAATGGAATGGTAGAGAGAGTTAATGGGACCTTAGTGGGCATCTTGAGGAAATTGGCTGCTAGCTGCCCCGCTGAGTGGAACACATTCCTGCTGCCAGCTATCTTTGCCTACAATATTGCCATTCACTCCTCTACAGGGAAATTGCCATTTCAACTCTTACATGGCAGGCACCCCACGCTACCCCCATTCTATACTCCTGCCAATTGACTTTTTATCGCCATTTTTTACATGAGGGATAACCTTTCATCCTTCATGTTAAGATACTCTCATAGGGAATACCCTGATGTTGACATTACTTCAGTTACAAATAAATCCTTATTTAATACCCTATTTTATATAGTTCTTTTAGGATTAGTCCATTTAATGACACCTTTTGTGTCAAACTACAAGGGTTTAGTGAGCCTCTTGAAAGTACTTTTACAGAAAGTTCCCACACTTCTTTACTTGTTAAATCATAGCCCCAACACCTTGTATAGATTAGTCTATAATCTTGCACCTTATTGGGCAAGACCTCACAGAAACCTTATTTATTTTAAATTATATATTTTAACCTTAATAATAAAATAAAAATACGTATTTTAAAAATAATTTCTCAATATTTTATTTGATCAATAGAAGATTATACTCTCAAATAATTTAATACAATTTGATATTTAATGCTATACTATTTAAAAAACAGAATTCATATTAAGAATTTATTGCATAGATTCAAATAGATTTAGCTTTATGATCATTATTTGATGATGATGATGATGTTTTTTCAAATGAACTGATTTCTTTTAAAAAAATTGATGTTTTCCCTTTTTTAAAAATCCCCCATTTTATTTCTTCAGGCTTTATATTAATATTGATAATAAAATAATTATTACCTTGGTTTTTTTAAAAAAATCTTTTGAAGATTTTAGATTCTTTTCCATGATGAAGTGTTGATTAAAATTGAACTTTTATAGCATGTTTTTACATGCATATCTTTATTTATGGAATAAAAATATAGACTAAATAAGTTGTATATTATTAATATTAAAAGCATTTTTAATTAGTAGAATTTTTTTTAATATTAGCAAATTATTTACTTAGAATCATTTACGGCCATAAATAAAAAATATTTATTATTTGAGCACAAAAACAAGATAAAGATAATACCGTTATTTATAACAAGCTGGTTTATTTTAAAAAATATATCATATATATCATTTAAAGCTCCATAGATCTGAGCCTAAAAATATACTTTTAAATGACAATGTCTCTTTATAGATAAAACATTAAGTCTTTTATGTTTATAACTTTTATGATGAAAATTTGTTTTTTTAGAATATAATTTATATTTTAATTGAACCATGAAAAATAATCTTTAAATTTAAACCTATATTAGAAATAAAAGTCACTTTTAATTTTATATAAAAAGAATTATATAAAGTTATCTTTATATTTAAATTAATGTTATTTTTATTTATCTAAAAGGTAATTCAAAAGTATATCTCATATTTATAATTTAAATATAACTAAATATGTTTTATTCTATTCATATATGATATATTGCTAAGTTACTTTAAATATTATCTCAAGGATTTAAAAAGTAATATAAAATAAGTTTTTTAATTAAGCATATAATAGTTTTTTTAAAATAGTGTGGTAAGTTCTCTATATAATACATATTTATTTGTATATAAACTTCTAAATTAACTTTAAGCTAATAAATAAAAGAGGTTCACTTAAATAATAATATTTATTTGTGCTGTAACTGTGCTTTATTAGCAGAGTTATAAGGGGAAAATAATAAGAAACTGGATGATATCCTTATTTGGATTATTGAAGATTATATAGTTTGAGTGAATATTTTAGAAGGAACAAGATTGTGCCAATCAATAAATTGGATTGGTAGGGGGTGGCTTAATCCTGCTGATAACTTAAGCGCTAAATTAAATTTCCCCCTGGGATTTGGATTAAAGTTGGTTTGAGTTTCCCTATTTGATATATTGAGTTGACTTATGCTTTTGACTATGTGTGCCATGGTAATCAATTTGAGGACCAGTGGTTTTTTGTGTAAAGCCTTGATAGGGGTTGGCCCCGCAGTTTTGACACCCCTGCCAAGAGTTGGCCTTCTTGGTTAGCAGGTGAGTCATAAGGTTTTCTGGGGCGCAGGCTCTGTAATATACCAACTGACGCTTGTTTCAGGTAGTAATGCCTCTTGCTTCTTTTGTATTGCTTTGCATGGTTGGAGTCAATTGTGGTACTGCTATGAAGTCATCGGGTTCACACTTATTTAACTGCGTAATGCAAATAAGTGGTTCCACGAAACACCTGAAATCACCCCTTTCATGCCAATCAAATATGACTTATTTCACCACAATCACTGTCAAGTATATAAGCTTGTTATACCCGAATATTCAAGATATCAATAAATACCTACTTCCTTTATTTGTTGACTATTTCTTATTTACCAGATAAAACCAGTTAAATCAACCTATTCGAGACAAACCGAAATCCAATCCAAGTTATCCCGAAAACCAAAGTATCCAATCTCTTGGTTTTCAGTACAAAGTCTTGTCCTGTTTTTTTGTCCAATTTTCGGACCATATAAGTATTATTAATATATATAAAAGTGAGTCTGTCTGTCTGTCTGTAATGTTACCTCGAGTGGGCTCAAGCCGTAAGGGATTTGACTGAATTGATTTTTAGTTAAATTTGATTTTAAAAGTTGATTGTTAAGCCACAAGCTCAATTTGGCTCATCCTTACATCCAATCCCTTACATGCATCTTTGAAAGTACACAGATTGAATTCAGTGGAGTGTGGTCTAAATCATGTTGAACTGAAATATAAGCCACTCGAACTTTAATAAATTTGTATTTGATTACTTGCATTATAAATTAGTGGCTAATCCTATTCAACCATATCAAAGTGGCTTATCTTTCTAGATTACCCGACTCTAGAATGGGTGGATTAAAGCTGGAAGAAAAGCAGCAATTGTTTTAGATTGTTTTATATGATTGGATGATTATGCTCTGTGTGAGGATTGAATCGACGACGAAAAGAGAGCTTGGTCAATTTAAAGTGATACAGTTTAAACTATAAATATAAATATTAGTTTAAAGAAGGAGATGGTTGGCTTGGACATTTCGAAATTCTTATTATTCATTTGAAATAATAGAATATTCCAATTGGATGCATCACCTGATCCAAGTGGCTGCATATTGTTCAGAGTAAACCTTGCTTGACACAGCTTTATCCCAAACGAACATCAGTGGAGTAAACAAGCTATGACAAAATTGTGATTCAATATAATGATTTTCATGAAATTTAGAGGATGTAGATCAATTTTTCAGACGATTCCGATCAAAAAGGTACCAAGCATGATGGCTCTAGCTGCTCTAGATGCTGAGATATATAGTTAAGTACTGCAATCGGGTTCGCGTCATAATCAAAGGCTCGGACTCGATTTGATATTATCTAAATTTACTTGTAATACACACTACAAAAACTAAATCAATGTATCTCAGTGAATACTAAGCTGATTTTGATGTCCAATAGCTTATTTAAAAGCTGCAGATCAGCTCTACATTTTTAAAGATATTAAAAATCAATTACTAAATTTTAAAATAATTAGTTTAGCCTTACTAAACTTAATAGTGATACTATAATTATTTAGGTTTAGTTTTTATTTATACTTGGAGTATACAATTTTAATTTTAAATTTAAATAAATATAATTGAAATTACCTTTTAATAAAGCAATTAAATAAAATTTTAATTAAACATGCAATAAGTAATACAAGCCTAAAAAGACAATAAAATAAATTTAATTGATTTATTAAATTCAACTTTAATGCTGTCCTTGGATGGGGTGACTGCCTAGTAATCTTAATAGTGATACTACACTTATTTAGATTTAGTTTTTATTTATACTTGAAATATACAATTTTAAATTTAAATAAATATAATTGAAACTACATTTTAATAAAGCAATTAGATAAATTTTAATTAAACACATGATAAGTACTCCAAGCCTAAAAACACAATAAAATATATTTAATTGATTTATTAAATTCAACTTTAATTCTGTCCTTGGACAGGGCAACCACCTAGTTATTATATAACTTTGGCACAATAATGGGGCCTTCTTTTTTATATTGCAGTTTGATTGTGTTGGTATTCATCATCCAAAAAAATCCAGCAACTTTGTATCTTTTCTTAAGAAGGATTGTTGTGCTTTGAAGTTGCTTATATTGTTGGGCCTCTTTTTTACAATTGGAAAGGCACACATTTGGTTTGTCTCTAGGTGATGCCTTTTTGGGCATTTTTATCTTGGGCCCTGTCAGGAATTAAATTACATTAGGCTATGTGTCATAGACTAATTCAAAAGAAATTTTCCCTGTGGATCTATTCACTTGGATATGACATACAAAGAGGGCTGTAGGTGTCAGGGCCCAGAATGCCATAGACAATCAGTTAGCCTCTCTGGGAATAGTACAACCAACTGGGTGGAAAACTTTAACAACTGCCTTTCAGAAGGAAAAACCCATCCCTATGACTGCAAATAGCCAGAGATTTGCAAGGCCCACATGCTACAAAACTCTGAAATCAAGAATAAACAACAAATAAGGTCTTTTTACTATCAGAAAAGCTAAATCATACCAGCAATTGCCCAACTGCTCAATTGGGTGACCAAATGCTTGTAGGTTCTAATAATAGCTGTGACACCTTGGCTTGCTGTAGCCCAACCAAGGTTCCTGTTATACCAGCTGTCAAAATTTTGGGGTCTTGAGGAATTATCTTTATTATTGGTCATTGTATGGGGGTTGTTGATAGAGAGTGTATGGCAACAATCTATAGCTACCAATTGGGTCTAGGGATACAGCTATGGCCTGGCAGCGTCTTGTTGGGCCGTAGGAGAAAATACACAGGTCTGCAAGTAGACAGTAGCACACTCTACTTGGATACTTCTGACTACTAGGTGTCAGCTAGTAGTGATACAACAATAGAGATCTTCAATCTCTATCTTCAAGGGTGAATATTCTTCTTAATCTCAAGTAAGGAGAGCACCTTATATAGGGTAGATAAGCCCTCTTGCCAGATTGTTATCTGATGCTTCTAACTCTTACTAGTCAGTCTATTTGTGTCAGGGACCCACTTGAGAGGGAACAAGTTCCCAATCTGGTGAGCCAAGACCCTACATTAAGTCCTGTGATGACCAAACCAATGGGTACCGTGACCATGGCCAGATGGCCAAAATGACCCAGGTAGGCAAATCTACCCATCATAAAACTGAAACAGCCCAACAGGTAGTACCCTATCAAGTATGGCTACAAGTAGAAAGATATGTTGGGTCTAACCAACAAAGGTCTGACTGGAGGAGGAGAAGTGGAAGCACAACCATAGTGGAACTTCCTTTCCCAGTGGCCTGAGGGGTACTTGAACCAACCATGGGCCAGAGACTCCTTCTGATGAGAATCATCTGGGGAGGAATTGTGCCAGTCTGTAGTTGAAGTGGGATTCTCCAAGGTCAACACCACAGATAGGAAAGATGCTAGAAACCAGAACAGGAAGAAGTTTGTCGTTAATGCCGCCATTCATCATGTTTTGATTTTGCCTTTGTTGGGTTATTTTGAGGATGAATCTATTTCTTTTGCTTTTGCCCTTAAAAATGAGGCTGGTTTCACATTGGGAAATACAATTGTTCAGTTTCCTGATCCTGTGCAACTCACTTGCCTCACTCATGCTTGTGGCAAGTGATTCTACTGTCCTGGTATTGTTTTGTGGTATTGCCAACCACTATATATTCCATTTCCTATTTTCCAATAAAATTAAATTCTATTTACATTTTTTTCTTTGTGTCTCCACGTACTTTGGCGCCTCTCTAGCCATGCCTAGTAGATATTATTCATTCAGGGCCACAAGGTAATTGCATAGCCTTTCCTGCCATTCTAACCAAGACTTAGTACAAATCCAATCCTAAGGTTAGGATTTCCTGTTGTGACTCTGTGCCACACCTCAGATCACAAAAAAAATGATGCTCACTACAGGGGCTGTAAGCCCCTTGGTACCCCCTTTGCAACTACGTTTTCAGGACCTTTGCCTCCTCCTATGCAAGAGCCAACTTCATCTGAAATCACCAGTCCTCCTATTGAGAAAGACATTACAGACCTACCTATTGTCCCTACTGTACTGAACCTTGGGAATGGTCCCTGTCTAGTGGCCTACTCTTTGGATACCCCTGACTTAGAATAAGTCATGGCAGTAGCTCTTGGGATAGCCTGTGAAGGAGCTATCCCTTGCCTCCAGCTTCAGTTCAATCAGGCAGAATACTACAAATTGATTGTAGTGCCACAATTTCCCCAGCATCTTCTCTTGGTGGCTGGCTTTGCTGAACATCTATTGTCCTCCTTTGTACAACCTGCCTTAGCCTATCATCAAATGGTATTAGGGCTTCATGTTCAGGAAATTTTGTTGTTGCAAGCTGCTGTCACCCATCACTGGGATCAGTTTGCGGCCTATCAGCAGTGGATTCATTCCCTGTTTTCCTTATTATCCAACAATCAGCACAACTCTGTCACCTCCCAGTCTTGTTTGGTCACTTCCATTGAGAGAATGCGCCAATTCATCCCTGGGTATGTCAGAGAGCGCCTTCATGAGTTCCACCAACTGGAACAGCCTTGGTGTGCCCAAGTAGACTCTACTTTAAACGCCTATCTCACCAACTTTGAACAACTTGTACAACAACTTAACAAGTTCAGTGCATATTCCTTTGACCAATTGCAGCAAGTAGCAGTCCATGCTGCAAAGAGCCTCTGAAAACTTGGCGAGGGATTTGACCAGGAAAGGGCTGCTACCGCCGCCACCATTGCCAAACTCCAGACTCAAGTAAATGAGCTGTCTGCCTCCAAAGCAGATGGCCCGCCTTCTCCTTCATCTGAAAAGCTAGCAGATAGAGAACAGAGGCTCTGGGATGCCATTCAAGATTTAAGAGCATCTACCTGAAGTCAGGATTGCCCCCCCAAAGTCCCTCAGCCTGATCCTCAAGTGCTTGCTCTGACGACTCAGGTTGCTGACTTACAACAAGAGGTTGCTACTTTGTGTGAGGCAATGGTGTCTGTGGTTAGTCCATCTGAAGTTGTGGGCAAAGATGGTTGTTGCCCTGGATTTTCAGGATCCTCCCACATCCATTGTGCTAGAGAGTTGATAGCTCTAGCCAATAAAGTGGACCTCCTGAAGCAAGATCACTCTGAGCTTTATAAAGACGTACAAGAACTAAGTGAAGTGGTCAACTCAGTAAATAACAGGTTTGCCTCTTGCCTTTTGGTGGGCCCAACTCTTACTTCCTGAATGGATGAGCTTTCCTTGGTAGTAACTGCACAGGTTCAGCGCCTAGATGTTACTGAGCAACAGACTGCCCTCATGTAATACCCAGTTATGGTAGGTACCACTCGCAGGATGTAGGGCAGTAGGTTGGTGAACTGAAACCCAGTCAAGGCAGTAACAATGTGATACACAGTCATTAGCCAGCAGAAGATCTTTGCATGCACGTTGTATCTCCCAAAACTCCTGGCAAAGTAGGTTAAGATGTAGTACATGGACGTGTACATCACAATAGAGAGTGTTGAATGTGGAGAGACCAAAGGAGGCCAGGGTCCAGTTTGAGATGAGTTCAGTTGACCAGGGTTGTAGTAGGGGTCATGACCTAGTCCATCAGGAGGTGGCCCAAAGAACTCTGGACCTGGTTGGTAGCCTCCAATCCCAAGGCAAGCTGTGAGCATAGCTGTGAAGATGAGGTGGTTCATCTTCCCTGGATTGGAGGGTTGGCAGGGGCTGATTGGTAGTTTTAACTTGTTAGAGGTAAGTTGAATTTCACTTTTATTGAGGGTATTAATCTCAATAATAGCACAAGCTATTACTGAGGTGGAATCCTTTATTTATAGTCCTCTTCTCTGTGCAAAGATTTGCAATTGGGAGGGAAAATCAGGGGATGGGAGATCTCAGAAGTTTGGGGGATAGGGATAGCAATTGGAACTTAGGAAGATGGCCAAATTCCTGTTCACCTGTTATCTGTGGCTGGTTGGGCAATTCTTGAGGTAAGCCAATAGTTTTTTGTGGTCCTGGTGTTAGGTGAAGGTTGTGAGTCAATTCCTCTTCAAAAGTTATTTTGGGGTCAAGAACATTGTTTTGGATGGGATTTGGCCTTGCCCAAGTGGTCAGTGAATCAGCATCTGATTGGTTGGTGGTAATCTTATTTTTCAAATCAAAACATTATTCCTGCCCTCTTCTTGAGGGGAAAATTTAACTTTTAAATCTTTCCCTGTTGCCAGGGACTTATTTGATTAGCTTCTCCCCAGGGAATTTATGATTGGCTGCAGGGTGGACCCTGGGTCCCGGGTGGGTGGCAGGCACCCGGCTGGGGCCCGGGGAGCAAGTGGGTGGGCTGGGCAAGCAAGCGGGTGGGTGGCAGGGCCCAGGCTGGAGGATGTGGCGCTGGCGGGAGGCAAGCAAGCGGGTGGGGGACTGGCGGGCAGGTGGCTGGCGGAGGGCTCGCAGGTGGCCAGCTGGGTGCTGGTGGGTGCTGCAGGTGCCTGCCCGGATGATAAATTGGTTTGGCACTCACCAAGTTCCAATTTCTCATTAATTTTATTTTTATTTTCCCCTAATAAAGGGGGAAAATCCCTATCAAATTTTGCCCCCAAAATTGGGGCTTCAGGTATTTTTTCCCAAGTTTTCTTCTCAGTCAATATTAGGTTTATGTCAGGAATATTCCTGACACCTTGCTAATAATACAGGCACCCGCACTGCTGACACCTTGACTACCCTTGAAGATAGTGCCTGCCAGCTATGGGCTGGGCATCCCCCCACCAAGTCAGAAGCAGAATTCTCCCCACACATAAATGTACTCAATAGCAACAATGGTGGCCCAACTCCAGAAGCACATTTCAAGCCTACCTTTAAGCAAGTTTTTGACCCCAGAACCTCAACCATTGTAGCTTTCCTAACTATCTACAAAAATGCCATAATAAGGGCCTCAGATGAGGTTAAGAAGGAGCACATTCTGACCTGTCTACACCCAACCTGCCAAGAGGTAGCCGTGCCAGAGATGCCCACCACCTAAACCTGGGAAGATATGAAGCAGCTTCCAATTGACAAGTTTGGTGGTGACCTTAGTTTGGAAGTGAAGAAGGACGCCTTCATGCACATTGCCTTCAAACCAAAAGAGACCCTGGCTGAATTTGCAGATAGATTCTACCTGGAGGGACAACAACTGATCACAAGCCGCCAGTTGACTGCACATGAAGCATACATGGCTTGCTCTCAAGCCCTCAAGGTTAACCAGCTCCTGTGTCTTCACTTCAAGGCCCATAAAGCCATCCTTTCTTCCATGAAGAGCATAAAGAAACTATTGCAGGATATGCACCTTACCCATTATGGGGCAGTTGTACAAGAAAATTGTGCTGCCTCTACCTCTGGTTTGTCTTCACGTGGTCTGCATATCCTTACCATGAACTATCAGAATCCTCCTTGAAGCCAGGGTTGTCATAACTGTAGGCAAATAGGTCACCATTCCTGGGTCTGCACTAACCCTCAAGTTGAAGGAGCTGATCCTAAGGAGCAGGCGGGAAAAGAACAGTCAACCTAGAGGTGGAGACACTCTCAGTTGACAATTCTTCCCAGTCTCCTCTGATTCCCCCTTCTATTGCTGACTCTGACCCTGTTGAAAATGAGGCTCCTCCCATCCTGTTACTATTCCATGGCATATCTGATGACTCCAACATGGACAATTCTGATGTAAAAGATTCTGATGCCTATGGGTACTCCATCCTGGCCGTCCCTGGAACTATTACAGTCCCTTATAAGCTACGTTCTGAGAAGGTTACTACAACCGCCAAGCCTCTTCCTGAAGCCAAGGAGGTTGTCTCTTGCCCTTATCTCATCCAAGCCAAGAGATCTCCTATGCTTGTTGAGTCTTCTGAAGAAGCTTCTGAGGTTGCTGACGCTGTGTTCAAAAAACGTCTCCATCTTGCTCCCTCTCCAAACTGTTTATAATGAGTTCCCAGGGTTGAGATGCATGATTGAGAAGTGGGATAAGAAACTAGCAGAAGCTCAAAATATCTTGGCTGTTCTTCTACCCTTTGGTCACACTACCACTTGAGTAGAGATATCCATTCAAAAAGTGAAGATCAAGGCCGTTTTAGACATGGGGTCTCCTGTTAATGTTGTCTCCCCAAAGCTGGTCAAGAAATTCAAAATTTCCCCTGACCTCAACTATCATCAATTTTATGGCACAGCTGGACTGTCCATGACTTGAACTATAGGGGCTTATTCTGCTATGCCCATGCAATTTGGCAAGCTGCTCTTAGCAGCGCCTGCCATTTTCCTGGAGAACGAGAGCTATGACCTGCTAGTTGGTACTCAATTCCTTAGGGAATATAATAGGATAATCAACTTAAAGGATGGCTTTCTCTCTATCTTGGGGTATAAAGTCCCTCTGATCTTTAAAGAGCCAGTTAAAGTTCCCAGAAAGCGCCTCAAGACATGTGCTTTGGAATATCCCACTGGTTTTTTCACTTTAAAATACCAAATCCATTCCTCTAATATGAAGTGTCCTCACATGGCTTGTCCTGCGTCTGAGGGGATTCCTCTCTTGGCCACTTCTGCTGTGACTATTCTGCCTGGGTCTCAAACTATCCTTGACTCCCAAATATCATATGAACTGCCCAAACATACATTCCTAGAGTTGTACTCTCCTCCCTTGCTAGGGCATAACAAACCCTATCTCTGTCCAGGGATCTTGGATGTCTCTCATAAAGACCCGGTTCAACTGCTAATTGCCAACTTGACTGCCCTCCCCATACATGTGTCTAGAGGGCAGGTTGTTGGCTATGGCAAGCTATTGAATAATCCTGAAGTCCTATCTCTCTATCCCTTTGGTATGTTCTGGGACTTTAACTTACCTGAGGATGAGCCACAAGTCCTATCTTTGTTCACCGCCCAAGACTTTCTGCAACTATCTCTGGTTTAACAGAAGGAGGTGCTTGACTTACTGGATCAGTTTTTGGATATCTTTGCTAAAGACAGCACGGATTATGGGTTAGCCAAGGGTGTCATTCACCAGATCAATACTGGTGACACTCCCCCCTTTTGTGCTAAACCCTACTGCCGCAGTTGAGTAGAAGATGCTCAGGTGTCTAAAGAGCTTAAGAAAATTTTAGATGCTGGACTGCTTGCTACTTCAAAAAGTCCATGGGCTTCTCCCTTGCACATGCTGAAGAAGAAGGATGGAGGCCATTGTATTGTAATGGACTACTGACGCTTGAATTCCTTAACCAAGAAGGATTTCTACCCTTTACCACGCATTGGCAATGCTCTACGCTGCCTTGGGGGCTCTAAGCTTTTTCTGCCATGGATCTAGCTTCTGGATACTGGAAAGTTGACCTCTCTTCCAAAGATAGACAGAAGGCTGCACTCATCACTTTGGAAGGATTTTTTGAGCCCACTCAAATGCCGCAAGGACTCTGCAATGCTCCAGCTATCTTCCAGCAAGCCATGGATTCCATTCTCCGTGATCTGAAGCTCTCATGTGTTTTAGTGTACTTAGATGATATAAATGTCTTCAGTGCCACCTTTACTGATCACTTGGCCCATCTCAAGGAGGTGTTCATAAAGATTCCTGAAGCTGGACATAAGTTAAAACCATCTAAGTGCGCCTTCTTCAAGCGCCTTGAATTTTTGGGCCATGAGGTGACTCAGACAGGAATCCGCCCCATGACTAAGAAAGTTGAAGCCATTGATAAGATGCTTCCACCCACCAACTTGCAAGAAGTCCAAGTCTTTCTGGAAATGATGGGATAGTATAGGCAATTTATCACTGATTTTGCTGACACTAGTGAACCCTTGGTCCACCTGTTGCGTAATGTCCCTTTCAAATGGACTGCCAGTCAGCAACAAGCCTTTGAAACCCTCAAGCAAAAACTCAAAGAGGCTCCCATATTAGTATATCCTGACTACAGTAAGGAATTCATCTTGTATACTGATGCTAGTGACCTAGCTATTGGGGCTATCTTGGCTCAACTGGATGATGAGGGTGTGGATCAGCCTGTAGCTTATACCTCCTGCGTCCTAAATAAACATGAGAAGAACTACAGCGTGACTGAGAAGGCGTGCCTTGCTGTGCTGCATGTTGTCAAGCAGTTCTGCCACTACGTGTATGGCACCCATTTAACTGTGGTTACTGATCCTGCTTTGCTTAAGTGGTTACAACAGCTTAAGGAGCCAGAAGGACGTTTAGCTAAGTGGGCTCTCTGTCTGCAAGGGTATGACTTCACTGCGTTGCACTGCCCCAGGACTCAACATCAGAATGATGACGGCCTGTCCAGAATGCCCATCCTTGCTCTGCACCCTGATGAAGCTGACCAGGTGTATGAACTAATTGGATACCCTTCATCATGGGAAAGCAAGACAGAGAAAGTTTGAGTTGCCCTTTATAAGCTATCTGAAGACGCCCTCATTTGTGACAATCAACTTTTTAAGAAGGTACAAGACCACTACTTGCCCTATGTAAGGCCTAGTATTTGCATTTCATTGGTGCTGCAAGCCCATAAAGAGACAGGACATGGAGGAGTTGCCAAGACCCATGCCTGGTTCCAGAAGAATTACTTCTGGGAAAATCTTTGCTTGCTGATCCCAGATGTTATTGCTAGTTGCCATGATTGCCAACTCTAACGTCCTAAAGCCGCCGCTCATGAGTTCAAGCTAGTCCCCCCTCAACACGCCTTTCACACTATTAGTATTGACATTATAGGGCCTCTCCCTTGCTCCTGCTCTGGCTGCCGCTTTATCCTAATTGCTATTGATCACTTCAGCAAGTGGGTAGAAGCTTGCCCTACTAAGGACATCACCGCTAAAACAACTGCTGCCTTCCTGTTGAAAGATGTTTTCTACTGCCATGGCTGCCCTCAAGTGTTTCTATCTGACAATAGAACTAGCTTCAATGCCAAGTTAGTAACCTCTGTTATTGAAGCTTTAGGGTCTCACCAGTCTTTCTCTGCCCCTATAACCCATCTACCAATGGGGCAGTTGAGTGTGCAAATTCAACACTGGTTTCTATCATGAGGAAGCTTACTTACTCTGACACCGGCAACTGGGATCTATACTTACCTGCTGCTCTCTTTCTATTGCCTTAGCAAGCATTGTGTCACCGGGTACTCCTCTTTTGCTATGCTGTATGGCCGTAAAGCCACTACCCTGTTGCTCCTGGGGCCCCCCTACTCTCCTCTGATAAGGCCATGAACCCTGATGAGCACATCAAAGATCTAGTCAACCACATCATTGATATACAGGCTACTGCCTACATGTCCACCTATAAGACTAAGCTGCTGGAGCTCTCCCCTGACAATTCTGGGAGATCCCCCCTGCCTGAGTTTGCCATTGGAGACCATATTCTGTATTATCAACACAGAGTTGGAGGACAAGCTCATAAGCTAGACTTGTTATGGATTGGGCCCTTATAAGTGACCTTTAAGCAAGGATCAGAGTATATAGTAAAGCTCCCCTCTAGTGGTTGACCTTTTGATCAAGTGCATGCTAAGTTCCTCTGCAAGTATCACCCCCTAAGGCCAATCTAGAGGGGGGCAATGTTGTTAATGCCACTATTCACCATGTTTTGATTTTACCTTTGTTGCGTTATTTCAAGGACAAATCTCTTTATTTGCTTTTGCCCTTCAAAATGAGGCTGGTTCTGCATTAGGAAATACAATTTTTCAGTTTCCTGATCCTGCATAACTCACTTGCCCCACTCATGCTGGTGGAAAGTGATCCTACCGTCCTGGTATTGTTTTGTGGTATTGCCAACCACTATATATTCCATTTCCTGTTTTCCAATTAAATTAAGTTCTATTCACATTTTTGTCTTTGTGTCTGTGGTGAAACTCATCACCAGTTGGTTGCTCTAATCCTGATTGTTGTTGAGTACTTCCTGATTGTATTAGATCCTGATCACCTTTCCAATATAGTAGCTGTTCTGGATGCTTATGGTTTCAATTAGCTGCTGGATCATCTTATGAGACCAACTAGCTTCCGGATTGTTCATCTACCCTGACTTGGTTCCGGATTAGCAGTTCTACCAATTGGACGTTAAATCTACCAACCAATTTAGTTCACCAACTATGGTTAATGATTGACTTCCCCATCTTTGAGTCTTTTGTAACCCCCTTGTGTTGCTGGGGCTGTTCACATCTTCCCCTGATTGCTGTGTTGATCCCTAGTGGTTCAACATTCATTTCCCCTTTCTCAACCTCCATACAATGACCAACTTACCTTGAGTTATCAAGTAAGTTGTAGTATATAAACCCCTCTTCTGTTCTCAATAAAGATATACATTACACCCCCCTTATATTAGCTACACCATGAATATTTCTTTGAGTGTATAATCTAAGAACCACAAAGGCTAGTCTCCTCCTATTGACTACACTGCCAATTAACTTGACTAGAAGTCACTTATTGAGGATTTGCTTTAGAGTAGTTGCTGTTGCCACTAATCCAAATCCTTTGTTGTTCTCCAGGTCTGACCACTTTTGTATTATAAACTACTTGTCTGGTATCCAACTATTACAGTGCCAAGTTAACCAACTGACCCTTAGATCATCTCCAATCTCATTGTCTAGTTCTAGTTTGTTGAACAACCAACATACTATCCTCAATTACTGTAGCAAGAGTACCATAGTGTCTCCACGTACTTTGGCGCCTCTCTAGTCACGTCTAGTAAATATTATTCATTCAGGGCCACAAGGTAATCACATAGCCTTCCCTGCCATTATAACCAAGACTTAGTAAAAACCAATCCTAAGGTTAGGATTTCCTGTTGTGACTCTGTGCTGCACCTCAGATCACGACAAAGTTTCCCTGCATGGCTTCAAGAAAGGGATTTAAAAGTAAGTGTAATCAAGTATAATACAAGAGAAAGTCTTTATTGCTGGAACAAGTGATAATGATAAATATTGCTTGCTTAAATACCCCAGAATAGAGGGTGGAACATTTAAGATGTGCAATGAATAAAAGAGGATTTGACATGAGGTCTTACTAAAATAATGGCTGAAGAAATTATGTTTACTGTGTTGAAACTCATCACCAGTCGGTCGCTTTAATTCTGATTGTCATTGGGTACTTCCTGATTGTATTAGGATCCTGATCTCCCTTCCAATATAGTAGTTGTTCTTGATAATTATGATTTAGACTAGCTGCGGGATCATCATACAAGTCCAACTAGTTTCTGGATTGTTCATCTACCCTGCCTTGGTTCCAAATTAGGGCTTCAATGTCTGAATGTTAAATCTATCAATTGATACAGTTCACCAACTGTTTGTTAAACTGACCAACTTCTCCATCATTGAGCCCTCTGCAACCCCTTGTGCCACTGGGGCTGTTTCCATCCTCTCCTGATTGTTGTGTTGATCCTTAGTGCTTTGACATTCATTTACCCCTCTCTCAACTCCCAAGCAATGTCCAACTTACCTTGAGTTATCAAGTAAGTTGTATTATATAAACCCCTCTCCCTCTTCTCAATAAAATATACGTTACACCCCCCTTATATTAGCTATACCATCAAATACTTTATTGAGTGTATAATCTAAGAACTGCAAAGACTAGTCTCCTCCCACTGACTACACTGCCAATTAAGCTTGACTAGAAGTCACTTGTTGAGGATTTGCTTTTGAGTAGTTGCTGTTGCCACTACTCTAAACCCTTTGTTGTTCTTCAGGTCCAACTGCTTTTGTACTACCAACTACTTGTCTGGTATCCAACTAGTACAGTACCAAGGCTACCAACCAACCCTTAGACTATCCCCAATCACCGTAGTAAGTGTACCACATCTTGGTGCTCACTACAGGGGCTTTTAGCCAATTCCTTTTCAACCTCCTATCAATGTCTATAAAGCCTCTGACAAGGGAAGAACCTACCCAACATGGTAAAAACTAGATCTTCTGGAGTACCTCTTCTACCTTTAAATGACAACATCCAACAAGTTGGTTGTCCTAACAGAACGGTCTCTCTAGCCACTACTACATCAGCATCATCTCAAGCAAGCGCCGGTACCCAGGATCAGTTGGCAGCATTCACCCCCAACAGGTGAGTCAGTTTTCAACTGAAAGAACTACCTCCTGACCCTCAACCACCACCTCCAACAATCCTGTCAGACCAGCCCAGTCCCCACTGGGGAATTGCACCACAGGAAATTGGACCAACCAACAAGCCACAACTCCAAGCAGGGTACTAAGTAACCCTAGCAATTGTCCTAGTCCCATAGAGCAACTCTAATTCATGGAGATTCCCACGGTACAACCAGCCCCAATACCTCCTCCAGGACCCTGGGAACCTCCTAGTCAACCAGTGAGACAGTTGGTCCCACCCTTTGAGGCCTTCAACTTCTCTGCTTCTGGAGTCAGTCAAACTCTCAATTGTTGGCCTTCTGCACCAATATACCCTGTCTTCACTAGCCCCAGCCTTCAATCATTTCCAATTGCCCCTTCTATTGGGCAAGCCAATACCAATCCCTATCTCCCTCTGGATATTTCTGCGGAGACCACCAATACCGAGCGAGATCTGCAAGAGATCAAGAAAATGATTGAACACAATAATGGAGCCCTTCCTCAATCAACAGTTGACAGTTTAGAGAGACTAACCACATACACCACTAGGGTTGGTCATCCTAAACTAATGGACACAGTGAATAGGCTCAATCAGGTCAACACCAGCCTTTGAGAGATAAATAACCGACATGAAGACCTCCAACAGTCAGCTGATATTAGCTTTGAGAAACAAGGTGAATGGAACAATATCACCAACCAACAGCTTGAAGAGTCTGATGCTTGTGCCAGAGCTACTGCTGTCCACTTGGAAGGAATAACCCAGGAGTCAAATACCTTTGTGGATACCCAGTTTACTCCTCTCCACGACTTCACTGTCACTTTAGCTGCCAACTTGGAATTGTCTGTGGTTGACCTCAAAGCCCAAGGAACAACCCTCACCAACCACCATCAACATATCCAAGAATTAATGGAACAAATGAGCCAACTGTCCAGTGCAACCTATGCTCAGAGTGCTGTCCAGAGACAGCAGAACACCACTATTACTCATGTGGACGCCAAGGTCACTAGACAATTCAATGAAAATTGTACTCAGATCAAAGAGGTACAACACCAATGTACCAAAGATCTAGCTACCACTACTGCTACGGTAGTGGAACAGCTTACTACCTGCAATCAAGGAGTACAACAGGCACATACTGCCAATCAGGATTTAACGGAGCAAGTGGATGGTTTTACAGCTCAATTGGCCAACATCACTACCCTACTCAGCAACCAAGGACGTGTAGTCAAAGAACTAAGAGTAGCCATGACTACCCTAGAAGAACACTTTGATTGACTTTCCATTGGGGATCCAACAACTCACAGTCCCACCATCATTGGCAATATCCTCAATCACGGTCAAACCAACCCTGCTTGCCCTCCTCAGTACACCCCTCCCAACATAGCAACTGGAGCAAATGCTATGCCAATTGGGAGTGCAGGTCCAAGATGCCGTTGCCAGAGAAGTCCTGAGAGTCACCAATGTCAGTCCTGCCACAGACAACACCAGCCCAACTACTCCAATAGTAGTAGTTCTAGTTCTGACTCTAGTTCTGAGGATGAGTCAACAATCTCATATTTTAAGTATCAGCAAGGAGTACACTGTGGTTCTAGTTAAGGCAGAACTAAGCCAAATAGTCTTTTCAAAACCAAATTCTCCATGAACAGTCACATCAACATCCACATGTGGCTGGAAACTTTCAAGAAAACTAATGAAGGACTAGGGTCAAGAGAGATGGGTCTAGCCTGTATTTTCATGCTAGACAAAGCAGTATTAGCAGAAATCTCTCAAAACCTCCCTAGGAACTATAAATATAAGAATATGAGAAAAGCTCTCCTTAAAGTCTTTGACTCAGAAGCAAGGGACAAAATTGACAGGGATAACTTTCTAGTTCTAAAAATCAAGAACTTTGAAGATTTTCCTTGTGAGTTCCGATCCATGGTAAGTCAGCTGCAGATGAAGAACCTCATCAGCCCCAACAACTGTTGCTGTGCCCTCCAACATGCCTTGTTGCCATACAAGGATCTCTGGCTTGAGTTCCCTGGCCAGATAAATGGCCTTAATGACATCACTTTGATTGTAGAGCAAGTCTTTACTCTAGGACAGCTTAAAACCCAGATGGACTACCTGAAGCATACCAATTGACAAGTCTACGCCACTCCAGAACCAACTCCAACTCCTGTCTATCAACTATTGTCTTCCTACCAGAGCAATTCTAATGCCCAGCCAACTCCATATCATATGCAACCCAACTACACAGGTTGCAGAATTTGCAAGGAGAAGACACACATGCAAAAAGATTGCCCCAACTTTGCTGTGTATAAAAAAGTACAGGATATGTTTAGAAGTAGAGCTCAGGGTCAACCTGGAGTTCACGTAGTTTCTACTGAGGACACAGTCCACATAAAAGACTACTTCTCTTCTGACAAAGAGTCAAAAAACAAATAGGTGATGGACTCAGGGAGTCCCCATCACCTCTACCTAAACCTCCCCCCAGTGACTTAGCTGTTATTTTTGCTGTGCTATCCAATCCAGTCAGCAATAAATCAGTACAGGCCAAACAACTGGAGAAGAGACATGCCTTAATGGAATCTCTTAACTCTAGTATCACCAACCTGACCTTCTGTCCCTACCTGTCCCAGCCTGTACCTGAACCGCTCTCTACTGACTCCAATAGCAACTGCAAAGACATCACCTCATACAATGGCAGTTCCTTTGTCAATGTATTGTTCCCCATCCCAATGAAGACTTTCTTGAAAGCCCTGCCAATGTTTAAGGATTGTTTGAATGCTCTAAAAGAGCACCTAAGAACTGATCTCATATGCAGTATCACTAATAATATTATAAATCCAACAAAAACATGTACATGGGTCCAACTTAAAGTCTTTGATACTCCTATTTGCGCTGTTGTTGACACAGGAGCACTGACAAAAATTTTATCCTCCCAATTAGTATCAAAGCTTCAGTTCAAACCAGACTTGGCTTATGATGAAAGCTTTTCTACTGCAGGGGATCAACAAACCATTGCCGCAGGTGCCTACAGTAGTATCCCCCTGATCTTTGGTGAGCTAGTCCTAACAACAAGTGCTGTTGTGCTACAATCAACCAGTTATGACATGCTAATAGGAACCAACCTGCTACAACAATACAACACCATAATAGCCATGGGTACTGGAATAATAACCCTTATGGGCTATTTTATTATGTTATTGTTTAATGACAATCAAACATTGTACATGATATCACAGGGGAAAGCCAACCGACACCATACCTTAATCAAGTACCCACATGGTTTCATGGGGATTTCTTACTGTCTTGCCAACTCGCATACCAAGACTCTTCAGTTCCATGCTAACTCAGCAACAGGCATCAAGTTAAAGGCTAATCATTCTATGATGATAGAGCCTTTTATGCAAGTGGTTGTTAGTACAGGCATTCTGTTTGACGTTCCTCCTGAAATGTCTCTAAATGTGTTCAGTCTTCCTCACCTGTTGTTGTCCAAACCAATTGCAGCCCCTGGATTTTGTGATGAAGCCAACCACTCTGAGCTTAAGGTGTTATTGACAAACTTTTCATCAAAGAAGATTGTTGTCCGGAGACATCAACCAATTGCATACATTAGAATCAAGCCAACAACAGAAATTGATTCTGTCTACTATGTAGGAAACCTATCAGAATTAGGGATACTGAAGACGCCTCTGACTTGTTCCCACTCAGTACTAGCTGTCATTCCACGCAAAGAGATGTCTGGTCTTTCTGAGGGGGAGATAGTAAAGTTTGAAATTTTTTTAGATGAGTTCAAAGACATCTTTGCAACATCCAATTTTGACTTAGGTTGTGCAAAAGGAGTCAAGCACAAAATCAAGGTTGGTGATTCAGCTCCTATCTACCAAAGGTCATATTGTCAATCACCTAAGGACAATGCAATAATTGATGAAGAAGTTCAATGACTGCTAAGTGCTGGTCTTCTGAAACCATCAAGTAGTCCCTGGGCTTCCCCTCTCCTGCTAGTTAAGAAGAAAGATGGCACAAACCAAGTTGTCATCAATTAACAACAGTTGAATCAGATCACCAGAAAGACATGTGACCATTGCCACATATTGACAAAACGCTAGACTGACTAGGTGGTGCACGTTACTTTTCAGCAATGGACTTGGTCTCTGGTTACTGGCAAGTACCAATGGCCAAAGAGGATCAAGATAAATGTGCCCTGATTACAGCAGCAGGATTTTACCAACCAACCAGAATGCCCCAAGGATTAGCAAACACACCAGCTACCTTTCAACAACTCATGGATAGTACATTTGCTGACCTTAAACTAAGTTGTGTTCTCATCTACTTGGGCGGCATAAACTTTTTCTCTAAGACATTTGATGAACATCTTAGTCACTTGAAGGAAGTCTTCATAAGGCTTCAGAAGAAAGGGTTGAAACTCAAACCTTCCAAGTGCTCTTTCTTTTTTAAGAAACATTTGGAATTTTTGGGTCATGTCATCTCCAGCAAAGGAATCAGACCAATCCCAGCTAAGACGTCAGCCATAGCCCAGATGCCTTCCCCCACAGACATGGAAGGAGTTCAATTAACCCTAGGCATGGCAGGTTACTATTGCTGATTCATTCCCAACTTTTCCAAAATAGCCCAATCACTCTTTCATCTGTTGAAGACTTCCACTAATTTCAATTGGACCAAAGAGTGTGAAGAAGCATTTCAATCCTTGAAAGATGTGTTGACAACTGATCCTTTGTTAGTGTACCCAGATTATTTCAAGCCTTTCACTTTGCACACTGATGCTTCCAATGTTGCAATTGGTACTGTTCTGTCTCAGACCAACAACAAGGGCAAGGAACATCCAGTTGCTTACTTCTCAAGAACTCTTAATAAGCATGGACAGAACTATAGCACTACTGAATGTGAATGCCTAGCTGTTCTGTATGCTATCAAAGAGTGTCAACCTTATGTTCATGGAACACACTTTACGGTAGTCACCAATCATTTGAGTCTAGTATGGCTAAGAAAGATGAAAGACCCAGAAGGCAGACTAGCAAGATGGGCTGCCAAGCTACAAAACTTTGACTTTGACATTGTCCATTGACCAGGAATCAAACATGGAAACGCTGACACCCTATCCAGACTACCAATTGTTGCCGCTTTAGGAGAGGAACTTGATAGTCTTTATGAGTTGATCAGTCAATCAGACCAATGCAGTTCCCTACAAGAGAAAGTGAAAAGGACGCTCCAACAACTAAGTCAACACACATTCATAAAAGATGGTAAACTTTTCAAGATTTATAAGGGTACCACTCTCCCCTATATTTGGCCCTCCAACCAACTCACTTGTCTTGATGACTTCCACCAACAATTAGGCTACACCAGGATACAAAAAATGATGAAAAAATGTCAGAATACATTTATTGGGAAAATATGACCACTGACATTGCAGAATATGTCAACAAATGTCTCCAGTGCGCTAGGTTTAGAGAAAAACCCAGTCAACACTCTTATCAATTCATTCTACTTGGATACACTTTCCAGACTGTGTCAATTAACGTTGTTGGACCACTCCCAAGCGCTGGTCCAGGAAAACTGAAGTATATCATAGTTGCCATAGACCACTTAACCAAGTGGGTTGAAGTCTGATCAGTTGCTTCTTCCAACTCTTTACAGACTGCTAAGTTTGTACTTCAAGAGATCATTGCACAACATGGTTGTCCTGCTACAATCTTAACTGACAAGGGAACCAACTTTGTCAAGGCTATATTACCTTGGTTACATGATCTAATGGGAATCCAGAGTACCTCTTCAGCGCCCTACCAACCCAAGACAAATGGAGCTGTTGAGAGAGTTAATGGAACTCTAGTTAGGATACTGAAGAAACTAGCACATGATCAGCCTTCTTCATGGGACATAGATCTAGGTGCAGCTGTCATGACATACCAATTCACTGTACACTCTAGAACTGGTGTAAGCCCATTTAAAATGCTATATGAAAAACAACCTGGACTTCCTGTGCACTTGGTACCTTTGAACGACAACTTTAGTGAATCTACATACTCTCAACAACCAAATCTCTTGACCAAACAAATAATGAAGACCCAGTCTCAAGCGTTATATAGTCTAAAGGAATATTGAGTTAAAAGCTACTTGCAAGACCAAGTGAATCTATCAGCCCTCCCCAAGTTTCAAGTTGGTGATTGAGTTCTTATGTATCAACAACAACTCCACAAGCCACGGAACAAGCTAGATAGCTTATAGACCAACTCATGTGAAGCCATTGCCAAATTAGGCTATGATGTTTACAACCTTAAGGATTTAACTTCTGGAAAACTTATCAACTGTGTCCATGCTAAATTCCTGAAAGGATGTCCAGCTGACTCTTCAAGACTGACTAGATCTCTAGCTAAGGTTTAGGGTTTGCCCTTCCCTTACCTATTTTTTATTACCTCTATTTTTCTATTTTATACCATACCCTTAAATTTATTATAAGGACAAAACCCAAAGAAAAACATAAAACAAATTAAAAAGAGAGAAGAGCTTTATTGCACATTGCTTATTTGAGAGAAACAACAAAACCAATGGAATAAAGCACATCTCAAAGATGATGCATGACCAACACTGCTTTGACAACAACATTGGATTCCAAAGGATGACTAGAGCCAACCTTACAGAAGTTCAAAAAATCAGGGAACTTGACTTGATCCAGACGCACCACGCCAAAATTGGAACCAAAGAGTCCAAATATCAAGAGCTCAAGACTGGCCAGGAATTCTGATTGAGGCCCATTGGCTAACCAGCTGTTTAAGAACTCTGTAAGTTGTAACTTTGTTACATTAGGAATTTCCTTGGCCAACAAGTCTTTTTCATGAGTTACTTCAAATAGCATCTCCAAGATAAAGAGATACAAGAAGCCCATTGTCAGGGATTTCTTCCCTGCCTACTTCAATTATTTGGGTAATTCTTCACAATATTTTAAGGAAAAAAGAACCAGCAATCAGAGTCTAGACACTGCCTTTACCTTGAACACTATCCCAGACGGGGATCAAACCCAAAACCCTACAGACAAGTCAACTGTTAGTATATACTATCTGTATGATTTTATATTACCTGCTTATATTGGTTCCTTTCATTTGAAGTTCATTTCTGACTTTGATTTTGCTCTGGAAATCTTAAAGAACCATTTAAGTTATGTTGCTATATGCCCAAAGCCTGATTGGCTGCCTTGGGTCACTCTGCCGCTCTCAAATCCAAGGTCTCTTCATAAAGATATGGCTCTGTACTCTAATTTCCGATGTCTTAAGCCTTTAAACCACTTAATTGTTTACAATCTTGTGTCTTTCTTTTGGCTCATATATTGCAACTATGAGGCTATACAAACCATTCAGTTCCAAATTAAGCCAGACATGCAACAGGTATTAGTTTTAAACATTATCCTCATGAAAATCACTGTCAAATAACCTCCTACCATAAGATCCTCTTAAATAACCAAGCCTCACTCTTTTGGTATTTAAGAGAGTTATTTCTATCATTTCCACTTGTTCCAATAATAAAGACTTTATCTTATACCTGCTACTCATTCACCTTCTGATAACTTATTTTTGAAGCCATGAGAGAAATTCTATTCCTGTTCTGGTTTCTAGCTTCCTTCTTGCCAGTGGTATCAACCTTGGAAAACCCAACACCTACAACTGACTGGTACAACTCTTCTCCAGATGATGCCCATCAAAAGGAATCCCTTACCCACAGATGGTTCAAGTACCCCTCTGGCCACTGGGGACGTAAATTCCAATATGATTGTTTGTTTACTCCGCCTCCTACCAAACCTGCTCTGGTTAGACCTTACACCTCATTCTACCTCTTGACGTACGTGGTGGGTTACTAACTACTTGGTTGGTTCAGTTCTATGTTTGGAAGATTCACTTACCTGGGACAACTAGGACACCTCACAATGGTCACGGTTCCTATTGGCTTGGTAATAGCAGGAGTTAACTTAGGGGCCTTGGCCCACCAATTAGGGAACTTGTTCCCTGCCAAGTGGGTCCCTGATACCCATTGACTGGCTGTACAAGAAGTTAGCTTCCTGGGACAAGGTAATGGAGAACAACTCTTGGTATTCCACAGGACAACACTTTCCTACTCTGTTCTGGAGAGAGATTGCCTGAGGAGCCATATAATACTCACCAGGAAAAGCCCAGTTGAGAGCCACAGGCAACAGATTGCCAAGATTTTCTCTTGCTCCTCCTGACTTACGTCTGAATTAGTTGCTTCATGAAGGACTCAATCTAGCTCCACCTTGTATGACTGTTTCTTAGACAACAATGCAGTATTCTCCATGCAATGCAAAAGAGGAATTGGTGTCTTGCCATCAGGAAATTCAACTTTGAACGCCTCAAAAAGTTCTTTCCAGGATGATCCTAGCCAAACTATGTTGCTTTCAAAATCCATGGGTACCGTTAATCTCATGTCAGTGTCCTAAAGAAGGTTAGAAAACATCAGTTGTTGTTGTTACCTCAGGTATTGGTTTCACTGTGCTGGGGTTTAGTGCCTCAGTACGTTTCTTGGATGTTCTCTCATTGACCAGCTTCTTGAAGGCTGACACCTCTTTCCAGATACTCTGGAGTGCCTCTTCAGTGGAGTCTTGCTGATTGGAAGGCTTCACCTTCTCCTTCTCCTTTTTGGTAACAGGTGCCACTGGTTTGCGTAACAAGATTTGAGGCTTCTTTTTGGTTTGCTCTGCTGGTTTTTGCTGCTTGTTGAAGTCAGTTGCCTTCTGATAGTTACTGGAAGTACTCATTGAACGCACTTGCTGGCTACCACTAGCAATGTAGGTTATTTGCTATCAGAAACGCTCCAATTCCTCCATCTCCTTGTCATAGTTGTCCAGCATGTTGGATACTTTGATCAGACCCTTGGTGATTGTCTTGTTTTCCTCTGCCACAGCTGATTGCTTGTTTAACAGGTCTGCAACAAGTTTCTTAATGTCCTTCATTTTTGTTGATCAGGCTCTATGAATTTCCACATTTATAGTCTATTAATGTGGGGGGATGTGTGGTGAAACTCATCACCAGTTGGTTGCTTTAATTCTGATTGTCATTGGGTACTTCTTGATTGTACTAGGATCCTGATCTCCCTTCTAATATAGTAGTTGTTCTTGATGATTATGATTTCAACTAGCTGCTGGATCATCATACAAGTCTGACTAGCTTCTGGATTGCTCATCCACCTGCCTTGGTTCCAAATTAGGACTTCACCAACTGGACGTTAAATCTATCAATTGATACAGTTCACCAACTGCGGTTAAACTGACTGAATTCTCCATTATTGAGCCCTCTGCAACCCCTTGTGCTGCTGGGGCTGTTTCCATCCTCCCCTGATTGTTGTGTTGATCCTTAGTGGTTTGACATTCATTTCCCCCTCTCTCAAACCCAAGCAATGTCCAACTTACCTTGAGTTATCAAGTAAGTTATAGTATATAAACCCCTCTCCCTCTTCTCAATAAAATATACGTTGCACCCCCCTTATATTAGCTACACCATCAAATACTTTGTTGAGTGTATAATCTAAGAGCTGCAAAGTCTAGTCTCCTTCCATCAACTACATTGCCAATTAAGCTTGACTAGAATTCACTTGATGAGGATTTGCTTTTGAGTAGTTGCTGTTGCCACTACTCTAAACCCTTTGTTGTTATTCAGGTCCAACTGCTTTTGTAATACCAACTACTTGTCTGGTATCCAACTAGTACAGTACCAAGGCTACCAACTAACCCTTAGACTATCCCCAATCACCGTAGTAAGAGTACCACATTTATCATTTGGGTTTCTACCTGCAGCTTAATACTATTGATTATCAATTTTAGAAACCAGAGATAAAAGAGGCAGAAACAAGAGCCACCATATTAAAGTGGTGGCTGTAGTGAAGATGAAAGTTAAACAAGGCCAGAGCCTGCTCCAAAGATAGATTAAGCAGGTCCCAGAGCGTCAGAGCCATTTTACGCAGCCAATCATATGTAAGGCGGTAAGTGATGTTGTATAATAGATTGTTAAAATTTTCAAAGTTGTTTTCAAATTCAAATTCAAAAGCAAAACTAAATCAATTGGTTTAACATAAGTAGGTAATGTACGTAAACTAACTGATTTTAAACTTATGTTGGACTGGTACTTAGAGTTCCGGGTTTGATCCCCGTCTGGTTCTTTTATAGATGTCCAATTAGTGTCTACAACTTGGTTGTTGTTTCCATTTGTTTTTATATCTTGATTAAATGGGTCCAAATAATTGATGTAGTCAGGGAAGAATTCCCTGACAATCTGTTCCCCATACTGCTAGTTTCAGCCCCCAGAGTTAGGAAGCCATGTTGGTCTGGCATGTGACTTCAATTAATTACTGGACCCCAATCTATCATAACAGGGTTCTGGCGGCATCTCATCCACCATTTCATGCAAATGCAGGTTTAGTTACCCTGTTGATGGGTTTTTGCATTCTGCATTGTTTTTTATAAACAACCTTCCATATTGGTCATAAAATCTGATTTGAGTCCTGGCACAGATGTCAGGCAGAGGTGTGCCCTGCAATAATATTCAGGAATCAATCAGCCTATTAGCAGAGGCGTGTTATACAATCATGATCAGGAATCATCAGGCTTTATGGTATGGGTTCAAGACAATAGGAAGTCCAGCACTGAATTTTGATCAAGCTTTGGGGAAATTATCAGCATTCTGATTACCCAAAGCTATAATTGAGATCAGCTGGTACTTCTTTAAGCTCAACAGCTCTGTGGCAGGAGGCTTTCTGCAGCCAATTACTCAGGGGAATGATGGTCAAGTCTACTATATTATTCTGAAGTCCTGACATTTTCCCCATCTATCTGGACCATATATTCTTCCCTGTCCAGAGACTTTGTGCATATGGATAATACTTTCAACTATTTGGGATATATCAAAAAGATGGATTTCTGTCAGTATATTGCCAAAATTCCTGAGGAAGACAAGAGATTATTTTTTAGTCTCTCCCACAAAGCCAGATGTGTGTTGATCTGCAGAATCTGGGATGGGGATACTGAATCAAATTTTACTAGTTTGGATGATTAAACTTGCACAGAGGTCCAAAAGGACAAGGACCTGTTGGTGACTTCAAAGTTGGATGTATCTAAGCAGCAGCAGCCCGTTGCACCCCAAGAATCACAACCAGTTTCTGAAAAGCGTCCCAGCAACAAGCCAGAGGAACCTTGCTCAAAGAAGGTAGTGGATGTTCCAGCACAGGAGACATTTAGCAAACAAGTATTTGAGAAGTCTTCATTGTCAGTGGTGGGGAGCTCAGGGGTACCATTCAGCAGCTAACCCATGAGACTTGCGTCTGCCGACACGTTTGGCAATACTCAAGAGCCTCTTTATTGCCAACATCAAATTGGAAAAGCTGGATTTCATTCTTGAGCTTATTTGTTGGAGAGGATATTATTACTCAGTTCTTGTTTCTTTTCATGCAAGATTGTCCCTGCCATGACTTGAAAAAGAGAGTTATGCTTTTTTATGCCAGTTTTCTTTTAGTGACTGAGCAAGAGAAAATTGAGGAACTCAATCAGGGTTTAGCAAGCATCATCTTGGACCCGCAGTGACTTGCTCAGTAGATAGGTCTATCTCCGGGTTTGTTTTGGAGTTTACTATGCAAGCAATTACAAGTTGGTTTTTGCCTTTGGACCCTTATCCAGAGCTTTAATTATCACTAGGAATTGCTAACTCAGATGAACAGGATAGTCAAATTAGTAGGGCAACTTGTCAGGCCTGGGAAGCACTTCATTGTGGAGACAGGCAACAGGAAATTCATGGTATGATCTTGTGTGGAGACCTTCTTCTCACTCCAGACCTACAATTACCAATGGGTATCTTTGACAACATGGCAACACATTGGGAGAAGCTCTGTAATAAAATAGGGGTATACAGGCTCCACTTCCTCAGGAGTACCGCTATATTTCCAACTTCATGGTTGACAGTGTGGTTCTGGCTTGCGTGTAACCCCTTGACTATGAACTCTGGCAGGTTGACTCCAATCATTCAATGATTCCTCTTCCCTTTGTCAATTTCTTATAGCAACCAATTGCTGCTTGTTGCTTATATCATCAGGTGGTAGCCTTTCTTTTGCTAAGGGTTGCAAGTTCCCATTTGTGTCATGGCCCATACCAGAGTCCAGCTGGACTCCCACAGGGGAGGCAGGCCGGGCCTAGAAGGCCATGTACACAATAGACGCTATACAAACCAGGAAATTTAGAGCAGTGGCTAGGGGGCACCAACTCCCAGTATGGGGCACAACTTGGTTGGCCAGCCCCAAAACTGTGATATAGACAAACCCTAGCTTGCTAAAGTCCTGGGTGGGAGGCGTGTTGGGGACAGGAGGGGCAGTAGGAATCTCCTTCATTGATGGTGGCAGATCCAGGTGATGGGGATGGAAATACTCCAGGTCAAGGGTGCAGGGCAGTTTAGCAAGGACAACAGGAGTATAGCCAGGAGGATATGGATATGTAAGTTTTTATTGAGTAGTGGATTCACAAATGGATGCAAAGAGAATAATTAAAATTGAGCAAAAAAAGACAATTCCTGCAATAAGATAATAATTTCTAGGCATAAACTTGCTTTATTAAGATGTCAACAGTGAGGAGAGCTTCTCCCCCTCACTACTTATACTTACTGAAGATTCTGTGGCCTTTTGTGCCACCAGAGAACTGATGGCATCAATTGGAGTTGGATTTACAATTTTAACCGGAATTTGCGTGTTTGGGCAAGAGGGTGAGATCTCATTGGCTGCTATAACATGAACCTTTTGAAATTTGAAGCATGGCAAGTTGTTACAGTTATTTTTAGCTCCCGCAATAAATTGGTTGTCCAATTGCGCAATCAAAAAATTTTCCTCCCAATGTGTCATTTTCCAATAAGTAGGTGGCCCAAATTTGATAACAGGATCAATGCTAGGGATTTGAGGCTTGTGTGCCTCTCAAATTCTGGGCCATTTTTTAGTTAAAAGGGGGGTATTTTGCCCTGGAAGGTGCTTTGTGTGGGTTTCCACACTGCATGTTTAGTCAACTCTAAGAAGACCAGCTGACTGCCCAGGGCAATCTGGGCCCTGACATCATCTCCTACCATAGTCAAGCTTGCAGAGCACAACTCTTTACTCCAAGACTTATATTTCTTTAGTAGGATGGCGGCATTCTCCAGATTGGATTCAGGTTCCCAAGTATTCTCTTCATGGGGATATCCTTTCCATTTGACCAGAAAATGAGGTTTTTAGTATCAGAGTTTGTGTCCCAGGATGGCTTTGACCTTGTGTTCAGTGAAGCTTCCCATTTTGATGGGTGGGGGAGCTTTTCTCACTATCCGGTGCAGAAGAGAAGGTCCTTTCTTTTTTGATAACAGGGAGCGGTGGAATACATTGTGAATCTTCCATCTGGGGGAAGTTCTAGTTGGTAGGCTACGGTACCAATCCGTTGTAAGACTTTGTAAGGATCTGTTTGTTGGGGGCTCAAGCTAGCACAAGGGGAAGTGGTCTTGATGTTCTTAGCGCTGAGATACACAAGGTCTCCTACTTCAATTGGGGGGGCAGGGCTTTGTTTCTTGTTGGCAAATCCTTATATACTTGTAATGCTCTTCTCAGGTTCTTGGCACATTCTTCTTGGCATGTGTGGATGTTGCTGACCCATTCTTGTCCTTCTGGGCTGTTGGCTTCCTCTGTGGGGGGCATCCCATGTGGGGTTGAATCTGTAGTTAGCTTTGAAGGGGGACATACCAGTGGAGCTGTGGTCTTGGTTGTTGTACGCAAGCTGAGCCATTGGTAGGTGGGTTACCCAATTGTTCTGTTCCGAGTTAACATAGCATTGTAAGTACTTTTTGAGGACCTGGTTCACTCTCTAGGTCTGTCTGTCTGTTGTTCTGGGGGTGATATGCAGTAGACAACAATATTTTTATTCCCAAGTCCTTAAGGATTTGGGCCCAAAACTTAGAGGTGAATTGTGGGCCTCTTTCCGAGACCACTTCTTGTGGGAGTCCATGGTTCATGAATACTTGGTTACAGAATTGAGTGGTGGTTTCCTTTGCGGTTACTTTGATTGTTGTTGGAATGAAGTGAGCCATCTTGGTGAAGTAATAGAAAATTACAAGGATGGTATTGAATCCTTTTGAATTGGGTAGCTCCACAATGTAGTCCATGGAAACTGACTTCCAAGGGCCTTCTGCAATCTGAAGGGGTTGTAGTAATCCTTCTGGCTTTCCTCGCTTAGGTTTGGTACGTCTACATGTCTCACAATCACTGAGGTATCCTTCAATCTCTGGCTTCATCCTGGGCCACATATAGGTTCTCTGAATCCCTTTGAGAGTCTTTGTACGCCCAGGGTGTCCCAACATGGGGGAGTTGTGGTATTCCTTCAGTATCTCTAAGTGCATTGGGCCTTCTGGTACATAGGTGCGTCCGTGTAGCTGCAGGGTGTTTGCATGTAGGGAGTAACCGTTTTGGTAGTATCAACTGTTGATATCTTCCTTTAAGTCTTCCATGATGGAGATGCAGTGCTGGTCTACGGTCTGAGCTAGTTGGATTTCTTCTCTTCTACTGGATAGCCCCAGGAATGGGTCATTGGATCAATCATGTTTGGGGACAGCAAGAATTTAGTGCTGAATTCTTCAATCTCTTTGGCATTAGGAAAAATGTCAACTCTTTGGCTTAAGGCATCTGGTACAATGTTGATCTTGCCAGGCTTGTAGCTAATTGATAAGTCATAATCTGCTAGGAATAAGGCCCATCTAGCTTGTTGCTGATTCAGTTGTTGTGGTTTGAAGAAGTATGTCAGATTCTTGTGATTGGTCATGATTCTCATTGGGTGGTTGGCATCACACAAGTATATTCTCCAATGTTTCAAGGACTGGACAATACCAAGCATCTCTTTATTGTAGATGGGGTAGTTCAACTCAGGCAGGGTGAACTTCCTTGAGTAGTAAGCTATAGGGTGCAGCTTACTATCATTCCCCTCATGAAGCAACACCCCCCCAATGCAAAGTCAGAGGCGTCCATTTCTACAATGAAGGGCTTATTGTAAATTGGCATTGCTAAGATGGGGGCAGAAAAAAAGGCGTTCTTTAGCAACTCAAAGGCTGACTTGGCAGTATCATCCCATACAAAAGGATGTTTCTCAGAGGTGAGGTGGGTCAAGGGCAAGCAGATTGAAGAAAGATTTTGGACAAATTCCCGGCAGAAGTTTTCCAGGCCCAGGAAACTTCTGACCTCCTTGTAGTTCTTAGGTTCAGGCCATGATGTCACGGCCTCTATTTTATCAGGCATCATTGCAAAACCTCCTTTCAGTACATTGTAACTCAGGAACTCTACTTCTTCTTGGAAAAACTCACATTTCTGGAGTTTAACAAAGAGTCTGTGTTCCTTGAAGCATTGTAGGACAGCTTGAAGGTGTTCAACATGTTCCTCAGATGTTTGACTGTAAATGAGGATGTCATCTAAGTAGGCTATGAAACACTGGTCCTTGAGTCCTCCCAAGACCACATCCACCATAGTTTGAAAGGTACTGGGCGCGTTGCACAGCCCAAATGGCATAACCAAGTATTCAAAAAGACCTTGCCTAGTCTTGAAGGCAGTTTTTCATTTGTTGCCAGGCCTGATCTGGATCTGGTTAAAGGCATCCCTCAAATCAACCTTTGAGAAAATGTTGGCTCCTGAAAGCTGGTCTGAGAGGTCTTCAGAATTGGGTACAGGGTATCTTTTTTTCACTGTGATGCTGTTTAGGTCCTGGTAATTAACACAAGGACGTAAGTTACCACCCTTCTTTTTAACAAACAATAAAGTGGACAAACAAGGAGACTTGAAGACGCGTATATATCCCTTCTTCAACATATTGTCCAAGTACTCTCTTAAGGAGGCTTGTTCCTTCATGTTACAATTATAGACAGGTCCATGCTTAGGTTGGGTTCCAGGGAGGAGGTCAATGGTGTGTCAGGAATATTCCTGACACTTACAGTTGTGTAATCAATAAACTGTCACCCGCTGTCAGGAATTCTTTTGCTTCCTTTCCTGACAACAACAATGAAATCTTGGTAGATCCAGGGTCTGAAAACCCTTCTCCTAAGTTGGGCTTTTCCCCAGGTCCTAAAAATGAACTATTAGTATGTAATACCAGTCCTAAATTACCTTTGAATTCCCTGGAATCAATCCTGGAGGCCATTTCCTGGGCCAACATGGGGACTGAACCCAGGTCCTCTTGATTGTTGGATTACCTAGACAATATTAGTATTTTGAATTTGAAATTACCTTTGTCAATGCGCAATATGGCTGCCTGCAGCCAATAAGAGGATTTGACGGGGACAGGAGCTCTTGAAAACAAATTTGCTTCAAACCATGATAATGTTAAAGAAACTTTAAGCTCTTTAGTTAAAGATAATCAAATTAAGATTTATTTATCCTCTTCTGGTGTTGCAGTTGCACACCAGAAGCACCCACCAAGCTGTTGCTTCTCCAACAGCTGGGGTAAATGACATCCAGCTGTTGGGAGAAGTCTCAGCAGGGGCTAGATATTTTTGAAATAATCTTTTTTTAAATTTAAGTCACAGCTCCCCCTGCCAAATTTCCCTCCCCAAATTTCCCCAACATTCTCCAGTTCTCCTTGAAAACTGCAATTTAAACAGCTCTTGACAGTCTATAAAAAGGCTACATTTGTCAGGGTGTTGATTGTTCAGTTAATAAAGTCAATTTACTTACCTAGTTGATTTATTCTTTTGCCTGCTCTCAAGTCCTGACATCCAACACCATGATGCTGCCCAAGTCATCCCAATGGGGACCATTTGGGTATAAATGGTTGGTTTGATTGCTCCTTGTCCAGTCCCTTACTGCATATCTTTCAGAACCAGAGCAGATTCTGGTTCACCTCCTCCCAATTACCTGGACAAGTTATGGCGCCAAGTGGTACCAGGCGTATGGTACACCGCCACCCTTACTCTCACAGAATCCCCCCATCACAGAGGATCCACAGGTCATGGGGGCCAGTCCTCCCACTCCTTCCTTATTTCATCCCTTGGCTTCTGTTTTCCTTCTAAGTTATCTTGGAGCTTACTTAATGTTGGGAAGATCCAATCCCCTTTTGGGTCAATACCGTCTTATTAGAGAATTGTTCCACATGGGGATGGTTTCTGTTCCAATTGGTTCCCTAATCACAGGGTTCAATCCATCCGCGGCCATACACCTTTTTGGTGGTATGTTTCTGAGTGTATGGGTTCCTGAAAGTTTAACTGAACCCATTTTTGAGGCTCTTTTTGGGACCTCAAAACAAACCAAATCTGTTGAAATGGAATTCCAGCTAGGGTTAGTTAAAACCTTGGCCTTGGTTTTTTCCCTTGTCTTGGTCTGTGCCACCACTGTTCTTATCACCAGATCCTATCACCAAGCCAAGTCCAAACATGGGGATCCAAAGCCACTTCAGAACCAGGTTCAGACTGTGGTCTTGAACAACATCTTTTCTATCCAGTCAGAGGATGTGGAGTCTAATGAAATCCTAATGCTTTTGGCCTTTTCCCAATCCCTCTTTGACATGTCCCCAGACCAATTCCGCACTAAAACTCAGAAGGTACATCATGTAGCCAAGCAGCTACAAGGGAAGGCCTAACAATGGTATGCCAAATCTACCCTGAAAGGAGAAAAGCTTCTTCACAATTACCCTACCTTTTGTGATTCCCTTCTCTCTATAATTTTGCCAGCCCAGTCTAAAGAGGAACTTTGTGACCAGATCTCTAGCCTTTATCAGGGCAAGATGGCCACAAGTGAGTTCCTTGAGGAGTTCACCCGTCTCAAGGAAGCCATTGGCATGGACAACAAAGAAAGATGTTATATGCTGCAGAAGCACCTATCTACGGACATGAAGGCTTTCTTAGCCCATCACATCCTACCCAATACCTAAAACAAGCTTACCCAAGAAATCCTTTGTTGGGCCCCCCAAGTTAAACAATTCCCAGCCTGGAAACCCAATCCTTCCAAACCCACTATTGCCCAGAAGATCCTTGGGACCAATACCCTCCCAGCAGGGTTGATTCCCAAGGAGGGAGGTAGATATCAACTATCTGAGGCCGAGCGTAAACAACACGTGAACAAAGGTTACTGCCTTTATTGTGGGAAGAAGGGACATCAAGCAAAGAACTGCTTTTCCTTGAACCTTGTCCAGCAACATCCTTCTGCAGTCCTTGCTACCTCTGACCCCAATAAAGCCACCATTAAGTCCTACGTCACCTTTCCTGTGATAATCACCTCAATTCATGGGAAACTTTCAACACCGGCCCTTTTAGATACTGGAGCTATGGGCAACTTCATTGACGACTCCCTTCAAAGTTCTCTGGGGATATCAGGAGTTACCCTGTCTTCCGTTTTATTGGCCAACAAAACTCATATAACAGTTCAAAAATTGGTGCTACCTCTCCAAACCAATATTTTGGATGCTGAATTTCATCTGGAGTTCTTGGCTATTCCAGGTCTGGCATTCCCAGTGATTTTGGGCTACTCTTGGTGCAAGAAAGTCTGTATGAACATCAATTGGGATTCCCATCATATAGATTTAACCAACCATGGTAAATCTTTCTCGGTACCCATCAACCTTGAAACTTCCTTCTCTGACTCATACCTCCGTGGAATCATGACCCTCCCTCACACCAAGGGTTTTCTTTCAGAGAGTCTAAAGGATTATGGGGGTCTTTTCAGTGAAGCAAGCTGCAATGAGCTCCCTGCCCACCAAGCTTCAGACTTAAGAATTGATCTCATCCCTGGTAGCACATCAACTTGGGGAAAACTGACCCCACCAACAGGGCCCAGGGTATTGCACTCAAGGAGTATCTTGACAAAAACCTTTGCAAAGGGTTCATCCTTAGATCAAACTCTTCTTGCTCCTCTCCCATCTTCTTTGTTAAAAAGTCTGATGGCACCCTTTGCCCTGTGGTTGACTACGCTAAACTTAACTCAATCACCATCAAGAATTGCAACCCCCTTCCTGCTGCAGAAACCCTCACAGACAAGCTTACAGGGGCGTGAATCTTCTCCAAACTAGACCTGCAAAACGCCTATAACCAGATCCACATTTCTGAGGGGGATGAGTGGAAAACCGCCATAAGAACACCCTTTGGCCTGTATGAATACCTAGTCATGCCCTTTGGTCTCAGCAACGCCCTGTCAGCCTTCCAAGGACTCATGAATGAGGCGCTATTCCCATTTATAGATACTAGTGTGGTGGTATATCTTGACAACATCCTCATTTACTCACCTGACAAGGAAAGTCATGTTGAACACTTGAAGGAAGTGATGGACGCTCTTACCAGGGTCAACCTTTTTTGTAAACTGTCTAAATGTGAATTTTTTGCAACAGAAGTCAAGTTCTTGGGGTACTCCATCAAGCCAGGAGGCTTTGCAATTGCTCCCTCCAAGGTGGAAGTTGTCCTGAACTGTCCTGTCCCCACATCTTGCACTAAGCTTAGAGGGTTCCTTGGGCTAGCCAACTTGTGTAGGAAATTCATCAAGGATTTATCAGCCACTTCTCTACCTCTCACTGCTCTTACCTCTATCAAGATACCGTTTGATTGGTCCAAGTCTTCTCAGGAATCCTTTGATTGCTTGAAACAGTCTTTCACCTCTGCCCCAGTACTCCTTTGCCTCAACCCTGAACGCCAATTTTTTTGGAAACATACATGTCAGATTATGCCTTGGAAGGGGTACTGATCCAGCTTGGGGAGGATGGTGAAAGCCACCCTGTGGCTTTCTACTCCTATAAGCTCTTGGATTGGGAGCAAAACTATCATGTGTATGAGAAAGAGTTATATGCAATAGTAAACTCACTTAAACACTGGCGTTGTTATCTTAAGGGAAGTAAGTTCCCTACCATCATCAGGACAGATCATAAGAACCTCCTCTACTTTACAGAAAAAAGGAATATAGCACCTTGCCTTGCCAGATGGGTAATTGACCTCCTGGCTTTTGACTTCATAATTGAATACACTACTGGCAAAATGAACATGGTTCCAGATGCTATTATCCAACGCAAAGACCCAAAGGACAAAAATACTCAAAACCATGACCATAATAATCAATTGGTGCTGACGGCTTCTCAAATTCCTTTCCAGCATCATTGAGATTTTGGCACATACTTACTTGGACCAGGAGATCATGGAAGCACAGATGCACTCACAATTTCAAACAGATCTTGAGGGAATGCTAAGAAGTTTTCCAAAGACCAACACAATCAACAGCCAGGGTATAACATATGTCAAAATTGCCTTGGTGGTCCCCAAAGGGGGACTCCAAACCAAGGCAATACTACACATGCATGAGGGTCCCTTTTCTGGACATGGTGGGTTGCTCAAAACCTTGAAGCGTATTGGGCGTTGATACTGGTGGCCTGTAATAAAGAAGGACATCAAGACTTGCATCTCCAACTGTCTTGGTTGTGGAAGAAACAAACCTTCCAACACTAAGCCCCAGGGATTCCTCCGTCCTTTAACCATACCTTCTCGCCCATGGTCTTCCATATCAATGGACTTCATAGTGGATTTACCTATGAGCGAAGGGAACACCAGCATCATGGTTGTGGTAGACCGCATGACCAAATAGGCCATCTTCATTCCCTTTGCTTCATGTACCTCAAAGGAAGTAGCCAGCATGTTCTTCCGCAAGGTGGTCAGTGATCATGGGCTCCCTAAGGACATTGTCTCAGATCAATGTATCCAATTCACCTCCTGGTTCTGGAAGGCTCTAATGGACCAGATGGGGGTGACAGTGAACTTATCAACTTCTTTTCACCCCCAAACAGATGGTCAAACCAAGCGCGTGAATCAAGTACTGGAGGGATACTTGCAATATTATGTAAATTCACAACAAGACAATTGGGTCCACTATTGCCATCTAGCCCAGTTATGTTATAACACTGCACACCATAGCTCAATTGGTATGTCTCCCTTCTTTGCCAACTTTGGGTTTGACTTGGAGTCCTTTCCCTCCAATCTCAAAGAATCAGCCTTCCCTCAAGCTGATGAAATAGCCAACAGAATGAAAGAAGTACACTCCAATCTTATTGAGTTCCTCACCAAGACCAGATCCAAATACAAGAAATATGCTGATTGTCACCATTCACCAGCAGAAGGAATATCCTGTTGGGTCTTATGTCTACCTCAGTGCCCGTAACCTGAAGTTGAAGATTCCAAGCAAGAAATTGGGTCCCAAGAAAATTGGTCCACTCAGAGTCCTGGAACGCCTCTCCAGTCTGAACTATTGACTTGAGCTACCAGCTGGTTCCAGTGTACATGATGTATTCCACATGGATCTACTTACTCCCTTTGAGGGCAACCATGATGTCCTGTCAGGACAGAATCCCAACCCACAGATTGTCTCAAACACCTTTGAATGGGAGGTGGAGGACATCATTGCACATTATCTAGTCAAGGATAAAGTGCAATACTTGGTCAAATGGCTGAATTATGGCAAGGAGTCAATTTCCTGGGAACCTGTGGAGAACCTTGCCAACTGTGAACAGGTCCTGACCAGGTTTCATTCCCAGGGAGAGTCTGCCTTAGGTGAGGGTAGTGTCAGGAATGCTTTTGCAACCTTTCCTGATAACAACAATGAAATCTTGGTAGATCTAGGGTCTGAAAACCCTTCTCCTAAGTTGGGCTTTCCCCCAGGTCCTAAAAATGAATTATTAGCATGTAATATCAGTCCTAAATTACCTTTGAATTCCCTGGAATCAATCCTGGAGGCCATTTCCTGGGCCAACATGGGGATTGAACCCGGGTCCTCTTGATTGTTGGATTACCTAGACAATATTAGTATTTTGAATTTGAACTTACCTTTTTCAATGCGCAAGATGGCTGCCTGCAGCCAATCAGAGGATTTGACGGGGACAGGAGCTCTTGAAATTTTTTTTGCTTCAAACCATGATAATGTTAAAGAAAATTTAAGCTCTGTAGTTAAAGATAATCAAATTAAGATTTGTTTATCCTCTTCTGGTGTTGCAGTTGCACACCAGAAGCACCCACAAGCTGTTGCTTCTCCAACAGCTGGGGTAAATGACACCCAGCTGTTTGGAGAAGCCTCAGCAGGGGCTAGATATTTTTGAAATAACCTTTTTTTAAATTTAAGTCAAAGCTCCCCCTGCCAAGTTTCCCTCCCCAAATTTCCCCAACATTCTCCAGTTCTCCTTGGAATCTGCAATTTAAACAGCTCTTGACAGTCTATAAAAAGGCTACATTTGTCAGGGTGTTGATTGTTCAGTTAATAAAGTCAATTTACTTACTTAGTTGATTTATTCTGTTGCCTGCTCTCCAGTCCTGACATCCAACATCATGATGCTACCCAAGTCATCCCAATGGGGACCATTTGGGTATAAATGGTTGGTTTGATTGCTCCTTGTCCAGTCCCTTACTGCAAGCATATCTTTCAGAACCAGAGCAGATTCTGGTTCACCTCCTCCCAATTACCTGGACAAGTTATGGCGCCAAGTGGTACCAGGCGTATGGTACACCGCCACTCCACTATCACAGAATCCCCCCATCACAGAGGATCTACAGGTCATGGGGGCCAGTCCTCCCACTCCTTCCTTATTTCATCCCTTGGCTTCTGTTTTCCTTCTAAGTTATCTTGGAGCTTACTTAATGTTGGGAAGATCCAATCCCCTTTTAGGTCAATACCGTCTTATTAGAGAATTGTTCCACATGGGGATGGTTTCTGTTCCAATTGGTTCCCTAATCACAGGATTGAATCCATCTGCGGCCATACACCTTTTTGGTGATATGTTTCCAAGTGGATGGGTTCCTGACACCCGCTGCCAACGTGCAGGCACCTGCTGCCACCAAGCAGATGTCCACTGCCACCGCGTGGGCCCCCACCGCCTCTACACAGAAGCCTGCCACCACCAAGCTGTTGCCCGCTGCCAGCATGCAGACGCTTTCTGTCATTAAGAAGATGCCCACCGCCACTGCACAGGCGCCCACCACTCTTGCTAGCCCCACCTGCAAGCCATCCTCAAACCAGGCACCCATGGGCCAGTCTGTCACCTGCCAGCCTTTGCCCTCCCATGCCAGCAGGCCAGTCCCCATTGAGAAGACGTCTGCCGCCACCAAGCAGATGTCCACTGCCACTGCGCGGGCCCCTGCCGCCTCCACGCAGAAGCCTGCCACCACCAAACTGTTGCCTGCTGCCAACATGCAGATTCTTGCTGTCATTAAGCAGATGCCCACCGCCACTGCACAGGCGCCCACCACTCTTGCTAGCCCCACCTGCAAGCCATCCTCAAACCAGGCACCCATGGGCCAGCCTGCCAGCCTTTGCCCTCCCATGCCATCAGGCCAGTCCCCATCCACTCCTTTGGGAAATAGCCATATCAGGAAATCAGGAAAGGCAATTTCCCCAAAGTCAAACTTGGGAGGAACTGCTGCCCAATTTGGGAGCCTACAAAACAGGGAATGGACTGACAGGCTATCCAACAATGGAAATCATGCACCAAATTTAGTAAATGAATTTGGATGCATGGAGAAGACCAAACTTGCACTATGCCAATGCAAACTTGGATCCAGCCAAACCTTCTCAATTACCAGCCACCCAAGCCAATCCAGAAAAGGGAATATCAGATGCAACTCAGACTCTTGGCTCCCCAATGCTATGCCTTCCAATAATCATGCCTTGCAGGTCCACTAGTATAAATAAAGACAAACCCCTCACTGATAGTTTGTGCTATCATTGAGTGAATATCCTCCTCAATATTATCACATTAATCAATCCTTTACCCAGGCTAAGCAAGTAACCTTACTAAACCCATTACTCCTCCCCAAGTCAGAAGATGAACTACATCATCTTCACAGCTGTCTTGACAGCTTACCTTGGGATAGGGGGCCACCAGCCAACCAATGCTCAGTTTGATCCTGAATCACAGGGACCAAAAGGAATATTGTACAATGAGCCAACTCATCTCAAATCAATGGTTTTGAACCCATGGACACCCCTGGCGTCATCTTGCCCAACTCCCACCTTGGCTATTTATGTGATCCCCGCAGCTACACTACTGTACCTTGCTGTCAGCCTTAGACAATGCAACATCCTTGCCAAAGCCTTCCGTCAGGCAGACAACTTCTATCCAATTGTCTACGCCTTGAACAGCTTTGAGCCGCCTAACCTGCCATCTTATGTTACTAAAGTTTTACCCTCAATACTTGGGTATTACAGGTGTGGTCAAACTGGCTGTATTTTGGCAAGGCATTGGCTTCTTCTTTGGAGAAGACAGACTCCCAAGGCTTCAAAAAATTTGGGATCTTGGCCTTGCAAGATTCCATGGTGATGTTATTCAACTCAGGGGTCTGCTGGGGGTTCAGGCAGGGGACCTCTAAGGTTTGGCTCTCATGAGTGACAGTCACTTGATGGTTCTTATAGTCCAAGTTCAATTGGTGATCAACCCATCATTCAAAACCTATCACTACAGGTTTGGGAAGCTTCTTCATGACGTGGAATCTGGTGGGCAGGGGTCTCTCATTTAACTTCAGGGAGACAAACTCTTTGCATTTTTGGGACAAGTCTGTTGTCTTGTTACCCAAGGTTACCAGTCAGGAGTTTCCCTGGATTGGTACACCCAGTTTCTTAGCTAGGCTATGATCCATGTAGTTGAGGGTTACCTCACTGTCTAGGAGGGCTACAGTGTTCACCTCATGGTCATGATAACATAAAGTAGTTTCAATGATAGGATAAGACTGAAAAACATTGTTTATTGATGAGATAATGGCTCCTTGGGTTCTGTTGGAGCAACTAGTGCAATCTTTGGATAAATGGCCACTCTGGTGGCAATAGAAGCATAGCCCACTTCTGATGTGGTGTTGGTACTCTTTGGGGGTCATGTTAAAATGGGGCCTACTTGCACTAGGGGTTCGGTTGTTCCAGGGTTGGCCAGTGTGGTATTCTTGTGGTTGGCTGAAGTCCATTCCTCTGGCAATAACCAGGAGCTTGTCTTTGGGAAGGTCACATTGGTGGTGTCTCATTAGGCTGGCATGGTGTGGGTTCAGACTGTTTCTGAAATGCAGGCCTGCTATGTTATCAGGGATCTTGGCGGCCTCTGCAAGGCGTAGAAATTGTTGTATGTATGTCTTCAGATTGTCTTTTTCCTGTGTTGGGTAGATGAGCCCTATGTAGGCTTGGATCTTGGCCCCAGCAAGGGTAGTTGCAGAGTTCATTCTCTCCAGGAATTGATTGTAGGAAAGTATGAGGTCTGGGTCTTCCTCAAGGCTGGTCAGAAGATCACTCTGACATCGTTTTTTAAGTTGAGCAGACATTATCATAATCTTCTGAGTGTTGTCTCTGAAGCTCTTGGGGTGGGCGCGGAACAAGGCGTTTATCATGATCATTCCTTTTCTGAAACCAGCCAAGTCCAATTTTGGCAGGTCAGGAAAGGTTGTGGGGGCAGCAGTATTCTGGTTAGAGGTGGAGATGGTCACATTCTGGACTTGGGATGGCTTGGTGACAATTTCTTCTTGGCATTTGTTTGTTTCTTGTTTCTTGGTCAAATACTGTCTTAGGTAGTAAGCTGAGGTCATAAATAAAAGCATACAAGATGTCCCTATAATCAAAAAAAAAGAATAGGGGCCCAGGGTTACTAGTTTAGATATGGTTGACATACTGTCACAGCCCATACTAGAGTCCGGCTGGACTCCCACAGGGGAGGCAGGCCAGGCCTGGAAGGCCATGTACACAATAGGAGCTATACAAACCAGGTAGTTTAGAGCAGTGGCTAGGGGGCGCCAACTCCCAGTATGGGGCACAACTTGGTCGGCCAGCCCCAATACTGTGATATAGACAAACCCGAGCTTGCTAAAGTCCTGGGTGGGAGGCACGTTGGGAAGAGGAGGAGAAGTAGGAATCTTCTTCATTGCTGGTGGCTGATCCAGGTGATGGGGATGGAAATACTCCAGGTCAAGGGCGCGGGGTGGTTTGGCAAGGACAACAGGAGTATAGCTGGGAGGATATGGATATGCAAGTTTGTATTGAGTAGTGGATTCACAAATGGATGCAAAGAGAATAATTATATTGGTGCAAAAATAGATAATTTCTGCAAGAAAATAATAGATCCTGGGCATAAAGTTGTTTATTTTAATATGTCAACAGTGAGGAAGGTTTTTTTCTCCTCACTATTTATACTTACTAATGAATACTTAGCCTTTTGTGCCACCAGAGACCTGTTGGCATCATTTTTAGTGACACTTGTGATTTGGTCCAAAAATTGTACACTTGAGCCTGGAAGTTAAAGAGCATTGGCTGATGTAACATGAGCCTTGGTTTGGCTGCAGCATGTTGAGATGCCACAGCTATTAATAGATTCTGTAAGCAATTGAGCGCCCAATTGTGCAATCAAACAATTGCCCTCCTGATTTACAGTTTTCTGATAGTAAATAGGCCTGAATTTGTGTTTAGATTTAATGCCAGAAATTTGTGGCACGTGAGCCTTGCAACCCCCAGCTATTTGAGATCAGAAAAAGAGTTTTTTTCTCTGAAAGACAGTTGGTAATATTTTTCATGTTATTAGTTGCTCTATCTCTAGAAAGGCTAGCTGGCTGTCTAGAACATTCTAGGCCCTGAATATAAATCCACTGTCACATTTGGCTTTGGATCAAACCATTTTCTCCTGTTGCACCAAGAAAGGCCTAAAAGTAACAGCCAAGCCGCTTAATTCCTTGGGGGATTTGACACACACTGTGGATGAGAGATTTGTTCTGGCCTACTCTGTAGATTTCCCAACTTTGACTGTTTCATCCTGGAAAGAAATGCTGATCAATTTGGATTACTTGTTGGCATAGTTTTGCCCACTTTTGAAAACAATCAGAAATGCTCAATCAGGAGATGCTATATCAATGTCTAGTAAGTCAAATAAATCTGGAATGCCTGAATTGCTCCTCAGCCAATCAGGTGGGACTGCAGAAATTAAACTGGAATCCTCCAGCACCCCTGGCCATGGCCAGCAAAATTTCTCTCCTAGCCAACCAGATGAACCTCTGGGGATCATGTGATCTTTTCCCTAGTATCTCATCCTTTTTAACAATGCCAGGAGACTTTGAGTTCCCTGCTTGTCAATTTTCACCATAATAAAAATTTCAACAGTTTTAAACAAAGAAAAAACCTAGTCCTTAAATTTTGGACTCAGTTTGGAGTCCTTCTTTAATTTTAAAAGAAAAGTGTTAGTATTTATTTTTTTAAAACTTACTATTATACAATCTTCTTTGAACCTGGTGGCCACTTTCAAAACCTATAGTGCAGAGTTAACACTTAGTTGTTGTGTTTGTTGCCTGCACTTTTTGAAACCACTGTTTGAACTCTGATCTCAACTTAAAAATTCATATAAATCTTACTGTTATTTGAGTTTATTTTTGATTTTATTGATTTCAAACCCGCTTTTGCATCTTACACCCGCCCAAGCTATCTGAGACAATTACCAAGGCCCCCAAGTGTATACTGCTGCTTCTTACCTGGGTTTTCTTGTGGCTGCCCTAACCACACAAATTATTAATACTTTGAGATTCAAAAATAACACTCTTAAACTCCAAATTTTGTGGACTTTACAACTATAATTCTCTCTGTTCTCAAATTTGTGGTATTTTTTCTGGCCCCCTTTGTGCTTTTTCTCTGGAAAAATTCTCCTAATTTATGGTCTTGTATCTCTTTTTCCGTTTGCCTTGCAGGATACAATCCTTCTAGTCTTTTGCATCTTCCTGGTGTACTTCTCCTTTTGGATGAGACAATTGTCAAGAGCTTAACTTGCAATGACCTGGACTTTTATTCTATTGACCACACTGTTCCTGCTCCCACATTGAAGAAGGTGCTGGTGTCTACCCTTTCAAGCTTAGAGAAAAATGACTTGGTACTCCTTCAAGCACCTGCAAAGTTTTCTCATGCTCCCACCTGCACGCCCAGGTTGCTCACTGGGTTGGTGTTAATAGGGTTGAAGGCATACTTTCCCAGCTGTCTCTTGTGTCCTCTCTTTGGTCCCCTCTCCAAGCGGCCATCCCAGTACTCCACTGGGTGGCATCCTGGTGATATATCTTGCTAGGATGGGAGCCAAACTTAGTTAGTTTAGCCCCCTCTCTCACACTGAAATTAATGAAGCATTAAAATCTTAATCTGGAACTTTGCAATTTTCTTTTTTGCACTAGACTGTGCTTATTTTTTGCTTTGATCCTTATTCAGAGCTATGTCAGGAGTAATTCTGACACTATTGTCACTAAATAATGTATAACATATAATTTTTTGTCATAACTAATTGATGAAAAATAGGGTAAGTCCAGATTTTCTAGGACTATAATAACAACTTCAGCTTTAGTTCATTTTTTTAAATAACTGCATTTAGGTTGTCTATTGTTTTCAGTATCTTAGTGGTAGTTTTTATTGCTAATTTGGCAAGGTTTTTATTTTTTATTTAGTTTTTACTATAAAAAAACGCTGGATAGCTAGCTTTGGATAGCAGCTCAGGCAGAAAGCCACTCTGCTCAGGTTTAAAAAAATTGTGTACTATCAGAAAAAGATGCTGAGCTGTGAAAGTTGTCAAACAAGCTTTTTTTAAAAACTACACACACTCAAGTGTCATGGCCCGCCATGACACAATAGCTTTAGAAGTTGCGTTTTAAAATCTTGGATTGATAAAGCTACTTCTTGCTGTCAGAAAGATACCTTAATAATCTCTCTAGGTACCCTAGATCAAAAGTTATGGTGATTTAAAGAGCCGAGTTCAAAAACCCTGTCAGCATGTCCCAAAATGGTTGCAAGATTGGATTTCAAATCAAGACAAGCAACAATTAGTAAGCAGGCAAATCCAACCATATCTCAGCTTCCAGTGATCAGTTTTGGACGTTCTTACGCTCAAATGAAAGCCCCAGATGAGGAAAATTCATTCAAAGTATTTTTAGATGACTAACTGAGGCAAACCGCGAGGTCAAATATGGCCAAAAGAATATGACTAGAATTAGTCAGCTGATGTTTCAAACTTTTAGCATGACCCTCCAGATAGAGAGACAAGGACCTTCAGGAAGAATCTGGAAGAATCTCAAAGACCAATGTAAATGGTATAAAAAGAACCTAGTTCCACTTTTCCCCATTGTAATCATTCTTGGTCTGAATAATAAATCAAGTGTAAAGTTATGCCTCCCCCTTAGGCCTCTACTTCAATTCCTGTCAAATGCTTGGAAATTTCTACCAAATTATTTTTGAATATTTATCTAAAAAATTACTTAAAAAGCTCAAAAAAGGCCATCAATTTAATATTTTAGAATTATTCTGAAGATGCTCTCACCTACCCACCCAAGAGACACCTCTGGTTAAATATCATGTGCAAGAGCAGCTAGGTGCAGTGATAATTTCATCCAAAGCATATTCCTGATGTTGGTTGGTTCAGTTATTTTTTTACTATGTTCATTCAAAATTTGGCAAGATCTTCCTGCCTCAAAAAATGCATTTTTATTTGTTTATATCATTGGTCAATTGGTTTGTGACATTCAATCTATCATCCCAATTTTATCTCATCTCTTAAATGAATGCAAGAGTTGTAAAAGACCTTGCTTTATCATTTTCTAATCTAATAAAGCTCAAAATTTGTTAGTAATTTTGGCCATTTGGTTTTATCTGTTGCTTTGCAGTGTTCAGTTGACTTCTTCCCCCCTTTGATTTACCCAGGAATTGTTGGCAACAACCTTTTGGTTTTTGCTGAAACTGTGATTTTTATTGTGGTTGAGAGCTTGGTTTTATTTCCTCTTAACCTGTTCCCCAATTCTCACATAAAAGACTTCTATTAGACTATAGTTTAAATGGATCAGAGTTAAAAGCCCTTGGGCCCTGAAATCAAGGTTGGGCCCCCTTCTGTGATGCTCTAAAGCTACCTCAGTCTCTTTTTAGCACTGTAAGCCAACTTAAAAAAACACAGACAGCCAGCTGACCTTAATATTAGTTGTCTGATAAAAAGTTGATATTCAGAATTTTTTCTAGTATAATTCTTATTAATTAAAAAGCAAAAGTGTTACAAAAGTAACAGTCTCAAAGCCCATGGCGGGAATTGAACCCGCTTATAGCCACCAGGCGGGGCTAGCGGGCAGAAGAGATCCACCTGCACCTGGATTTTTGCTTTTTGAAGCAAATCCAGATACAAAAATCATTCCTGTCCTAGTGATAGCTGAGGTGCCTGTTTTGGGCCCCAAAAGCTACACCCAAGCCTTAGTGAGTTTGACTGGGCCTGGGCAGGCTATTTTTAGCTGCCCAGTAAACTCAGATCAAGCCCACCCTCCATTAAGTAATTTGAGGTCCCTGATTAGGGGCCTCTTTTTTAATCAAGTTCTTTGGGCTCAGGAGAGCCTGTCAATCCAGTCCAAAAATGGTGATCAAATTGGAAAAAGCCTCATAATCCAAGAAGCCAAACCTGCTAGAACCAATGATCAGCCAAGCCAAGATAGACCACCAAAAAGCCAAACAACTGTTCCTAAAAAGCCCAAAAATAATCATGAAGCAGCCAATCAAACAGCAGAACCTGAGATGTCAAGCCTTGCCACACAGATAACACCCAAAAAAATGCCTAGTGACACTTGCATGTGAGTAAGTATATAAACCAGAAGCATCTGAAAAAGTTCTGTATTGTCATCTTTACCAAATAAAAGTTGTTATGAACCTTTGGTTCACCAATCTGTTTCCATAGCTATTTTTGATACTCTTCCATCTGCATACACCCAAGCGTCAATACTGATCCACTGGGATAAATAGCCAGACTTCAGTTGACAAACCCAAAGCCTTTGACTACTACCACCCACTCAACGCTCTTTTTGGCTCTGTGCATTTCACTGAGTATTTTGCCAATCCTGACCACAAACCCTGAACATTGAAAGACTTGCAGTGATACACCTGCTCAAACGCTCCCAAGGAACTCTATCAAATTGTCCGTGACAACAAGGCAATCACCATCTACCCTTTGATCCCCAAAAAAAAGTACAACAATCTTGCTTCCTACTTGGTCCCCATGAAACCACCCTGACACCCAAACCAACCATCTCATCTCACCTCACTTCTGATGTCACTGGCCAGAGTAGCCAATTCCTGAAAGTGCTTTATCTGGCGCTTGCAGAATTGATTAACTCTGCCTTGCCAGCGGCTGGACCTTGGGCTGTGGCTGGGAAGGTCCTTTCCTACCTGATAAAGTTAGGTCCCATCATCTGGTGGGCCATGCCAGTACCTGCTTTGACTCCTCTCTCACCTGCTGGAGCTCCACTGTACTCTTGATATCCTGACAAAAAGGTTATATTGTTGTCATACATGATTAATTTATATTGTAAAATATAGAGACAACAACTTATAAACCTATATCTGGTAGTAGAAAAAATCTCATAATTTTTTTGGCCTTGGGCTCTGTCAGACTTGCTACTTCTGACAACAACAAAATATTTTGGGCTAACAGTAACATCAAAGTCACAGGTTTACTATACTTTTATAATATTAAAAGATTTAGAATATTATCTGATAGTTGATAAAATATCATAGTCTGCAAATTTCTGACAGTTTTTTTAGTTTATTTTTGTCTATTCAATCAATATTTTAGTTTACAAAATTGTTTTTAATTTTTACTGATGGCTTTTAATTATGATTTAAAATTTGATACTTGGATTTGACATTTTTACAATTTTTAAAAGATATAAGAAACTTAAAAAACAGTCATAGGTTTAGGCAATTAATTTCTGATTTTAGTTGATTTATTTTTTTACTTAAAATATATGTGCTCACTTAAATTCTGACAATGTTATTTCTTAAAATCAAAAACTAACAAATATAATTATTTATATGGTTTTTTAATATAAGTTTTATTTAAAAAGTATAAAATAATATTGACACATTGTTGGATTTTGGTTTTTAGGATAAACATGGTCAAAATTAAAGTGAAACCCAAAATATACAGCTATATCTCAAAATTTACAAAGTGTGTCAAGATTTTGGGGTCTTGAGGTATTACTTTTATTAAGTGACATTGTATTATATGTATTGATAGGGGGCTGTATGGCAACAGTCTATAGCTACCAATCAGGTCTTGGGATATGGCTACAGCTTGGCAGAGTTCTAAGGCCATAGGAGAAGAAACACGGTTCTGCAGATAGACGACATTGTGCTCTATCTGGATACAACTGACTACTAGGTGTTGGCTAGTAGTGATACTATACTTAGAGATCTTCAGTCTCTAAGCCAAAGGTGATATTTTTTTCTGCTTGATCTCTAGTCAGGAGAGCACTTTATATAAGGTAGATAGGCCCTCTTGCCAGATAGTTATCTGACGCATCTAACTCTTACTAGTCAGTCTATCTGTTTCCCAGACTGCTAGTTTCAGCCCTCAGAGCTAGGCAGTCATGTCGGTTTGGTATGAGACTTTAATAGATTACCGGGCCTTAGCTTACTTACACAGTGTGTTGGCGGCATCTTGTTTACAGTTTGTGCATGTGCAAGTTTAGTTACCCTGTCTATTGGGTTTTTGCATCATGCATTATTCTTCTGAATGACCTTCTATATCAGTTGTAGGATTTGAGGCATCTGGAGGTGCAAATGTTTGGCATAAACCAACTTGCATTAATATTATTGAGTATTTTGTCTTATTGGCTATTAAATGTTCTGTGATTGTGGCCCAGGGATCAAGTTTGTTTGTTCAGGTTGAGTCTAATTGGCAGACCATTTTCAGATCAGGATCAATCCTTGGGGTAATCATCAGTGTATCAATTGGCCAAATCCAAGGGATAGGATAAGTTGATGCTTCTACAATCAAGCCAGCTAAATGACAATTGGCTGTCTAACTAAGCAACAAAGGGGAATAATGACCAAGTTTATTACATTATCCCAGAGGCTTGACAAAGTGTATGTTATAATTTTCAAAACTATGACAGTAAGCAAAATCAACTCAAATGCAAAAATTCAAAAACCAATGTATTTATATTGATTAACAATAGATTAGGATACATTTTGATTTTTTTGCAACTAAGTTGATTTTGTTTAGCTACATAATGTTGAAAACTATTGTATGTAATTTCACAATTTTTAAATATTCAAATAAAATGCCAAAGTTTGATTTAATTTAAAAAGGACAAAATCACAAATGTGATTTAAAATTCAAATAAATAATTAACAATTTTACAATTTGTCATACAGGTTCTGAATCTACAATTACTAAATAATTCAAACATATATCTAAATTAAGTGTAAAAATATATTTGTTTAAAACTATTTAATTTTTTTCATTAAATAAAACAAATTAATTAATAATACTACTCTTAGATTAAAATATTATAAAAAGATACAAAATAATTCAAAAAACATTATTTGAGGCATTAAAATATCAGCTCAAACATAAACACAATAATAAAAAAATTTGAGTTTTTTAACTTTTATATCTTATTTAAATTATTTTACTAATTATATGATTTAATAAATTATAATTTCTTAAAAAATAAATATACTAGTTTTTTATAATATTAACCTGTTAAATTTGATAAAAAAATTAAATCTTAAATACAAATCTAAAATTTACTTTCCTTTAAATAAAAGCTTTTGAATTATCTTCAAAAACATCTTGTTTAAATTGAAAATTATTAAAACTTGCATCCTTAATGTTTTATTTTTAAAGTATTTATAAAAAAAATCAAATGATAATGTATTAAATCTAGTATAAAATCAATAGCTTTATATTGTTGAAAATTGACAAAAACAAGTTGTGCTAAAGTAAAACTCACTTAAATCAGAAAAATATAACTAAATCAAATTCATATAAAAAATAAGCTTATATTGATTTATAATAAATTTTAATAATTTTATCAGCTTTCAATAAAGCATGTACTTTTGAAATTAAAGTTAAATTTACTATTATTTAAAATGTTGTTGTTTTTTACAAATGTTTTATCAAATTTCTTTTTTTTCAAAATCTAAAGATCAAATTGATTTGATAAAAAGTTTTAATAATGTATTAGTAAGTTTAATTTTTATTTTATTGTGAAAGAAAAAACTAAAAAAAGAAAAAAAAGAAAAAGTTCTCAAGCAAAACCACTCTAAACTATGGTTGAATTCCTGTAACTTGATTATCATAGGCAAATACAACATTTGAGCAGGCAAATTGTGGCCAAAAAAGGATCAAGTCTAAGAAATCTAAAGCCAACATAAAATGTGTGGTCTTTGATCATTTAGCTTCCTGCTAGAGGCCAAATCTACAAGGTTTTGAGCCTTGATACCCTTTAAGAATACAGGGGCGTTTGAAAGATAAACCTTCTTCATATTCTTGCAAACAAGTTCACTATCAGCAGTTAAGTTATGGTCTGCGCGCACAATCTTATCCCGGGGTTTTACACGAGCTACTACCTTGTTGTGAAAAATTATATTGTCTTTAAGCCCAGGTAGCGCATACTAGATGACAAAGTTAGAAAGTTGCTTTTCATTATACTTGAGATAGACAGTAAGTCTTCTTCCGCTAAGTTGTTTCTTGGAAGGGGCGTACTCCATTATCTTTTTATTAAAAATAATTATTTCAACTTTATCAGTGAAGGAACTATAGGATCTAAAGCTATCAGCCATACTTTGGGTTTAACATTGCTTATATTTTTAGAGTTTGACATTGGTCTTTTAGAATATCGAGCCCAAGGCAAGCGTAAACCTTTATCTTATAGGTTTGTTTGGCCACATTACAGAACCTATGTGTACTGGCTAAGCCGACAATAAGATTGTCAGCTCTTCTGGAAAAAATACCAGACACTCTGGCTTCACCCAGAAAGATAACAGATAGCTGCTATAAGATGGTGCTAAATGTTAGAATTGTTTTATAATTATTTTACAAGCAAAACCTGAGAAGATTAAGTATGATCTGCCAAATCTTGAAATTATTTTTTGCCTAATCAACTTTCTGATATATTTGGAACTTGGCAGTGGTTCATTCTTCCAGTACATGTCTAAAATTTAGTTTTTTTTTCTAGATAATTTACCTTTCAAAACCTTGATGAGCTTTTGAGAGCAACCACTAGCTGGTTAAGACTTCTCAAATATGAAATATTTTCTTATACTTCGAAATCTGATTTAAACACTTGAATGGTCTATCTGCACGTGCATATCCAGATATGCAAGTCCAGATAACAGTAAAATAAGAATTAAAATGTTTATTAAATTTGACAACAACTTGAATTCTTTTTTTGGATTACAAAAAAAAATAAAAATTGAATATCGATGTAACTTCAGATTTATATCCGAATTAGATTGAAAATAGAAAAGAATTTAAAATTGAAATTCAAATAGAGTTGAAGTTATTAAGAAATTAAATATTCAACTTGAATTTGAATTCAGAAATAAATTTAAAATTAAAGCATTAAAAAGATTATTTTTCTAAAGTTTATAAAGTTCGATTTGACTTAAAATTAAATATGAATTTAAGATTTAATCTCACGTTGGATCTGAAATCAAATATAAGTTCAAATTTGGATTTAAAAATTAAATTTCCATCGAATTATATTTTCTCTGCAAATCCAAAAAGATTGTGTTTGATTAAAAAAATAGGTAAATAAAAGAAAATTAAAACATGATAATCATGGTGTACAGTAGACCAAGAATGTACTCATAACCACCAAAGTCTAGCATTATTGCACCCATCTGCAAATTTCAAAACTAAGTGACAAAGCTAATGGCTAGATGAAAAAAATAAAACATAGACCTGGTAAGATAGTGTCAACATTTCATATTTAGGGAGCCTAGACTCTCTTTTGACAGAGATGTTTTTCGGATAGCTCATGCCAGGGGCCCTGTTATAAACAGAGATGGACATTCAACATCTAAAGTTGGGGACGCACAAAAGCTGATGAAACTATTTAATAAATTTAGATTAAATTGTAATAATGAGAATAAAAACTTGGGGAAAACTTATACAGTTTTTTATTTAAATGCTGAACCTAAATAGTTTACTATATTTTTTAAAAATGAAATTGTTAAAAGTGTTTAAAAAAGAAATATATTGCTCTATTGCTAGTTTAATTTTGATGAAAATTTAGCAAACTTAGTTAGCTGTCAAGAAGTCTACTGGTAGAATACATAAGAATTAAATTTATCAAGTCTATATTGAATTTAAAAATGGGAGAAATATCTAAATGTGAGAATTAAGGGATAGAAGTCTATCCAACTGAGAATGTCTGGACTTCAACTTTTCGAGTTAGCTTTGTTACAAGTAAATTATTGGCTAGAGCCAATCTTTGATTAGTGACAGAATTTATGTCAAATATATTAAAATTAAGATAAAAAAGATATTTAATTCAGCAAAAAAATAACCTTTAAACTCAATAAAATATTTTAATTTATAAGATTTATTAATCTGAGTTTAATTACATACCATAATTTTTAAACCAGGCTTGATATTATTTTTAAATATTAACTATTTAAGTGATGAGAGTTGTGTATATTATCAGTATTTATTATATGATACATGATGTGAGCTTCTGTAACAGATATTATGAAAAATAGTTTACTTTGTCTTTTAATTTTTTGAATAATTACTAGCTACCAAGTTGTAAAACTTTAGCATTATTTGTTTTGCTTAGTATCAGAGTAAATTAATTTTTACAACTCTTTTGTTTAGTTATTTTTTTGTAAAGCTTGGCTTTTTGTGTTTTTGTTGAGTGTAATTGACAATTTAGAGCTTTTTCAATAAAATTAATGTTAAAAAACATTAGTAAAATTTTTATAAATATTTTTTAGTGACTCAACCCAGGAGTAGTGTGGAGTTTTAATTAATAATTATACAATGTGGTAGATAAGCAACTCCTTCAAAATAAGTTTTTAAAAGACAGTTGTTTTTTAGACATTGTTTTTATGTTTTATGGAGCATTATGTGAAATTATTATATTATAAGTTATTAGCTGTTCTAAATATGTGTGTTATCAAAATTTGTTTTATAAAAAATTAAGTGTCTTGCTTTGTTTAAAAATAAACTTTAAAATTAATTTAGGCATAAATCTTATTTTTTAATAAAATTAATTATTGTGCTAGCTATACTATTAAAATAAGCTTTGACTGTGTGTTATCTAGTGAAATATTTGCTTATTATTAAAATACAAGAATTAAATTTTTTGAAAGTATTATAAGTTCAATAAAATTAATTTTTTATAAATTAAATGCTTTTTTCTACTATAACAAAAATGTTAGGTTTTGTGTAAAGCAATTAATTATCAAAGTGTTTGTATACTGTCACGGCTCATAACAGAGTCCGGCTGGACTCTTACAGAGGAGCCGGGCTGGGCTTAAAAGGCCATGTACACAATTGGCATTATTCTGATAAGGTAATTTACAGTTGTAGCCTGAAAATGCCAACTTCTAGTATGGGACACGACCTGATTGGCCAGCCTCAATACTGTGATATAGACAAACCTCAACTTGCTGAAGTCCTGAGCAGAAGGCATGTTAGTGTAAGAGATTCCATCTCTAACACAAATTGGGAATCAAATTTTAATTGTTTTGCAGTCATTAAGAAACCAGAAGTTGCATTTATAAATGTTATATCAGAAACAAAGGACAAAACCGAATCTCTAAATGAAATCAATTTGAAAACGCATTTGAAATTGATTAATCAATGTTTTAAATTTAACTTCAAAAGCAAAAACAAAAGCAAACGTAAAAATCAAGGCCAGAATATAAATTCTATTTCAAAAACAAAAATCAAGGTTCTGGGCGACAATAATAACAATTCAGCATTAAATTTGGACTCTGATAAATATAAAACAACCAATCAATCCAAAATTAAATGCAAAGGATATCCAAACCAGAGATTCAGGGACCTAAGTATTCAATCAAACCCAGCAAACCACCCAAGCCAAAGGAATACTTCTCATCCAGCCTCAGATTTCATTCCCAACCAAAGCAAGGTACAATACTGCAATGCAATATCCCAACCTTCCTCTTCTTGCATTGCAGGCTGCAGCCTGCTGCAGTCCTGCAAGGCAATACTTCTCAAATCACTCTTGCAGATCCACCTGGTAACCACAATGTTCCCTTCCTCACTTAAAGTCAGTATTTAAACTGACAAATTCCTCTCATCCAAATTGCTCCAACAATTTTTTCATTTCCTATCAACCCAATAAATCTATATTTTCAATTCTAAACACTTGATTAGTAAATTCTAAAGGTTCCCCCTCAACAACATGAAGTTTATCTTCCTTGTATGGACTTTGTGTGTGTTAATCAATTATGGGCAAGCAAATGTTAACTTCAAAAACCCTAACCAACTCCTACTGACAAATCTAAAGACTTAATTTGGTATCATTTTAGTCCGCAGCAAAGACATGCCTCTTATGTTGAAACCGCTCAATTTCTACCAATCATCCACCCCAAGGCCCCCTGGTTGGTCTTGAGGTACATCAGTGTCTATTATCTTCTCAATCACTTCACTCCCTTTCTGGGAAAATTCCGTCTATTTGGTCACCTTCTACATATGCTAATGATAGGAATCCCAGTAGGGTTCACTCTGATCAAATTCAACTTGGGAGCTCTTCTTCATTTAATTGGGAAGAGGCTTTCTAATGAGTGAATCCCTGACAGTTAGACAGGGAGGAGTAATAAGAATCTCTTTATGATAGGCAACATGATCACTCTAGAATGGCTATGTGAGAGATTCAGGTGATGCAAATAAAAAAACTTCAAGTCAAGGGTGCAAGATGGCTTAACCAAAGTGACAGAAACAGAACCAGGAGAACAAGTAGGCACAATGTCAGGAATCCAGGCATAGATAGAGGCATTAGGCGGCTCAGGATGGGGTTAGACCGAGCCGGCGGGTAAAGCCTACCATAGAATGAGTGCTAACTTGATAATGTAAGACATGGATTGCCCAAGTAAGGACCAGGGTCCAGAGGTAGGGACCATGGAATCCACCATTCTGGTTAAAGTAATATAGAATACTCCAAACAATTGGATGAATGTAGTCTCTGCAGCGGTGGGGGTCTCAATTGGGCGGTTGGGTTATGAAGTTAAGGGCAGAGTCATGAAAACAAAGTAGGCAGACAGATAATTGTACTTGTCTTTGAACAATCTTGGCGCCTTTTGTACCACTTGCCTTCACATCTTATGTATTCAGTTTCTCTAGTTCTTGCCAAGGGATCAGCAATGAGGATGGTCTCCAAGTTGTACTCTGCGTAGGCAGGGTTGGGCGGGTATTTGGTAAAATGCACAGGTCCAAAAGGGGCTCCTGAGGGACAGTATAGTGCCTGGAAAGGATCAGCAGGTTGGTCTACAGAGAGGAAAGTTGTCTGATGGTCTACTTGAATGGAGTTAAGGTGGAAGATCACTATGTCGTGTTTTGAGGTGCGGCACAGACACACAACAGAGAATTTTAACCTCAGGATTGGATTTGTACTAAGTCTTGATTAGATGACAGGGAAGACTATGTGATTATCTTACGGCCCTAAAAGAATAATTTCTACTAGTTGTGGCTAGAAAGAAGCACAGAAGTACTGGACATGTAAATTCACTGCCACCTCTGGCTTTGGACCGCTCAATCTTTCCCTGTTGTACCAAGAAAGGTCCCAAAACGCCCGCCAAACCCCTCCATTTGTTGAATGATTTAGCTCACACAGTTGATGAGAGGTTTGTGCTGGCTTATCCTGTGGAATCCCTGCCTTTGGTTGCTCCTTCCTGGGAAGAAACCCTGGTTAATTTGGACTATCTATTAGCCTGGTGTCGTCCATTTTGAAAACTATCAGAGCCACCCAATCAGGTGTTGCCACATCAACGCTTGATAACCCAGTTGAGCCCAAATGTCTGGCATCCCTTCCAGCCAATCAGATTTGATTTTGGAAATTGGAGTAAAACTCTTCAGTCCCCCTGAGCCCATCTAGCAAAGTTTTGTACCTAGCCAATCAGGCTCACCCCCAACTGTCATGTGACCAGTTTTTTGCAATCCATTCCTTTTAACCAAGCAAGGGGACTTTCAGTCCCCTGCTTGTCTATTTTCCACTTACATTAAAGTTTGGAGTCACCTGCACCTTAATTTTCTTAATTTTGAGTTGTCTGGAACCAGTTGTATCCCTAAAGCTCAAAATATTAGAGTGTGGCCCCTGCCCTAAGCTTACCTTTAGCCAGCCGGTTTTGAACCCGGCTTCTCTTCTGGCTCCTTGTACAAGTGTTCTTTCACTTAGTCGTTGTCTCTTTTGCCCTTGCCTTCAAAGTTAAAGCTCAAAGCTCAAGATTTCAATTGAATTTTCCTATAATTTCTATTATTATCTTGAATTTTCCTTTAAAAATCATTGTTTCAAACCCGCTTTTGCTTGCAGTTATAATCCAAGGCTCCCAAGACAACAGCGAGGCTACCCAAACCGGTTCTGCTGTTTTCCCAAAGATTTGCCAAAGACTGCCCTAGTCTTGCCATTTTCTCTCCTTTTTCTCCAGAAACTATACCATCCTACCCCAAATTTTGTGCTGGTTTTTTCTATAATACTGCCGGCTCTTAAATTTGTTGTCTTTTCCCTGGCTCTGTTTCTCTTGCTTCTGTGGTCCACCTCCCCTGACCTGTGGGGGAAAATCTCCTCATTGGCCCATCTGGTAGGTAGCAACCCTGCCAGTCTCTGGGACCTCCCCAGCAGTCTTCTCTTTTCCAGAGAGGCTGTGGTTAAGAGCCTGACATGTTACAATCTGGACCTGGACGTTGTGGAGCTTGCTTTGCCTAGTTCTGAAGAGATAGTGCCCCCCACACCTCCTCTCCCCTCCATGGTTCAGAAGAATGTGGTGCCCCCGGGTCCTCCAAGGTGGCCTCCCCCACTCCTACTTGCACTCCCTGGTTGCTCACCGGCCTGATTCTAATGGGTTTGAACGCCTACTTCCCCCAGTTGTCCCCGGTGTCCTCCCTGTGGTCCCCTCTCCAAGCGGCTATCCCAGTTGCACACTGGATGGCATCCTGGTGGTTTGTTGCACCGGGATGGGAGCCAAACTTAGTTAGTTTAGCCCCTCTCTCTCACAGGACAACACAAAGACAAAAATGTGAATAGCACTTAATTTTATTAGTGAATTAGGAAAAGAAATATATAGTGGTTGTTGATATCACAAAACACTATCAGGACAGTAGGATCACTCCTCACAAGCATGAGTGGGGCAAGTGAGATGCGCAGAGTCAAGAAACTGAACAATTAAATTTTCTGATTCAGTCATCAACTCATTTCAAGAGACAAAAGCAAAAGCAAAAGATTTGTCTTCAAAATTGTCACATGGTGAATAGCGGTATTTACAACATTGCCCTCCCCTAGATTGGCCTTAGGGGGGCGGCACTTGCGGAGAAACTTGGCATGCACTTGAGCAAAGGGACAACCACTGGGAAAGTCAGGAATCCAGTCTTGGGCGGCCAGCCTGTCGTTTTCAGAGGTAACTCAGGCCAGGTTTTTTGCAGGCAATGCCCACCACAAGAGAAGAGCTAACTTTAAAAGGTAGGAGGCAGAATTTTTCACCTAAGATCACAGGCCAGCAGCCAGAATTATACAGCCAATCACCACTGTGAGGGTGATGTACACAACCTCAAACAGCTTGCCAGGATGGCCGGTTGAAAGGTCGGACAAGAAAGCGGGCATAGGTTTTGGGGTCACGGGCAGATCCATGGACAGGTCGTAAGCAGGGAGATAGTTGAATTTCCCTCTGAACAACTTAGGTGTTGAAAATATCCACAGGTCTTGTCAGTTGTATCTAACTGCAGATTTTATGTGGGCCAGGGGGTTGAGTTTGAGTATCTTTTCCAGGGTGTATTCCTTGTATTCAGACTTCAGAGGGTAGTTGGTAAAGTAACAGGTCCAAAGGGTACACCAGGAGGACAAAAAACAGCAAGCAGTAGGGCAGGAAAGCCGGGAGATCTCAAAATGAATTGGTAGACAGCAAATACAAAATAAGGCAATAGCTGTATGAGCCAAATTAACATAACCTTTATTCAAAAATGGCAACAAGTTTGGAGTGTGGGGTCTTTGGATCTATATAGCACCCTATCTCTAAACTTAACATTTTCCATGGGGGTTCATCAAGGCATTGGGAAGAGCAGAGCTGGGAAAAATGGGTGCTTGGGTCAAAAGCCGCAAAATGGTACTTGGCCTGAGAGTTCTTTCATTGGTCAAGAATCTCAATTTGGCTACCTGATTATCTTGCTTTAGTGTCAAGGTCATGAGACCAAGCCACAGGCCTGTGCCTCTTTCCTGGGTTGGCTCTTGATTGGTTGCTGGTATAAGCTTCAAGTTTATGAAGCTAATAGTTGCCAAACCAGTACCTTCTTTAGGCGCTGTGATTAATCCTCCACTTGGTGCAATAATTTCCTTGGCTTGGCTTGTTTCACTGCATGGGCCATCATTTTTGGCATCAGCTTGTGGGGGCTCAATCCCAGAAAAATGTGAGTAGGTGGTCCCGCAGTCCATAGGCCTGGCAGCCTGGGGAGATCCAGAGTCAGGGTTTAATTCCTGCTCTTGGGCCTGGGTTTCCAGATGGGGAGAATTGTCAATCCTGACATCATCCCCTTCTTCCCTGAGAGCTCTCTCTTTCAATTCTTCTTGTTCAGGTAGCGTTGAACGGCTTTTTGGGCATTAGTCAGGTTGCTCAGCGGTTTCCAAGTACTTTTTTCTAGTAGGTATTCTTTTCACTTGACGTAATACTGGGGTTTTTAGTAGTGAGTTTGGTTGCCAGGTATGTATTCAACTTCATATTTCTCAGCACGGCCTGTTTGGATGGGTGAAAGGGCTGTCTTAATCTGTTGGTGGGGGAGCAAATTTCCATCTTTTTTGAACAACAAGGAGCAGTGAAACACATTATGAATCTTCCAGGAGAGGGGCAGGTCTAGCTTGAAGGCAATCTCACCAACTAGTTTGGTTATTTTGTGGGGGCCGCTTCTTCTGTGAGTTAACTTTCAGCAGGGCACATGCAGGGGTACATTCCAGGAGTCTAGGTATATTTTGTCTCCAACTTGTAAGGGTTGGCCTGGGATTTGTTTGCAGTCAGAAAAGGCTTTTTATTTCTGCACTGCACAGTTCAGGTTGGTCAAGCATGTTTTTGTGTGTCAGGAATCTGTTCAATCCAGGAGTGCCCAGTGGTGTTTGATTCCTTTTTGCCAATCTGGAGGTTTCAGGTGGGGTCAAAACCATAATTGGCTTTGAATGGGGACATACCTGTGAAGGCGTGGCCCTTAATGTTGTAGGCAAACTGGGCCATGAGGAGCATTTTGGCCCAATTGTTCTGATCAGCGTTGGCGTAGCATTAAAGATATTGTTCAAGGATCTGGTTTACTTGTTCAGTTTGACTGTCTGTCTGTGGATGGTAGGAGGTAGATACACATTGCTTGATTTTTAAGTCTTTTATCACCTGTGTCCAGTAGTTTGATGTGAATTGGGGTCCTCTGTCTGTGATGATTTTCTCAGGTGTTTTGTGTTGCGTGAGGATGCGGTTGTGGAAGTGTTGGGCTGTTTCTGCTGCTGTGCAGTTGATGGTGGTTGGTACAAAGTATGACATCTTGGTGAAGCGGTCTACTATGACCAGAATTTCATTGTAAAAGAGAAATGGCGGCAGTTTCACAATGTAGTCAATAAAAACAGATCTCCAGGGTCCATGGGATATATCCAAGGGTCTTAGAAGTTCTTCAGGTTTGTTTCTGCGAGTTTTGGTCCTCCCACAGATCTCACATTCCTTCAGGTACGCACTTACATCTTGATCCATTTTTGGCCAAGCAAAGTTCTTTCTGATGCTCCAGAGGATCTTGAGCCTACCCAGGTGTCCATACATCTCAGAATTGTGGTAGTCTCTCAAGACGTTGGTTTTGATGTCCCCTTCTGGTACAAAGATCCTAATGTGGAGCATTAGTGTGGTTTTTTTCAATGAATAGCCTTTTTGGTAGTGGGCACTATCCAAGGATTTGGAGAGGTCAGAGATCAAGGTCTTGGTGAACTTGTCTAGTGTTTAGGCCCTTAGTACTTCTGGTTTTCTGGCTCTAATTTTCATCAATCCTAGGTGAATGCCTAGGCTTGCTGTGTCAAAGAGGATTTGGGTGTTGTGATTGTGGGTTTCTAGGTGGGTAGGCACCAGGTCAGTTCTTTTACTTAGGGTATCAGGTATCACATTCATTTTTCCTGGCTTGTAGTCTATGGTCAGAGTGTAGTCAGCCAGTTCTAAGGCCCATATTGCTTGTCATTGGTTAAGCTGGCGTGGTTTGAAGAAGTAAACCAAGTTCTTGTGGTCTGTCAGGACCTTTACTGGGTATTCAGCGCCACATAGGTATTGGCACCAATGTTTCAGGGTCTTCATTATGGCTAACATCTTCTTGTCATATATTGGGTATTTCCTTCCGCAGGTAGCATCTTCTTGGAGTAATATGCTACAGGATGTAGCATATACCCCCTCCTTCCTGAAGAAGGACCCCACTCACCGCAAAGTCTGACACATTGGTTTTCAGAACAAAAGGTTTGGAGGAATCTGGCACGGCCAGGACGGGGGCAGAGATGAAGGTGAGTTTCAAGGTTTCAAAGGTGGTGGTACATTTCAGAGTCCAGGCAAAGGTGATCTTGTCAGGGCAAAGGCGGGTCAGGGGGAGGATAATGTGAGATTTTTTTTGGATGAAATCCCTGCAATAATTTGCCAGGCCCAAAAAACTTCTAACATCCTTTCTTCTTTTGGGCACCGGCCAAGATGTTATTGCTTCTACTTTGTCCTGTGCCATGGCGGCAACATTGCTCATGTTGAAACTTTGTTGACATGGTCACTGTCAACTTGAAACTCTAAATCTCCTATTTTTTTGCTAGTTGCGCTAGCTTAATTCTTTTTTTAAAGCATTTAGGGGTTCAAACCCAGAAAACACAACAAAATTATGGCCATCTTGACACAATTTAATATTAAGCTTAATAAAAAACTTAATTTAACCAGATTTTTCCTTTACTTTTACTAATAAAAATTAGTTTATTTTTTATTTGTTTTCACAACGTAAAAGTGTCAATGTCAACACTTTTTAAGCCAAACTTATTTTTAATAACAAAAATGAAGCATCTACAGTAAAAAAAGTGCACATTAAATTTTTATTGAACTATTATATTAAAAAAGAAAGTGCACATACTGTAAAGTTACACCTCTCTCTTAGTCCTCCACTTCAATTCCTGCCAAATGCTTGGGAATTTCTACCAAATTATGTTTGAATATTTATCTAAAAGGTTATCAAAAAAGCCCAAGAAAAGCCATCAATTTAATAATTTGGAATGATTCAGAAGATGCCTCCACCTAACTCACCCAAGAGACACCTCTGGTTAAATATCATGTGCAAGAGCAGCCAGAAGCAGTGGTAATTATATCCAAAGCATATTCCTGATATTAGTTGGTTCAGTTTTCCTTTTGAGTATGTCCGTTCAAAATTTTTCAAGATCTTCCTGCCTCAAGAAATTCATTTGTATCCACTCATATCATTGGTAAATTGGTTTGTGACATTTAATCTACCACCCCAATCCTACTCCATCCCTTAAATGAATGCAAGAGTTGTAAAAGACCTTGCTTCATCATTATATGAGAATTGGGGAGCAGGTTAAGAGGAAATTAAACAAAGCTCTCAATAACAATAAAATTGCAGTTTCAGCAACAACCAAAAGGTTGTTGCCAACAATTCCTGGGTGGTCAACGGGGGGAAAGGAGTCAACTGAACACGGCAAAGCAACAGATAAAACTAAATGACCAAAATTACTAACAAATTTCAAACTTTATTAGATTAGAGAATGATGAAGCAAGATCTTTTACAACTCTTGCATTCATTTAAGGGATGGGGTAGGATTGGGGTGGTAGATTAAATGTCACAAACCAATTGACCAATGATATGAGCGGATAAAAATGAATTTCTTGAGACAGGAAGATCTTGACAAATTTTGAACGGGCATAGTCAAAAGGAAAACTGAACCAACTAACATTAGAAATATGCTTTGGATGCAATTACCACTGCTTCTGGCTGTTATTGCACATGATATTTAACCAGAAGTGTCTCTTGGGTGGGTTAGGTGGAGGCATCTTCTTAATAATTCCAAATGATTAAATTGATGGATTTTCTTGGGATTTTTTAGTAACCTTTTAGATAAATATTCAAACATAATTTGGTAGAAATTCACAAGCATTTAGCAGGAATTGAAGTGAAGGCCTAAGGGGGAGGTGTAACTTTACATTGGAAGGACAGAGCTTTGTTGGCGTCTGTAGTATTGGTGTTGGTTCTCTTTGGGTCATTCAGGTTTGCATTCTTCCACATGGAAGAGATCATGTTTGTGGTCATCTTATAGGTGTAATAAGGGATTATCAATAGCAAAAGCATACAAGATTCCCCAAGAAATAACAACATCTTGGGGCTCAGGATACCAGGTTTAATAAAGATTGCCATAATTTCAGGGATCTAGTCTTGGGCGGCTGGCCTGTTGTTTTCAGGGGTAACTCAGGCCAGGTTTTTTGCATGCAATGCCCACCACAAGAGGAGAGCTAACTTTAAAAGGTAGGAGGAAGACTTTCCCACCCAAGATCATGGGCTAGCAGCCAGGATTATAGTGTCAATCACCCCTATGAGGGTGATGTACACAATCCCAAACAGCTTGCCAGAATGGTTGGTTGAGAGGTCAGGCAAGGAAGCAGGAATAGGTTTTGGGGTCACGGGCGGCTCAATGGACAGGTCATAAGCAGGGAGATAGTTGAATTTCCCTCTTAACAACTTGGGTGTTGAAAATATCCACGGGCCTTGTCAGTTGTATCTAACTGTGGATTGTATGTGGGCCAGGGGGTCAAGTTTGAGTATCTTTTCCAGGGTGTATTCCTTGTATTCAGACTTCAGAGGGTAGTTGGTAAAGTAACAGGTCCAAAGGATACACCAGGAGAACAGAAAACAGCGGGCAATGGGGCAGGCAAGCAAGGGGATCTTGAACTGAATTGGTAGACAGAAAATACAAAATAAGGCAATAGCTGTATGAGCCAAATTAACATAACTTTTATTCAAAAATGGCAATAAATTTGAAGTGCAGGGTCTTTAGGTCTATATAGTACCCCACCTTCAAACTTAACGTTTTCCATGGGGAGTTCATCAAGGCATTGGGAAGGGCAGGGCCAGGAGAAATGTGTGAGAGAGGGGGGCTAAACTAACTAAGTTTGGCTCCCATCCTGGCAAGAGGATCCACCAGGACACTATCTAGTGGAGGACTGGTATGGCCGCTCAAAGGGGTGTCCATAGAGAGGACACGGCAGATAGCCGGGGGAAAAAGGAGTCTAAACCCATCAAAATCATTCCACTAAGTAACCAGGAAGCACGTTTGAGAGCAAACTCTGGGATACCCAAGCCTTCTTCTGGGACCAGGACAATAGGATCCCCAGATGGGAGGGGCATAGGACAAGCTAGACCAGGGGGAGTAACAGGAGCTGTCTCAATGACAGGAAGCTCAAGGTCATCACAGGTTAGACTTCTCACAACGTTCTTGCTGGTAATGTATATCCTCTGAGCACAAGCAGGGATATTCTCAAAGATTTGCAGGAACTGATTGGGGTTGGTGCCAACACAAAAAAAGGAATTGGAAATACGGCCCCAGAGATCTGGAGAGGTAGATCAAATAATTACTAAGGCTGGCGCCAAAGTGAGGATCACAAACTTAACCAGAGGTACTATCATTTGTTGTTGGGTCTTAAAATAGAGGCCAGCAAACTGTAGTGATTTCCTTGGAGTTTTTCTTTATCTTAAATGCAATACAAATTGGCACCAACACAAGCAAGTAGTTTTCTACTTTGCTAGTGAAAAAGGAGAACAGCAGTTGCAGGCCAAAGGGTTGGAGAGTGGACAGGTGCGTAAAAGGGAAGCACATGTAGGACTCCAACAAAAGCAAAAACAAAGCAAAACAAAACAAAGCAAGAACAAAATCAAACTTAAAATAGGTAAATATATGAAATTCACTACTAAACTTTAAAATCAAGTTAATCTTTTCAAAGCAAAAAGGGTTAACTTTAACTCTGATGTCAAGCACATCCACAAAGGCTTCAGATGTCACGGCCCATACTAGAGTCCGGCTAGACTCCCACAAGGGAGTCAGGCCGGGCCTGAAAGGCCATGTAAACAATAGGTGCTATGCAGATCAGGTAGTTCAGAGCACTGGCTAGGGGGTGCCAACTCCCAGTATGGGGCACGACCTGGTTGGCCAGCCCCAATACTGTTATGTGGACAAACCCCAGTTTGCTGAAGTCTTGGGTGGGAGGCGCGTCAGGGAGAGAAGGAGCAGTTGGTATATCCTTCATTACTGGTGGTAGATCCAGGTGATGGGGATGGAAGTACTCCAGGTCAAAGGCGTGGGGCGGTTTGGCAAGGACAACAGGAGTATGGCCAGGAGGATATGGGTATGCAAGCTTGTATTGAGTAGTGGATTCACAAATAGATGCAAAGAGAATAATTAAATTTGAGCAAAAATAGACAATTCCTGCAATAAGATAATAATTTCTAGGCATAAACTCGCTTTATTAAGATGTCAACAGTGAGGGGGGCTTCTCCCCTTCACTACTTATACTTACTGATGATTATATGGCCTTTTGTGCCACCAGAGAACTGATGGTATCATTTGGAGGTAGATTTGCAATTTTACCTGGAATTTGCATGTTTGACCAAGAGGGTGAGCTCTCATTGGCTGCTATAACATGAACCCTTTGAATTTTGCAGCATGGCAAGTTGCTACAGTTATTTTTAGCTCCTGTAATGAATTGATCACCCAATCACGCAATCAAACGGTTGCGCTCCCAATGTGCCATTTCCTGATAGGTAGGTGGCCCAGATTTGTTAACAGGCTTGATGCCAGGGATTCAAGGATTGTGCGCCTCTCAAATCCTGGGCCATTTGTTAGTTGAAAGGAGGGGATTTTTGCCCTGGAAAGTGCTTTGTGGGGGCTTCTAAGCTGCATGTTTAATCACCTCTAAAGAGGCCAGCTGACTGTCCAGGGCACTCTGGGCCCTGACATCAGAAAGCAAAAAGTAAGCCCAAAGGGAAGGGAAACAGGTAAAGATAATAAAAACCAATACTAACACTTTAGATAATCAGAAGGGTCAAAAAAGGACCCAAACTACCAAAATCCAAATGTTGTTTAGAAAAAGGTTCAAACTTTTAATTGTAAGAATGAGCAAGCAGGGGACCAAAAGTCCCCTGTCTTGCTATAAGAGAGGAACCAAATTCAAAAGTCATCTGACCCAGAGGCGCGGATTTGATTGGCTACAAGAGAAATTTTCCAGGAAAATGCAGCAATCTGGAGGGTTTTACAACAATTTCAAGGTTCAACTCTGATTGGCTGGCATCACTGAAATGATTTAGATCAGCATTCAACCCAGTTGGATTGGAATTTGATGGTTTGGCAGTAGTGCAACCTAGTTGGTTGGACTTGATCAATTTTAAATGTGGTCAAGACCAAGCCAGAAGATAGTCCAAATTAATCAGGGATTCCTCCCAAGTGGGGAAAGAATCAAAAGCACCATTATTTGCCACCTGAGAAGGGTATACCAACACAAATCTCTCATCAATTGTGTGGGTTAAATCTTTGAGGGAATTGAGGGGCTTGGCCAGCTTATGAGCTGATTTTTTTGTGCGGCGCGGGAAGATTGTCCTATCCAGGGCTAAAGGGGGAAGTGACTTTATATTATCCTTTCCTTTTTCCTGTGGGTGAACACCTCCTTGGAGGAGAGTGGCTACTGAGAAGTTCTTGTGAGCCTTGGGGATCTTAAGAGCCAGGAGAGACTTGAGAGGACCCAATGCCTCAGGGTTGTTACAGTGGAAATCCTGGACCAGGTCCCAACAATTGCCGCAATCATAAGAGCTTACCCAGCTATTATTGTAGGAGGGGAGCCCTTCCATTTGACACAGTAATGTAGGGATTTCCTGATCCGGAAGGATGCCACTATTGCCTCCATCTTGTATTCTGGAGAGCCGTCAACCACAATGGGCTCTGGAGTGTTGGGAGCCAGGCCCTCAAAAGGAGAGAGTTGGCAAGCATTGAAGGTGTTGTGGATTTGGTAAGAGAGTGGGAGATCTAATATGTAAGCTCTGTTACCTTTGCTTTATAACAACTTGAACAGGCCAGGCGTTTTGGGGCAAACTTGCATGAAGGTATTTTCATGTGGATATTGGAGGAGTCCAGCATGACAAGGGAACCTACCAGGTAGCCTGGGCCAGGCGGCGGTTCTTATCAGCTGCCTTCTTGTAGGACTCTATGGATTTAGCTAGCGTCTTTTGTACTTTGGTGTGAGTGGCTTTTAGGTGGGCTGCCATATCTGCCGCAGCTGGGACGTGAGATTGTAGAGACAGACCAATAGAGAATGCGGGGGAGAAGCCTAGAGTTGCTTAGAAGGGGGACACATCTATAGAGGAGTGCATTGTGTTATTGTAAGCAAACTGTGCCAAGGGAAGATATTCTGACCAGGAGTCCATGGTGGCATTGGCATAGCAGCGCAAGTGCTGTTCCATAGTCTGATTCACCCTCTCAGCCTGGCCATCTGACTGAGGGTGGTAAGATGTGGAGCAGCAGAGCTTGATGTTGAGGATGGCTAATAAGGATTCCCAGAACACCAAGGTGAACTGGGGTCCTTGATTGCTCACAATCTCCTGAGGCAAGCCAAAGTTAGTGAAGATGTGTTTCACAAACAACTTGGCCATCCCTACTGAGTTCAGAGTGGTTAAGCCTGGGATGAATACTGAATACTTAGTGAATCTGTCAACTACCACCATGATGGAGTCAAAGCCACCGGATAAAGGGAGTTTCACTACAAAGTCTACCAAGATAAAAGACCAGGGACCCTGTGCCTGCTGGAGGGGATGGAGGAGGCCATTGTTGCCTTAGTAATCTGGGTTTGAACACGCACAAGTGACACACTGCTTAACCCAAGGGCTAATGATCTTAGTGATCCTGACCCAACTGTAGGTACACCTGATGAGCTCCAGGAGTTTCTTTGATCCTGGGTGCCCAAACATGGGGGATCATGATGCTCTGTTATGACACATGCACACAAGCTCTTAGGGACCCAAATTTGCTTGTTTTGGTAAACTATACTCTCCTTTAGGGCGTAAGCGCCTTCCTTTGGGTGCTCAGACATGAGCTTGCAGAGGAGGACCATGCTGTCTAGGGAAGAGCATTGGGCCAAAAGCACATCATGGAGAAAAGTTCCTGGGAGCGCAAGTAGGATGTCCTGTTGGGGGGGGGGCGTCAGGGAGCAGAGACCAACAACCTGAGTGGGGGGAGGATGACCCGGGGTTGGTGGCGGTGAGGGGGGAAGGATCACCTGGGATGCAGGAATAAGAGTCACAAGGGGGTCCTCATCACCACACACTGGGTACATGGCTGGATCTTGACTGAGGAGGTCCAGAAGAATGTTCAGTTCACCTTTCACAAACTCATATTGGAACTTGTACCCTGACAGATTCTGCATGACCTGGGCCTGATGGAAAGAAGATTTTGAGGCTTGCAGAAGTAACAGAGGGCTTTGTGATCTGTGCAGACCACAAACTTGTGCTGAGCACCCTGGAGGTGGTGGCGCCAGTGATTGATGGCGTCCACCACCACCTGCAACTCCTTGTCAAACACAGCCCAAGACGCCTTGTTGGGAGCAAACTTGCAAGAGAAATACGCGACAGGGAGCTCTTGACTATTATGCTCCTGTAGAAGGACAGCATTTGTGGCAACGTTAGAGGCATCACAGGCCACAATAAAGGGCTTGCTGGTATCCACGCGGCAGAGGACCAGGGTAGAGACAAAGACCTTCTTGATAGCCTCAAAAGCGTGCTGGCACTTGGGGGTCCAATTGAAGGTGGCGTTCTTATCCACAAGGGGGTGTAGTGGGACCGCAAGCTCCAAGATGGCCGGGGAGAACTTCTTGAGAAAGATCACTGTGCCCAGGAAACAACACAACTCCTTCTGGTTCTGGGGAGTAGCCCAGTCCCAGAGAGCTTTGGCTTTGTCTGATGACACTGCGTGACCATCTTTCAGGACAAGGTTGCCCAAGAACGTGACCTCAGACTTGAAGAACTCACACTTGTTAGGCTTGATGAAGAGGCAGGCTTTGTGAAGGGCGGCCACCACAGACACCAGGTCCTTGGCATGTTGCTTGGGAGTAGGGGGGTGGATCAAGATATCATCAATGTAGGCCACTGCACAGGAAAAGCGCAGGTTGCCCAGGGCCTCCTCAATGACTCTCTGAAAGATGGCAGGAGCGTTCTTGAGGCCAAAAGGCATCACCTTAAACTGGAAGCATTCACTCCTGGTCTTGATGGCTGTCAGCCAATCATCACCTTCTGCAACGCAAACCTGGTTGAAGGCGTTCACCAAGTCCATCTTGGAGAACACACAGGACTTAGCAATGGACTGGGAAATTGACGCCTCAAGAGGGAGAGGATAACAAGCTGGAACCGTCACATTGTTAAGCAGGGTGTAGTCCACACAGAGGCGGAGGAAACCATCAGACTTCTTAGCAAAGACCACCAGGGAGCTGACTGAGGAGGCCTTCTTCACAATCCAACCCTTGGCAAGCATGTTGTCCAACCACGCACCCAATGCCTTGTCCTCCAGCTCACTGAGGGGATACATGGGGGTGTCAATTTTGACAAGGTCCACAGTGAGTTTAAACGTGAGGTCATGTTGGGTATGGGGAGGGAGGGCATTTGACAGGGTAACGTCAAGGGCGTCCTTGTAGGGGGCCAGCATGCCAGGTAGAACAAAGGGAAAGGGAGTCTCTGGAAAAGCCTTGAGAGATAGGTATGACCCAGGAGGATCCTCCCCCAACAGGAGCAGCAAAAAGGACCTGGGAACACCATTGAGTGAGAAATGCAACTCATTGGAGGGAACTTTAATCTGGACAAGATGGCGCCTCCACCACCCCACTCCTACTATCACAGGGTAAAGCAAATCCTTAACAGCAGAAAACTTGCTGACAAAGACGTGGTTGCCTGTGCAGTAGCTAAGGGGGTTAGAAAGGGGTTAACAGAGTACTGGTACCTTGCTAGCGGCCGCAAGAGACTGGGGGGAGAAACAACAAACCCAGGGACTGGGCCAAGCCAAGGTCCATGAAGTACCTGCCTGCACCCGTGTCTACTAGGACAGTTGCCTTTGCCTTCCGCAACTTTGTATAAAATGTTGCATTGAAAAGAAAGTAAGACAAATCTTCTTTATTATAGAGAGCCAGGATGGTACCAGATGGGTTGGAAGAAGTTACGTCAGGGGTAGCAGCTGAGGCCACAGACTTAGGCAAAGACCCAGAGTTTGTGGCCAGTTAGGTGCCTGGGTTGGACAACACATCACATTAATGGAGGCTGTCTTGAGAGGCTTAGCCAACTTGGCAGGAGGAGCAGTCTTGGCAACTGGTAAGGTGGCAAGGACTCCCTGCTTAGGAAGGTAGGCTGGTTTAGCACCCAACTTATGCGCTAAGGCAAACACCTTCTTGAGGGAGGGGGTGCTGGTTTCACGCGCCCTTGTCTGCCAAGGCAGGGTCAAGTGAGTGACAAAACATTGCCACTGCAACCTCAGCAGGAAGAGCTAAGAAGGCGGCCTTTACTGTAAAGCATTCCACATGGGTGGCAAGGTCTGGGGCCAGTCCCTTAGAATGCAGGGTTTCAAAAATAACAGAGGCTTTAGACCTGGGGGCAGCCACTGCAAAAGAGACCAGAGTGAGGAGAGAAGCGGTGTTGCCAAGCTCCTGACTCTGGTAAAGGAGGGTACAAACCCAGAGACGCGCGTCTCCATCAAGGGCGTCCAGGAGGGCAACAGAGCGTTGGGCATCCAAGATAGGAGCATCAGTAGACGCCAAATTGGCTGCAAGGCAGAGCTGCAACTTGCCCAATACATCCAAGACTTTTTCACTGACCTCTGTTGTGGGGGGAGTGCAAGGGGATACCAAGGTGATGTTAACTGACAAGGCTACAGACAAAGCTGTGGATGAAGAGGTCTTGCCAATGATATACTTCCCGAGGGAGGACAGAAGCAACTAGAGAGCCCATACAGACAGGAATCCAGAGAGAAGGGACCCAATGCTGGCACGGACCAAGGCAAGAACCAGTGACCACACCCAGTGGCAAAAAGCTTTGAAGGCTGAAGACATAGGCTTTCTTATTATGTGAGAGAGGGGGGCTAAACTAACTAAGTTTGGCTCCCATCCTGGTGGGAGGATCCACCAGGACACCATCCAGTGCAGGACTGGTATGGCCACTCAAAGGGGTGTCCATAGAGAGGACGCGGCAGATAGCCAGGGGAAATAAGAGTCTAAACCCATCAAAATCATTCCACTAAGTAACCAGGAAGCACTTTTGGGAGCAAGCTCTGGGATACCAAGCCTTCTTCTGGGACCAAGACAATAGGATCCCCAGATGGAAGGGGCATAGGGCAAGCTAGACCAGGGGGATTAACAGGAGCTGTCTCAATGACAGGAAACTCAAGGTCATTGCAGGTTAGACTTATCACAACGTTCTTGCTGGTAGTGTATATCCCTTGAGCACAAGCAGGGATATCCTCAATGATGTGCAGGAACTGATTGGGGTTGGTGCCAACGCAAAAAAGGAATTGGAAATACAGCCCCAGAGATCTGGAGAGGTAGACCAAATAATTACTAAGGCTGGCGCCAAAGTGAGGATCACAAACTTAACCAGAGGTACTATCATTTGTTGTTGGGTCTTAAAAAGAGGCCAGCAAACTGTAGTGATTTCCTTGGAGTTTTCCTTTATCTTAAATGCAATACAAATTGGCACCAACACAAGCAAGTAGTTTTCTATGTTGCTGGTGAAGGAGAACAGCAGCCGCAGGCCAAAGGGTTGGAGAGTGGACAGGTGCGTAAAAGGGAAGCATGTGTAGGACTCCAACAAAAGCAAAAGCAAAGCAAGAACAAAATCAAGCTTAAAATAGGTAAATATATGAAATTTACTACTAAACTTTAAAATCAAGTTGATATTTTCAAAGCAAAAAAAGTAAACTTTAACTCCAACATCAAGCACGTCCACAAAGGCTTTGGAAAGCAACAAGAAAGCCCAGAGGGAAGGGAAACAGGTAAAGATAACAAAAACCAATACTAACACTTTAGATAATCAGAAGGGTCAAAAAAGGACCCAAACTACCAAAATCCAAATGTTGTTTAGAAAAAGGTTCAAACTTTTAATTGTAAGAATGAGCAAGCAGGGGACCAAAAGTCCCCTGTCTTGCTATAAGAGAGGAACCAAATTCAAAAGTCATCTGACCCAGAGGCGCGGATTTGATTGGCTACAGGAGAAATTTTTCAGGTAAATCCAGCAAGCTGGAGGGTTTTACAACGATTTCAAGGTTCAACTCTGATTGGCTGGCATCACTGAAATGATTTAGATCAGCATTCAACCCAATTGGATTGGAATTTGATGGTTTGGCAGTAGTGCAACCTAGTTGGTTGGACTTGATTAATTTTAAATGTGGTCAAGCCCAAGCCAGAAGATAGTCCAAATCAATCAGGGATTCCTCCCAAGTGGGGACAGAATCAAAAGCACCATTATTTGCCACCTGAGAAGGGTATGCCAACACAAATCTCTCATCAATTGTGTGGGTTAAATCTTTGAGGGAGTTGAGGGGCTTACCCGGCTTCTGAGCTGATTTTTTTGTGCGGCGCGGGAAGATTGTCCTATCCAGGGCTAAAGGGGGAAGTGACTTTACAAAATGGGTGCTTGGGTTCAAAGGCAGCAAAATGGCACTTGGCCTGGGAGTTCTTTCATTGGTCAATAATCTCAATTTGGCTACCTGATTATCTTGCTTTAGTGTTGAGGTCATGGGACTGGGCCACAGGCCCATGCCTCTTTCCTGGGTTGGCTCTTGATTGGTTGCTGGTGTAGACTTCAAGTTTATAAAGCTAATAGCTACCAAATCAGTACCTCCATTAGGAGCTGTAATTAATCCTCCATTTGGTGTGATGATTTCTTTGGTTTGGCTCTTTTTACTGCATGAGTCAATCTTCTTGATATCAGCTTGTGGGGACTCAATCCCAGAAAAACGCAGGCGGGCGGTCCCGCAGTCCACAAGCCCGGCAGCCCAAAGGAATCCAGGGTTGGGGTTTGATTACTGCTCCCAGGCCTGGATTTACAGAAAGGAAGAATTGTCAATCCTGACAGGAGAGAAGCTTTACAGTGTTTTCAGAACCTCGTTTAAAGGTCACTTCCAAAGGGCCAATCTGCAAAGTGTCTAATTTATGTGCACACCTGCCCACTCTGTGTTAGTAGTAAAGAACACAGTCACCAACATCAAATTCAGGCAAGGGGGAGCAACCAGCATTATTGGGAAAAAGCTCAAGCATCTTAGTTTTGTATGCAGAAGTTTAGGCAGTGGCCTGTATATCAATTATGCGGTTGACTAGATCCTTGATGTGGTTGTCAGGATTCATGGCCTTATCAGAGGAAAGCAGGGGGGCCCTCAAGAGCAATGGGGTAGTATTCTCTTGTCCATACAGCATAGCAAAAGGGGAGTACCCAGTGACATGATGTTTTCTAAGGCAATACACAAAGAGAGCAGCAGGTAAGTATAGGTCCCAGTTGGCAGCGTCAGAGTAGGTGAGCTTCCTCATGATGGAGACCAGTGTTGAATTTGCACGCTTGACTTCCCCATTGGTAGAAGGGTTGTAGGGGGAAGAGAAAGACTGGTGAGACCCCAAAGCTTTGACAACAGAGGCTACAAGCTTGGCGTTGAAGTTAGTCCCATTATCTGAGAGCAACACTTGAGGACAGCCATGACAGTAGAAAACATCTTGTAACAGGAAGGCAGTAGTTGTCTTAGCCGTGATGTCCTTTGTAAGGCAAGCCTCTACCCACTTGCTGAAGTAATCAACAGCAATCAGAATAAAGCAACACCCAGAACTTAAGCGGGGGAGAGGAACTACCTCATCAATGCTGACAGTATGAAAAGTATGTTGAGGGGGAACTAATTTGAATTTGTGGGCAGCAGCTCAAGGCCTGTCCAGCTGGAAGTCGTGGCAACTAGCTAGACGTCTGGGATCAACAGGTGAAGTTTTCCCCAGAAGTAATTCTTCTGAAGCCAGTCAAAATTTTTGGTGATGCCTCCATGCCCAGTATCTTTATGAGCTTGCTACACCAACAAGAGGCAAAGACTGGGTTGTACATAAGGCAGATATTGATCTTGTACTTTCTTGAAGAGCTGATTGTTGCGTATGAGGGCATCTTTGGATAGCTTGGACAAGGCCAGTTGGACCTATTCTGTCTTTTTTTCCCAAGAAGAAGAGTATCCAATTAGTTTGTACAACCAGTCATCCTCTGCAGGATGTAAAGCAAGAATGGGCATTCTGGATAGCTCATCAGCGTTCTGATGTTGAATCCCAGGGCAATGAAGCACAGTGAAGTTGTAACCTTGCAGACGTAGGGCCCATCTAGCTAGGCGCCCTTCTGGCTCCTTAAGTTTTTGTAACCATTTAAGCAAAGAGTGGTCAATGACAACTGTGAAATGGGTACCATACACGTAGTGGCAGAACTGTTTGGCTGCATGCAACACAGCAAGACACTCCTTCTATGTGACACTATAATTCTTCTCATGCTTGTTTAGCACGTGTGAAGTGTAAGCCACAGGATGATCTACACCCTCATCATCTAGTTGGGCCAGAATAGCTTCAATAGCAAGATTTCTAGCGTCATTGTATAGGATAAACTCCTTATCATAGTTGTGATACACTAGGATTGGAGCCTCTTTGAGTTTTTGAATGAATGGTTTCAAAGGCTTGCTGCTGACTGGCGGTCTATTCAAAAGGGACATTACGTAACAACTGGACTAGAGGTTCACTAGTATTGGCAAAGTCAGGGATAAACTGTCTATAGTAGCCCATAATCCCTAGAAATACTTGTACCTCTTGCAGGTTGGTGGGCAAAAGCATTTTGTTGATGGCTTTAACCTTCTTAGTCATTGGGAAAATCCCTGTCTGGGTTACTTCATGGCCCAAAAATTCAAGACACTCTTTGAAGAAAGCGCACTTGGAAGGTTTTAGTTTGAGGCCAGCTTCTTGAATCTTTATAAACACCTCTTTGAGGTGAGTCAGGTGATTGGTGAAGGTAGTGCTGAAAACTGTTATATCATCTAAGTATACTAGGATGCATGGCAGCTTCAAGTTGCGGAGGATGGAGTCCATGGCCCTTTGGAAGGTGGCTGGGGCATTGCAGAGTCCCTGCGGCATGCAAGTAGGCTCAAAAAGCCCTTCAGATGTAATGAGCACAGCTTTTTGGCAATCTTTAGGCAATAGGTCAACTTGCCAGTATCCAGATGCCAGATCCATTGTGGAGAAAAACTTAGAGCCTCCAAGACGTTGGAGAGCATCATCAATATGTGTTAAGGGGTATGAGTCCTTCTTGATAAAAGAGTTCAATTGGTGGTAGTCCATCACAATACAATGACCTCCATATTTCTTCTTTAATATGAGTAGCAGGGATGACCAAGGACTTTGGGAAGGTGCCAGCAGCCCAGCGTTCAACAGTTGTTTGAGCTCTTTAGATACCTGGGCGTCCTCCACGCGGCTGCGGCAATATGGTTTATCATGGAAGGGGGGGCGTTGCCAGTGTCAATCTGATGGATAACACCTTTGGCTAACCCATAGTTGGTACTGTACTTAGCAAAGATGTTTGAAAATTGGTCTAGCAAGTCTAGCATCTCTTTATGTTGAACCGGGGATAGCTGCGGAAAGTCTTTCACAGTGAACAAGGATAGGACTTGAGGTTCATCCTCAGGTAGGTTAAAATCTTGGAACATGCCAAAGGGATGAAGAGACAGTACATCAGGAGCTCTCAACAACTTACCATATCCAACAACCTGCCCCCTAGACACAGTCATGGGAAGTGCAGTCAGGTTAGCTACCAACAATTGAATAGGGTCTTTATGGGAGACATCTAGGATTCCAGGACAGCAATAAGGTTCATTGCACCCTAATGAGGGGGGAGAGTAGAACTCCAAGAAGGTTTTTTCAGGTAGTTTAAATGATATCTAGGAGTCTAGGATGGCCTGGAAGCCAGGGGGGATGATGACAGCAGACGTGGCTAGGAGAGGAATCCCCTCAGACGCAGGACAAGCCATGGGTGGACATTTCATGTTTAAAGAGTGAGTGCAATAATTGAGGGTGAAAACCCTAGTGGGGTATTCTAAAGCGCACGTCTTCAGGCACTTCCTGGGAACTTTAACCGGCTCTTCAAAGATCAGAGGGACTTCATATCCCAGAATAGAGAGGTAACCATATTTCAAGTTGATTATCCCATTATATTCTCTAAGGAAAAGAGTGCCAACTAAGAGATTATAACTCTTGTTTTCCAAGACAACTGCTGGCGCAGCTAGGAAAAGCTTGCCAAACTGCATGGGTAGAGCAGAGTACGCCCCTATGGCGCAGGCCATAGACAGTCCAGCCATGCTGTACATCTGGTGATAATTAAGGTCAGGGGCAAGTTTGAGTTTTTTCACAAGTTTGGAGGAGATAACATTGACTGGCAATCCAGCGTCTAAAACAGCCTTGATCTTCACTTTTTGAATGGATATCTCTACTTGAGTGGTAGTGCTGTTGCAACCAAGTTTCCAGAATTGCCTGCTAACATATCTTACAATACACAGGGGGCGCTCAATGAGTTGTCCCTTGACATATCTAACGTTATGGATTAATCTGATGGCAATATCAAATGGCAGGTACTTTATCCTAATTAGGAGCGTTACCAATTCAACTTGCTGATCCCTGCACAAGTTATTCCTTGGCTTTGAACCTTACATGGAACTTCCCACTATGCCAACCCCTTGTAGCCTTGTGGCTTTCCTCATATGTATATTAATCACAATATTCTACAATAAACAATACCTTATTCTTATTATTCTGTCCTTTCTATTGGACTGTTGTCTTCCCCAATTCCAAATACTGAATCCTCATTGTTTCAGTTGCAACAGTGGTAGTAGCGGTAGGTTGAAAACCTAACTAAAACAAAATCCCCCCTAAGAAAGGACAGAGTACGGACTTTATGGCTACTCCCCAACAAGAAGCTTTCCTGCCAATCCCCAAGGGGGACATCCCAACGGGTATGTCATTCATCAATACCAGCTAGTCCACACCAGTATGTATAATTGGCTCTGCCTCAGGCAGTGTGACGCCAGCATCACCCCGCCCCAGTCAGACCTGTCTCAACGCATGCCCAACCTTCAGCTAGAATCCTTTGCGGGGGGGCGTTGAGGGGGCCGACATTGTCAGTTAGCTCCAATCTACCAAAACCCACCTCTGTATCTTCCAGGTCCCTGAGCCCATGTGGGTTGCCACTGCGTCTGGCTGCCTCACAGGGCCTGCCGCTGTGTGGTTCACCAACTGGGCCAGTCAGGAACTTGACATTACCTGAGCGGCATTCCAAGATGCCACAAAGTCCCGCTATAGCAAAACCTTCTCCCCCATTGTTGTGGGAACTCCTCTTATAGCAATCAAATAAACTGGTTCTGTTCCTGAGTACCTTGCTTCCTGGCAACAAGCTCTTGCTGCCGCCCCCAAAGCTGTGACTGATGGAAATGCAATGCTACTCACTCTCATTATCAATGGGTTAAAACCCCATATCTGCAAGTGGGTCCCTGTAGGTTGCTGCACCTCCATTGATGATTGCTACAAGGCCATTATGGAGGCTAACAACCAGGCTTCAATGGGCTTCCACTGTACCAGTGACACTCCATCCAAACCTTGTACAACACCTGGCAATGGCCACAATCAAGTGGGCTGCCGCCAGCCCTGTCAGCAGGATAATGTGACTAAACGCCCCCGCAAGGGGGGAGCTCCAGCTAGCACAGATTGAGGATCAGGGAAAAGCCTGGGGTTTGTAGCAACAAGAGGACCTGCAACCCCACCTGATCCATCCTCTCAATGCCTGCTTGCAAAGAACCCCTGCAACTACAACATCCATGAAGTCAAAACCCTGGACATCTTCCAAGTTCATAGTGATGACCCCATACTACAAGCAAGCCACACCTCAAATAAAGTAACCCACTTATCCTATCCCTTCTGTTTCCGTGAGAACACCCACAAATTACTGGTAGATACTGGGACCAACCACACTATGGTAGACCAGGCGTTTGTTGACTCTCAACAACTGGACCAAGTGCCCAACAGGTTCAAGGCAGTACAAGTAGCTGAATCCTGCAGAGTTGCAATCACCCACAAGACGGTACCCTTCTCTGTGAGAATGGGGAACATCCAGGTTAAGCTCTCTGGTCCAATCATGGTTGGGCTCAGCCACAACGTAATTGCTGGCCTTGACTGGCTTTGGCACAACCGTCCCTACATTGACTGGGACACCTCTGTCATTACCCTCAATAGAAATGGGGTGGGGTTCAAGATCTACCCTGTGGAAATGATCAAGTTACTCCATGATACTGTGTTTGTCAGAATAACAGAGACAGGCTCATACAATTTCAAGGGGGGAAACTAGACTTTAATCAATGCTCAGTCAAAGTTATCCGCGCTGAACCATCTTCAATCCCTCCCTTGACCTCCTCACCACCACCAGCGCTTGCTGAACTCCTTGAGGAGTACAAGGACATATTCAGTGAAACACTTGAACAACTACCTCCTCCCTGGGAGATCCAGCATGCTGTACAACTTCAAGGATTGTTACCTAAAACACAACCATTATATTGTCTTACACCAAAGGAAGATGAGACCCTCCACCAGCACCTTGGGGACGCTCTTGATAAGGGCTTTATTTGCCCCTCTCTCTATACAGGGCAGCTGTCTTCTTTGTAGCCAAGAAGGACAGGTCCTGTTGCCTGGTCACAGACTACTGCGCCCTAAATGAGGTGACAGTTAAGAATAAGTACCCCCTGCCACTGATTGACAACCTGTTTGATACACTTGCAGGTGCAAAGATCTTTAGCAAGATTGATCTCACTGCAGGGTACAACCAGGTCCGCATTGCACCAGGGGATGAGGCAAAACTGCCTTTCACACGCGCTACAGGTTGTTTGAGCGTTGTGTCATGAAATTTGGAATGATCAACACTCCCTCCACCTTTGTCATGTTGATAAACAAAGCCTTTGAAGATCTGATTGGGAAATTTGTGGTTGTGTACCTTGATAACATTATTGTCTTTTAGTCAAGATCAAACCACACACCTCAAACACATCTGTGCTATCCTTGACACCCTTCAAAAAAACCAGCTAAAAGCAAAACCCTTCAAATGCAAGTTCCTCAAGCTGGAGCTGTTATTCCTTGGGCACACCATATCTGCCCAAGGGATAAAGCTCAACCCTGCCAAAATCAAGGCAATAGCCAGCATGCTGCCCCCCACTGATGTGGGCCAGGTGCAGACAATCTTAGGCATGGTTGCCTACGTGCTCAAGTTCATTCCCAATTGCAGGGAACTAATTGCATCTCTCACTGAGCTCCTCAACACCAAACAGCACTTTCATTGGACCCCTGTCAGAGATTGAGCCTTCAAGATGTTGAAGCAAAGGCTCACAATAGCACCAGTACTGCAGTTCCCCAATTGAAAACGTCAGTACAAACTCAAGACCAATGCCTCTGACAGGGCCATAGGGGACGTGCTAAGGATAGAAACTGACAATGACGTCTTCCTCTCTGTGGCATATGAGTCCAGGAAACTTACTGACTTGGAACAACTCTATCCCATTCACAATAAAGAATTGATAGCAATTGTGCACTGCATTGAGAAGTGGCACTGTTACCTGGAAGGTGCTACCTTCCCACCCTGCATTCTGACAGACCATAAGTCACTCCAGTACTTCAACACACAGTCCCACTTGAAACGCCACCAAGCAGGTTGGGTTGAGCGTCTATCCCCTTACCAGTTGTGCATTGAGTACAAGCCTGGGAAGAAACTTGTCACAGCTGATACCCTTTTGTGACTCTAAGTAGCGTCCATCACTGGGGACAATAGTTTGAATCCAGATTGACCCATGCTCTACCTCCGCCTTGAGACAACTTGCTACAAGGGCCTTAAATTGGTAACCATCTCCAAGTTGAAGGACAACAAAAGTCAGTTTACCACCAATGCTGGTAACTTCTGCCATTGGACAGAGACAGGTGAGAAGACACCTTACATTCCCACATGCAACAGGGTGACACAATATTGCACTACCACCAAACCCTGGGTCATATCAGAGGGCGTAACCTCTTTTAGATCATGAAACAAAAGGTTTGGTGACCATGCATGTGTCAAGACATCTTGGATCTCCTTGAGACATGTGTGCTGTGTGAAAAGAGTACATCCAAACCTGCACCCCCCAAGTCTGTTCTGCCCATCAAGGCCATGGAACCCTTCAAGCAGTGGGCTCTTGACATTGTGGGGCCACTCCCTGAAGACAGACTGGGGAAGAAGTACATTATCACTGCCATTGACTACTTCACTTGCTGGCCAGTGGCCTGGGCAACTAACCACACCACCACCACCATCACCCGCTTCATTGGCAAAGAAATTGTGGCCCTCTTTGGATGACCCAAATGTATCATCACAGATTATAGCCCCAAACTTGTTGGGCATGTCATGAAGGCATACTGCGCCAAGAACGCACTTAAACATATAGTTACAACTCCCTACCATCCACTAGCCTATGGGCGTGTAGAACAGTTAAATGACTCACTGGTTCAACTGATTTCCAAGCTCTCACAAGAGCACCCCAACGCCGCATGGACTGAACACCTGCCCACTGCTCTACTTATCCTACAAGCAAGAATCAACAGGGGCACAGGTTCAGCCCCAGCACCCTGGCCTTTGGGACACCTGAAAGTCTGACAGAAGTTGAACAGGGAAAGCTACAGTTCAGAGTTCCTGAAAAGCCTCCCCTATTAACAACCCTATCCCTAGACCAATGGCGTGCCAAAGCCCAGGAAATTGAATACAAGCAAATTGAAGGAGGGACAAAGCACCTTGAAGCCAGGTACGCTGTAGGTGACCCTGTCTACACCTTCAACCCCAATTCTTCCAAGTTGGAGCCCAACCACCTAGGGCCCTTCAAGATAGCTGCTGTCTATGACAATCATACCTATCAACCCAAAGATTCCCAGGGGAATACCAAGAAGCTTCACCATGATTGCTTGCACCCCTGCCGCGCCATCCCCACACAAAGGTTGTTTGTGCAGACCTTCCCAGACCTTTCACAGACTCTGGTCTTGGTGTCTGACAACAAGCAGGGGGCAAGGGGGGGGGTGTTGCAACCAAGTTTCCAGACTTTCTTGCTAACATATCTTACAACACACAGGGGGCGCTCAATGAGTTGCCCCTTGACGTATCTACCAATATGGATTAATCTGATGGCAATATTGAATGGCAGGTACTTCATCCTAATTAGGAGTGTTACCAATTCAACTTGCTGATTCCTGCACAAGTTATTCCTTGACTTCAAACCTTACATGGAACTTCCCACTATGCCACCCCCTTGTGGCCTTGTGGCTTTCCCCATATGGTATATTAATCACAATATTATACAATAAACAATACTTATTCTTATTATTCTGTCCTTTCTATTGGACTGTTGTCCTCCCCAATTTCAAATACTGAATCCTCATTGGTTCATTTGCAACAGTGCAACCAAAGGGTGAAAGGACAGCCAAGATATCTTGAGTGTCAAGATACCAGGAGTACCATGGAGCTCCAGCAGGTGAGGGAGGAGTCAAAGCAGGTACTGGCATGGCCCACCAGATGATGGGACCTAACTTTACCAGATAGGAAAAGGCCTTCCCAGCCACAGCCCAAGGTCCAGCTGCTGGCAAGGCAGATTCAATAAATCCTGTGAGCGTAAGGTAAAGCACTCCCAGGAATCAACTACTCTGGCCAGTGGCATCAGAAGTGGGGGGGTTGAGATGGATGGTTTGGGTGTTTAGGGCGGTTCCATGGGGACTAAGCAGGCAGCAGGATTGTTGTACTTCCTGTTGAAGATCAAAGGGCAGATGGTGATTGCTTTGCCGTCACAGACAATTTGGTAGGGTTCCTTGGGAGTGTTTGGGCGGGTGTACCACTGCAAGTCTTCCAATGTCCAGGGTTTGTGGTCAGGATTGGCAGGATACTCAGTGAAATGCAAAGGGCCAAATGGAGCATTGGGTGGGTGGTAGTAGTCAAATGCTTTGGTTTTATCAACTGGAGTCTGACTATTTATCCCAGTAGATGGATACTGACGCTTGGGTGTATGCAGATGGAAAAGTATCAAAAATAGGTATGGAAACAGATTGGTGAACCAAAGGTTCATAATAACTTTATTTGGTAAGGATGACAATACATAAATTTTTCAAGTGCTTCTGATTTATATACTTACTCACATGCAGGTGCCTCTGGGTGTTCTTCTGATGCTATCTGTGTGGCAAGGCTTGGCATCTCAGGTTCTGCTATTTGGTTGGCTGCTTCATGGTTATTTTTGGGGTTTTCAGGAACAGTTGTTTGGCTTTTTGATGGTCCATTTTGGCTTGACTGGTCATTGATTTTGGCAGGTTTGGCTTCTGGGGTTTTAGGGTTTTTCCAATTTGATCATCATTTTTAGACTGGCCTGACAGGGTCTCTTGAGCCCAAAAAATTTGATTAAAAAAGGGGTCCCCAATTGGGGACCCCAAATTACTTAATGGAGGGTGGGCTTGATCTGGGTTTACTGGGCAGCTAAAAATAGCCTGCCCAGGCCCAGCCAAACCCATCAAGGCTTGGGCGTAGCTTTTGGGGCCCAAAGCAGGCCCCTCAGCTACTACCAGAGCAGGAATGGTTCCTGCACCTGGATTTGCTTTGAAAAGTAAAAATCCAGGTGCAGGTAAATCTCCCCCACCTGCTAGCCCCACCTGGTGGCTAGGAGCGGGTTTGATTCCCACCCAGGGCCTCAAAACTGTTACCTTTGTAACATTAAGCCTCTGCTAGTTCCTTATCCCACCTCTCAATCATGCATCTTAATCCTGGGAACTCCTTATAAACAGTTTGGAGAGGGAGCAAAATAGATACATTCTTAAAGACAGCGTTAGCAACCTTGGCAGCTTCTTCTGACTGCTCCACTAGCACAGGGGATCTCTTAACTTGAGTGAGGTAAGGGTAAGAGACAACTTCTTTGGCTTCAGGCAAAGGCTTAGCGGTAGTTGTAGTCTTTCCTGATTGCAATTTATAGGGGACTGTAATGGTTTTGGGAACAGCCAGAACAGAGTACCAATATGCATTAGCGTCTTCTGTATCAGAGTCATCCAGATCAGAGTTGTCAGAGATATTGTGGAACAATAGGAGGATAGGAGGAGCCTCATTATCAGCAGGCTCAGAGTCAGATGTAGAGGGAGGGATTGAAAGAGACTGGGAAGAATTATCAACCAAGAGCGTTCTGCCTCTAGGTTGACTGCTCTTTTCTTGCCTGCCCTTTTGGATCAGCTCCTTTAATCTGTGGGTTGGTGCAGACTTGATAATGGTGACCTATCTAACCACAGTTGTGGCAACCTTGGCGTTGAGGAGGATTTTGCGAGTTCATGGTAAGAATGCAAGGACCACAGGAAGACAAATAAGCTGGTTAACTTTGAGGGCTTGAGCACAAGCCATGTAAGCTTCATGTGATGTCAATTGTCTGCTTGTCATCAGTTGCTATACTTTCATGTAGAATCTGTCTGCAAACTCAGCTAGCATCTCTTTAGGCTTGAAAGCAATGTGCATAAAAGCGTCCTTTTTTACTTCCAGGCTAAGGTCACCACCAAACTTGTCAATCAGAAGCTGCTTCATATCTTCCCACGTCTCAATGGTGGGTAGTTCAAGCACCACCACCTCCTGGCAAGTTGGGTGTAGACAGGTCAAAATAAGTCCCTTCTTAGCCTCATCTGACACTTGTCTCATGGCAGTTTCATAGATAGTTAGGAAAGCTGTTATGGTTGAGGTTTTGGGATCAAAGACTTGCTTAAAGGTAGGCTTGGAGTGTGTTTTGGTTTTGGACCACCATTGTTGCTATTGAGTATGTTTATACACGGGGAAAATTCTGCTTTGGACTATAGGGGGGCTGCCTAGCCCACAGCTGACAAACACTTTCTTTAAGGGTAGTCAGGGTCTCAACAGCGCGGGCACCTGTATTGATAGCTTGAGTGGTCTGCCGTTCAGTAACATCTAGGACTTGCCCTTTGGAGGTCACTACTGTGGAGAGCTCATCCAGTTGAGAGGTAAGGGATGGCCCCACTGAGAGGCAAGGGGAAAACCTGTTGTTCACAGAGTTGATCAGTTCACTCATCTCTTGTACATCTCTATCCAGCTCAGTATGATCCCGCTTCAAATGATCCACCTTGTTAGCTAGGGCAATTAGTTACCTAGCGCATTGGATTCAAAGAGCTCCTAGTAAGCCAGGGCAGCAACCATCTTTGTCAACAACCCCAACTGGACTAGCAACAGTTGCCATTATCTCATGTAAGGCAGCAAGTTTTTGCTGTAGCTCAGCAACTTAAGCAGTCAACTCAAGCACCTGGGGGTCAGGTTGAGGAGCCTCAGTAGGACGTCCTTGACTGCAAGTAGTCATAAATAGCTCTTGAATAGCATCCCATATTTTATGCTCTCTATCCATCAAGTCATCAGAAGGGGGAGAGGGCGGAGCTTCTGGCTTGGGCGTAGATAATTCATTCACTTGACTCTGGAGTTTGGCCATAGCAGTGGCAGTGGCAGCTCTCTCTTGACCAAACACTCTACTGAGTTCATTAAGGCTGTTAGCAGCAAAGTCCTCTACCTGCTGTAGTTGCTCAAATGAATACATGCTGAATGCATTGAGCTGCTGCACAAGTTGTTTGAAGTCAGAGAGATAAGCATTCAAGGTGGAATCTACTTGAGTTTGCCAGTGTTGTTCTAGCTGGTGAAACTTGTGTAGATGCTCCCTGACATATTTGGGGATGGACTGGCACATTTTTTTGATAGAATTAACCAAATGGGTCTGGGAGGTAACAGAGTTGCGCTGATTGTCAGATACCAAGAAAAACAGGGAATGTATCCACTATTGGTAGGCAGCAAACTGGTCCCAGTGATGAGTAACTGCTGCTTATAGATACAAGATTTCTTAGACATGGAGCCCCAACACCATCTGATTGTGGGCCAAGGCAGGCTTCACAAAGGATGATTTTAAGTGCTCAGTGGAGCCAGCTGCTGAGAGGAGATGCTGTGGAATTTGAGGAGCCACAATTAATTTGTAGTATTCAGCCCAACTGAACTGCAGCTGAAGGCAAGGGATGGCTCCTTCATGGGCTATCTCAAGGGCTACCTCCATAACTTGTTCTAAGTAAGGGGTACCCATGGGGTAAGCAACTAGGCAGGGATCATTCCCAAGGTTCAGCACAGTAGGGACAATAGGCAGGTTGGCAATATCTTCCTCATTAGGAGGGCTAGTAATTTCAGATGAAGTTGGCTCTTGTATAAGCGGAGGCAAAGGGCCTGAAAACATGGATGCAAAAGGGATAACCAAGGGGCTTACATCCCCTGTAGTGAGCACTATTTTTGTTTTGTTCTGAGGCGCAGCACAGACACATAACGGGGAATCCTAACCTTAGGATTGAATTCATACTAAGTCTTGGTTAGATGACAGGGAAGGCTATACAATTACTGTCACAGTAGGTTCCATCATGCCGGGTATTATCCGCCCAAGAAAGAAGGCTCAAAAAGCCGGAAAACCTTTATCAATATTGACTAAGTTAATAGATTTAAATCAAACAGTTGATTGAAAAGTGGTTATGGCTACTCCAATCTGTCAGCTGAAACCGGTTCCCTCTTGAAAATTGACATTGATAAATTGATGTAATTTGAGGGTCACCCAATATGAGCTTGTCAATCAGCATGGTCATCAGAAACTAGTCACACAAGGGTTCTTTGCAACCTGGACCAGATACTTACTTGACAATGTGAAAGGAATAGGAGTTCAAGACTCAGGTGGTATTTCTTAGTTTATTTTTCTGATATATATTGAATAATTTTCACTGTTTCAACTCTAAAAGTTGAGTCCTTCCAAAATTCTACTCAATAAAAATCATTTATCCCAAGTTCTAATTTACTTTTTAAAAATGCATCCTGTGATTGGGTTGTTACAATATATTCTGTACAATCTGATTCTCAACAGAATCATTTCTTGAAGATGGGGTCCTGAAGTTGGAACTTTGTTGTTGGTGCTGACCAATGCTAATTTTGCGCCAACCAATTTTGCAGCTCCTCCCCCCATTCTTGAAACTGAAAATTGTGTTGCCTCCCAATGTCCAGAATTTTATTCTGAAGATTTGTTGATGTTGTCTCAGGCCATTTATCTTGGGCTACTTTGGTTAGGATTAATTGTTCTGCTTAATCCTGGTATTACAATTGGAAATTTCACAAAAAGATATTTGAAGCCGTGTTGGTGGTTAATCATTAATTCTATGTGGATTTGGGTGGTAATTCCTCATCATTTAGAAACGGCTTCATACTATCCTTCAATTTCTGTCACATTACTCAACTCTTCTACGTCTGAGTTTTTGGAAGAAGTTTGTCATGAATTTGTGTTTCTTTTCTCCTGCTCTGCCAAGATATCTGCATTTGCCATGTTTATTTGTATCAGTTCCTTTCTGAGCTTCCAGTTTGGGCTTTTTTTAATTTGTGGTTTCCATCTCCAGTTGCAGCTGCTGAGACTGGATCTTCTGTTTCTTATTTCTGTTGAATCATGTCATTTTGACGTCCATATTATTTTCCTGCTCTACCCACTGATGAGATTTTGCATAAAGTTTTTTCAGCATTATCATTCTATTATGGTTCAAGCCTTAGTCATAAATCCCAAGTTTACAATGTGATGACAAAGGTTTCTGAAGATGCTTGTGAATGGTTGTTGTCCGCGGTGGAGCGCAATCCACATGTTTTAACTGAAAGCTCATCTCTATACCCTCTGTTAAAAAATTTGTGTGTATCTATTGAGGAGCTCAAAGTATATTGTAAGCTGTACACCTTCCATCAGGTTAATACTCCACTTTTGATATTCCTTCCTCAGTTTCTCGCCTACTGCTGTACAATTGATGTTACTGAGGTGAATAAACTCTCAACGTTGTGGTTAGCAGTTGACCAGAATACCCAGGATTTGGAAGTTTGGGATTCCCTGCTAACCACAACTGAGGCCCTGGTAAGCCAAATTTTTTCCCTGGTCTCAAATATGTCTACTTCCAAGAAAGGTACATTGGTAATTGAAGATAAACCTGCTGTGCGCTCCTAGTTTTCTTGTCCTTGCTCTGCAGTAGTTCCTTCCAAACAAAGCCAAGATTGTTCTCCCCCTAGCCTGTCTCAGTTGCAATTGGTGGTGATGAACAACCTGCCAATGTAAAGGAGGCCCCAGTAGTGTCTGGTCCTGATAGTTCCTTGGAAATAATTCAGCATGTTGTACCTTCAAAGTCTTCTGTGGTTACGTCCAAAGAGTTGCCCCTTGTTCCCATTGATTGTGATAACCCCGTTCTTCCAGCTGCTGTCCAAGAGATGATTGAGCGTTACTTCCAGGAGCATCCTGCCTCCTTAGCTGCCGTCTGTACTGCCAATGAAAAACAAGATCCTGCCAAGATTGCCACCTTTGCTGCAAATAAATCTGCTTCTGGTTACTTCTTGTTTTATGGTAGCATTGATAACGGCCAGACTATCTATCAGCCAGCCATTTTGTTGGATACAGGTGCTTCCAAAAACTTCATGAGTGTGGAAAATGCCAGCTTACTACAACTGAAGTACCACCTGGGAATGCTTGTTAGGGGTGGAAACTGTCAAATGTTTCCCTCTTTCCAGCTGAAGAAGCCAGTAACCTTTGTAGTTTTGGGTCAGTCTTTTTATGCAAGGTTCTCTGTTTGCTCCTCCCTGATGTATCATATCATTTTGGGTGTGGGTTGATGGAGAGATCATAATTTATCCACCTTACTGAAAGAAAATGTGTTACAGGTGGAACACTCTTTGGGTATATCTATTTTGTATTCTGCTGTTAGGTATGTCCAAAATGGAGAAATCCTCTCGGACTATTCAATTGGTTCCTGTCCCTGTCCCCGCAAGTTTGGATTTATCTGCATGTTTACAACCCTGGTCCGCGGTGTTTGATGCTACCAGAGGCAAGGTTGTTCCCAAGCACACTCAGTTTAACTTTGACTTTAAAGTTACTGTTGATCTGATTAGAATTGCATCTCCTATTTACCCTTTAACCTTGAAAGAAGACACATGTTTGGAAGAATGGACTTGTAACATGCTAGCAAAGGGCTATATTTTTAAAAAGGCTTTGTTAATTTTCTCTCTGTTGTTGTTTTTTCAAAAGGCTGATGGTTCTCTTTGTCCTTGTGTTGACTACGGGAATTTAAATAACATCACAATCCCTGATCCCTATCCTTTACCTCCTGAAGCACAGATCTCTAGATGTGTTGAGAAGACAAAGATATTCTTGAAGCTTGATCTGTTGAATGCTTTCAATCAAATCAGGACTACAGAAGAAATGGAATGGTTGACAGCATTCAGAACCAAGAAGGGTATCTTTCAGTTCTGGGCAATGCCTTTTGGATTGAAGAATACTCCAGCTTGCTTTTAGCAACTAATTGATTCCGTCTTGGGAGATCTCCTGGGTGTATGTGCCATTGCATATATGGATGATATCTTGGTATTCTCTCCAGATGAGGAGTCACATAAAGCCCATCTGTCAGCAGTGATAGAGCGCATCCTCCAGGCCAACTTGATTATGAAAAGAAGCAAATGTGAATTCTTCAAACGTAAGGTTACCTTTTTGGGTAATAATATCTTTGAGGTTGGCCACACCATTGCCCCTGACAAGGAAGTTGCGGTTTGAGAGTATGCTACGCCTGTGACATTATCCCAACTCCATAGTTTCTTGGGTACTTGCACGTTCTTGAAGAAGTTCACTCCACACCTGTCTGAAGTGGCTGCCCTGTTATATTTTGCTAGTGGTAAGACAACTTTGGTCTGGACGCCTGAGTGCGCAAATATGTTCACGACAGTCAAGGCTTTTTTTGTTGTGACCTGTGTTGATACATGTGAATACTGAGCTTCCTTTTGTGGTTTCCACAGATGCATCCAAATACACTGTGGCTGATGTGTTGTTGCAGACTGCTGAAAACGGGATTGAGAGACCGGTAGGGTATTTCTCCAGGAAGATGGAAGCTTGTAAACACAATTACATGGTTTACAACAAGGAATTGTTGGCTGTTGTGGATTTTTTAAAGCATTGGCATCACCATCTCATGTTGATATGTCATCCATTTGTAGTAAGAAATGACCACAAAGCTTTTCTATATTATTGAAAACCCAGGGTTCTGTCTGGTTGTCAATCCAGATGGCATGGTGACCTGACAAGATACAAGTTCTTCTACAAGTTTATTAAGGGATTGGACAATCACTTGGCCAATGCACTAAGCGGGAATCCTTCCCATCTTCCAGTTTGTCAGGGATCCAGTCTTGAGCGGCCGGCCTGTTGTTTTCAGGGGTAACTTGGGCCAGGTTTTTTTCCGGGCAATGCCTGCCACAAGAGGGGAGCTAACTTTAAAAGGTATGAGGCAGACATCCCCACCCAAGACCACAGGCCGGCGGCTGGGATTATAGTGTCAATCACCCCTGTGAGGATGATGTATACAATCCCAAACAGCTTACCAGTATAAGTGGTTGGGAGGCAAGGTGCAGAAGCAGGCATTGGTTTTGGTGTCACAGGCAGCTCCATGGACAGGTCATAAGCAGGGAGATAATTGAATTTTCCTCTGAACAACATGGGTGTTGAAAATATCCACGGTCCTTGTCGGTTGTATCTAATATCAGATTGTATGCGGGCCAGGGGATTGAGTTTGAGTATCTTTTCTGGGGTTTATATCTTGTATTCAGACTTCAGAGGGTAGTTGGTAAAATAGACAGGTCCAAAGGGTACATCAGGAGGACAGAAAACAGCGGGCAGAAGGGCAGGCCAGGAGATCTTGGACTGAATTGATAGACAGCAAATAAAAAATAAGGCAATAGCTGTATAAGCCAAATTAACATAACCTTTATTCAAAAATGGTGATAAGTTTGGAGCGCAGGGTCCTTGGGTCTATATAGTACCCCCTCCAAACTTAACATTTTTCATGGTGTCACGGCCCATACTAGAGTCCGGCTGGACTCCCACAGGGGAGGCAGGCCAGGCCTGAAAGGCCATGTACACAATAGGCGCTATGCAGACCAGGTAGTTCAGAGCAGAGGCTAGGGGGCGCCAACTCCCAGTATGGGGCACAACTTGGTTGGCCAGCTCCAATACTGTTATGTAGACAAATCCCAGCTTGCTGAAGTCTTGGGCGGGAGGCGCGTCAGGGAGAGGAAGAGCAGTTGGTATATCCTTCATTACTGGTGGTAGATCCAGGTGATGGGGATGGAAGTACTCCAGGTCAAAGGTGTGGGGCGGTTTGGCAAGGACAACAGGAGTATGGCCAGGAGGATATGGGTATGCAAGCTTGTATTGAGTAGTGGATTCACAAATAGATGCAAAGAGAATAAAAAAATTGAGCAAAAATAGACAATTCCAGAAATAAGATAATAATTTCTAGGCATAAACTTGCTTTGTTAAGATGTCAACAGTGAGGGGGGCTTCTCCCCTTCACTACTTATACTTACTGATGATTCTATGGCCTTTTGTGCCACCAGAGAACTGATGGCATCATTTGGAGGTGGATTTGCAATTTTACCTGGAATTTGCGTGTTTGGCCAAGAGGGTGAGCTCTCATTGGCTACTATAACATGAACCCTTTGAATTTTGTAGCATGGCAAGTTGCTACAGTTATTTTTAACTCCTGCAATGAATTGATTGCCTGATTGTTCAATCAAACAGTTGAGCTCCCAATGTGCCATTTCCCAATAGGTAGGTGACCCAGATTTGTTAACAGGCTTGATGCAAGTGATTTAAGGATTGTGTGCCTCTCAAATCCTGGGCCATTTGTTAGTTGAAAGGAGGGGAATTTCGCCCTGGAAAGTGCTTTGTGGGGGCTTCCAAGCTGCATGTTTAATCACCTCTAAAGAGGCCAGCTGACTGTCCAGGGCACTATGGGTCCTGAAACATGGGGGGTCCATCAAGGCATTGGGAAGGCAGGGCTGGGGTAGCTGGGTGCTTGGGTTCAAAGGTGGCAAAATGGCACCCGGCCCAGGAGTTCTTTCATTGGTCAAGAATCTCAATTTGGCTGCTTGATTGTCTTGCTCTGGTGTCAAGGTCATGGGACCAGGTTGTGGACCCATGCCTCTTTCCTGGGTTGGCTCTTGATTGGTTGCTGGTGTAGACTTTGAGTCTATGCTAATAGTTTCCAAATCAGTATCTCCATTAGGCGCGGTGATTAATCCTTCATTTGGTGCAATGATTTCTTTAGTTTGGCTCTTTTTACTGCATGGGTCAACATTCTTGGTATCAGCTAGTGGGGGCTCAATCCGAGAAAAACGTAGGTGGGTGGTCCTGCGGTCCACAGGCCCAGCAGCCCAAAGGAATCCAGGTTCAGGGTTTGATCCCTGCTCCCGGGCCCAGGTTTCTAGGGAGGAAGAATTGTCAATCCTGACACCATCCCCTTCTTCCCCCAGGGCCCTCCCTTCCAATTCTTCTTGTTCAGTAGAGTTAGACAGCTTCTTGGGCATTAGTCAGGTTAATCAGCAGCTCCCAAGTACTTTCTTCTAGTGGTTATCATTTCCACTTGATGTAATACTGGGGTTTTTGGTAGTGAGTTTGGTTGCCGTGTATGTATTCAACTTCATATTCCTCAGCGCAGCCTGTTTGGATGGGTGGGGGGAGCTGTCTTAATCCGTTAGTGGGGGAGTAAATTCCCATCTTTTTTGAACAACAGGGAATGGTGGAACACATCATGAATCCTCCAGGAGGGGGGTAGGTCTAGCTTGAAGGTGACTTCATCAACTAGTTTGGTGATTTTGTGGGGGCCGCTTCTTCTGTGAGCTAATTTCCTGCAGGGTACATGCAGGGGTACGTTCTGGGTGTCCAGGTATACTTTGTCTCCAACTTGTAAGGGTTAGCCTGGGATTAGTTTGCGGTCAGCAAAGGCTTTGTATGTCTGCACAGTTCAGGTTGGTCAAGTATGTTTTTTGTGTGTTGTGAATCTGTTCAATCCAGGTGCGCCCAGTGGTGTTTGATTCCTTTTTGCCAATCTGGGGGTCCCAGGTGGGGTCAACCCCATAGTTGGCTTTAAATGGGGACATGCCTGTGGAGGTGTGGTCTTTACTGTTGTAGGCAAACTGGGCCATGGGGAGCATTTTGGCCCAATTGTCCTGATCAGTGTTGGTGTAGCATTGAATATATTGTTCAAGGATCTGGTTTACTTGTTCAGTTTGGCCGTCTGTCTGTGGGTGGTAGGAGGTAGATAAACATTGCTTGATTCTTAGGTCTTTCATCACCTGTGTCCATTAGTTTGACGTGAATTGGGGTCCTCTTTCTGTGATGATTTCCTCAGGTGTTCCGTGTTGCATGAGGATGCAGTCGTGGAAGTGTTGGGCTTTTTCTGCTTTCGTGCAATTGGTGGTGGTTGGTACAAAGTATGCCATCTTGGTGAAGAGGTCTACCATGACCAGGATTGCATTGTACAAGAGAAATGGTGGCAGTTTCACAATTTAGTCCATGGAGACAATCTCCAAGGTCCATGGGGTATATTCAAGGGTCTTAGAAGTCCTTCAGGTTTGTTTCTACAAGTTTTGGTCCGCCCACAGGTTCACACCCCTTCAGGCATGCACTTACGTCTTGATCCATTTTTGGCCAAGAAAAGTTCCTTCTGATGCTCTGGAGGGTCTTGAGCCTACCCAGGTGTCCAGCCATCTCATAATTGTGATATTATCTCAAGACATTGGTTATGATGTCCCCTTCTGGTACAAAGATCCTGTTGTGGAGCATTAGCATAGTTTTCTTCAATGAGTAGCCTTTTTGGTAGTGGGCACTATACAGGGACTTAGAGGTCAGAGGTTAAGATCTTGATGAACTTGTCTAGTGTTTGGGCCCTTAGTACTTCTGGTTTGATGGATCTGATTTTCATCAATCCCAGGTGGATGCCTAGGCTTGCTGTGTCCAAGAGGACTTGGGTGTTGTGGTCGCAGGTTTCTAGGTGGGTAGGCACCAGGTCAGTTCTTCTACTTAGGGCATTGGGTAACACATTCACCTTTCCTGACTTGTAGTCTATGGTCAGGGTGTAGTCAGCCAGTTCTAGGGCCCATCTTGCTTGTTGTTGGCTAAGCTGGCATGGTTTGAAGAAATAGACCAAGTTCTTGTGGTCTGTCAGGACCTTTACTGGGTGTTCAGCGCCACATAGGTATCAGCACCAATGTTTCAGGGTCTTCATTATGGCTAGCATCTCCTTGTTATATATTGGGTAGTTTTCTTCCAAAGGTAGCATCTTCTTGGAATAATATGCTACAGTATGTAGCATACTATCTCCTCCTTCCTGAAGAAGGACCTCTCCCACCGCAAAGTCTGACACGTCGTTTCCAGAACAAAAGGTTTGGAGGGATCTGGCATGGCCATGACAGGGGCAGAGGTGAAGGCAAGTTTCAAGGTTTCAAAGGTGGTGGTACATTTGGGGTCCAGGCAAAGGTGATCTTGTCAGAGCAAAGGCAGGTCAGGGGAAGGGTAATGTGAGAAATGTTTTGAATGAAATACCTGCAATAATTTGCCAGGCCCAAGAAAGTTCTCACACCCCTTCTGATTTTGGGCACCAGCCAAGATGTTATTGCTTCTACTTTGTCTTGTGCCATGGCAAAGCGCCAGTCTTCACTATGTATCCCAGGAATTTGACTTCAGACTGAAAGAATTCACACTTCTTAAGCTTAGTGTGTAAGTTGGCTTGGGAGAGTTTCTCCAGTATAAGGTCCAGGTGGTGCAGGTGTTCCTTGTGAGACTTGCTGTAGATGAGAATGTCATCCAGATATGCCACACAAAAACGGTCAAGGTATTCCCCTAGGACGGTGTTGATCATCCTTTGGAAGGTGCTGGGGGCGTTGCAGAGGCCAAAGGGCATCACAAGGTACTTTTACAGCCCATATTAGATTTTGAAGGCTGTCTTGTACTTGTCTCCATCCTTGATTTGGATTTGGTTAAACACATCTTGGAGGTCAATTTTTGAGTACACCTGGGCTCCAGTGAGTACATCACAGAGGTTGTTGGCATTGGGGATGGGTTAGCGGTTCTTCACCATGATGTTGTTCAGTTTTTGGTAATTTACGCATGGACGCATCCCACCATCTTTTTTCCCTACAAACAGCATGGGCAACAATCAGGGGGCCTTTGATACCCAGATGAACCCTTTTTTTGTCATATCCTCAAGTTATGCTTTCAAGGCCTCTTGCTTGCAGTGTTTACAGCTGTAGATGGGGCTGTGGTGGGGTTGAGTCCCTGGTAGTAGGTCTATTGCGTGGTTGTAGATTGAATGGCTGGGTAGTTTGGTGGCTGCTTCTTTAATAAACACATGATTCCATCTCTGTAGGAGGGTGGGCAGTATTCCAACGCTAGGTTCTATATTCATAGCCAAGAGTTTGTTGGTAGGGGATTGGTCATGGCTCATGCAAAAAGGAACAGTGTCACAGGATTATGGTTGGCCTAAAATGGCAATTTGCTTGTGGTAGTTCAGGATCAGGCCATGTTTGTCAGACCAGGAGTTGCCCAGTATAAGGGAATGGGGTAGTCCTGGCAAGAGGATCAGGGACAACGGGTATACATTGTGTCCAATGGTCAACATGAGTTCTTGTTTACATTAATAGCCAGTGTCTAAGGAGCTGTTTCCCATGATTACTTGTAGACTGCGCTCTGAGGCTGCCAAGCCTAATTCTTCTGCTAGGCTGGTGTCAATAAAACTTTTGTCTGCCCCTGTATCAATAAGGGCTTCAATCTTGCGTGTGTTCCCTGCTACTTCTATGGTCACTTGGATGAACTTGTAAGACTGGGAAGAAGTGTTTATTTGCACCAGTGAGATTGAGGCAGTGTCTTTCTTAGGGCAGGCTCTGGTCAAGTGGCCCACTTTGTGGCAGTGGAAGCAGAGCCCTTCACGTTAGTGTTGTTGGAGCTCTTCAGGGGTCATCCCTGTTCTGTTGGGGCTCATTGTTTGGGGTTGGCTGGCCTAGAGGATCCAGCATTCTCTTGGTTTATGCTAAGACCCTTGTAAAGAGGAATTAGCTTGTCTAGGCTGAGAGTGAGCAGATGGTGCTTCAACAGGTCCTTCATTGCTAGGTTGACGCCGTTCCAGAAGATAATGGCTGCCAGTTTGTCCTCCAGTTGGGTGCAGGTTTTCAGTTTGAGGAATTCATTGGTATATGCTTGGATAGGTTGGGGACCTTATTGAATTTCTAGCAGGGAGTTCATGGCGTAGTATCTAGTGTTGCAATCTTCACCTGTGGCCATTAAATCAGCCTCAAACTTGGCGTAGTCTAAGCAGAATTCTATGTCCTCAGCCGTGGCCTTGTCAAACCAATCCAAGGTGTCCCCTCATAGCATTGAAGCAACCCCAAGGATCTTTATGATGTGTCACTGGTATAATAGGGGGCATTAGTAAGGAAATGCAGGTGGAGGACCAGCATGGCACGTCTAGCTTCTTCAAGCGTGAGCTTCCCCATCTGAGGCATCTCCACCTTTGTGAGGGACTGATTCACAATCACGTTTTGCACTTGGGAGGACAGAGCTTTGGTGGCGTCAGCAGTATTGGCGTTGTTTCTCTTTGGGTCATTCAGGTTTGTATTCTTCCACATGGAAGAGATCATGTTTGTGGTCATCTTATAGGTGTAATAAGTGATTATCAATAGCAAAAGCATACAAGATGCCCAAGAAATAACAACATCTTGAGGCTCAGGGTACCAGGTTTAATAAAGATTGCCATAATGTCAGTGATCCAGTCTTATGCGGCCGGCCTGTTGTTTTCAGGGGTAACTTGGGCTGGTTTTTTTGCAGGCAATGCCCACCACAAGAGGGGAGCTAACTTTAAAAGGTATGAGGCAGACTTCCCCACCCAAGACCATGGTCCAGCGGCCGGGATTATAGTGTCAATCACCCCTGTGAGGGTGATGTACACAATCCCAAACAGCTTTCCAGTATGATTGGTTGGGAGGTTGGGTGCAGAAGCAGGCATGGGTTTTGATGTCACAGGCGGCTCCATGGACAGGTTGTAAGCAGGGAGATAATTGAATTTTCCTCTGAACAACTTGGGTGTTGAAAATATCCATGGGCCTTGTTGGTTGTATTTAACAGCAGATTGTACGCGGGCCAGGGGATCAAGTTTGAGTATCTTTTCTGGGGTGTATTCCTTGTATTCAGACTTCAGAGGGTAGTTGATAAAGTGGACGGGTCCAAAGGGTACACCAGGAGAACAGAAAGCAGCAGGCAGTGAGGCAGGCAGACCAGGGGATCTCAAATGAATTGGTAGACAGCAAATACAAAATAAGGCAATAGCTGTATGAGCCAGATTAACATAACCTTTATTCAAAAATGGCAATAAGTTTGGAGCACGGGGTCCTTTGATCTATATAGAACCCCACCTCCAAACTTATCATTCACCATGGGGGGTTCATCAGGGCATTGGGAAAGGCAGGCCAGGGGGATTGGGTACTTGGGTCTAAAGGCAGCAAAATGGCACTTGGCCCAGGAGTTCTTTCATTGGTCAAGAATCTCAATTGGGCTACCTGGTTATCTTGCTCTAGCGTTGTGGTCATGGGGCTAGGTTGCAGGCATGTGCCTCTTTCCGGGGTTGGCTCCTGATTGATTGCTGGTGTAGACTTCAAACTCATGAAGCTAATAGTTGTTGCTTTGGTACCTCCATTAGGTGCTGTGATTGGTATTACACTTGGTGCAATAATTTCCCAGGCTTGGCCTGTTTCACTGCATAGGCCATCATTTTTGGCATCAGCTTGTGGGGGCTTGATCCCAGAAAAATGTGGGCAGGCAGTCCTGCGGTCTATAGGCCTGGCGGCCCAGGGGGATCCAGGGTCAGGATTTGATTCCTGCTCTTGGGCCTGGGTTTTCAGAAGAGGAGAATTGACAATCCTGACAACCCGGGCCTCCTGGCCACCTGCCTGCATTTTTTACAATTTTGATGAAACCCTTATGGGAAATACTAAGTTTGGAGGTGGAATGCTACATATGCCTATAGATTCTGCGCTCAAACCTTTTTTGTCATTTTTGAATAAAAGGTTATGTTATTTTGGCTCACATAGCTATTGCCTTATTTTGTATTTGCTGTCTACCAATCCAGTTCAAGATCTCCTGCCCCCTGCCTGCTGTTTTTTGTCCTCCTGGTATATTCTTTGGACCTGTTACTTTACCAACTACCCTGAAGTCTGAATACAAGGAATACACCCCAGAAAAGATACTCAAACTTAACCCCCTGGCCTGAATACAATCTGCAATTAGATACAACCAACAAGGCCCATGGATATTTTCAACACCCAAGTTGTTCAGAGGAAAATTCAATTATCTCCCTGCTTACAACCTGTCCATGGAGCCGCCTGTGACACCAAAACCCATGCCTGCTTCCTCACCCAACCTCCCAACCAACTATTCTGGCAAGCTGTTTGGGATTGTGTACATCACCCTCACAGGGGTGATTGACACTATAATCCTGGCCGCTGGCCCTTGGTCCTGTGTAGGAAAGTCTGCCTCCTACCTTTTTAAGTTAGATTCCCTCTTGTGGTGGACATTGCCTGCAAAAACCCGGCCTGGCTCACCCCTGGAAACAATGGGCCGGCTACCAAAGACTGGATCCCTGAAAGCCGTCCTGGGGGGCCCAATCTTCCTTCAGAGGACTGAGGTTTAACTCTTGGGTTTTCAATACAAGTATTGAAATATCATTCATGACATTAACAAATGAACTGTTAAATAATAAACAAAATTTTACTATCACATTATACAAAAGTATATAAAACATCAAGCAGTGTAGTTTAAACCACAAATAAAATAGGCTGGCACATCAAATGAGATGGATGAATGCTGTTCTGGAGTATATTATAATTCAACCAGAATTCATGAGACACCAACATAAGGACTAAAATAAAAAAAATTGAGCAATCTATAAGTGATATTTCACAAGCACAAAACAAAATGAAGTCACACAAAATGTGTAGCATGAGCAGCCTAAAATAGAAAAATAACAGTTTAATAGCCAATTAACAGCTATTGTATTTAAAAACAGAAGCATTTATTCATTTTCATGGCTTTTTATTTGTGTATAATAGTGTTACGGTAGAAAATCAAATGGAAGGGATAGTACGCCCTTGTAAAACCCAAAATCAGCAAAGAACTGCAGCCAAACCTCTGAAAGAAATTGATGACTTAAATGCTGTCATAGACAAAAAATGGGTCAAAGCTGGGGTTGCCCAAATAGCCCTTGAAAATCTGGACCTGCCTGATTTTTACCCAAATAATTATGACAAGAAAATTACACATTATACGCTATTTGGGGATAGCAGCGCTTGACCTACTGGTTGCCTAAACTTTTTGAATTATGACGTCATCAACTCAAATTCCAATGCAGGATCCCCAACTGCTGAAAATATTCTTGCCAGCCAATCAGAAGCTGTGGAATCCCCTCCTGCTCCATCCTGAACTCCCTTAAGACTTACCCATTTCCCCTCTAGAAACTTGTTTCTAGATAGCTAATTATCCCTGGTGAAAATATAATAAAGAATTGATATATCTATGTTGTAATACTTGGGCCCTTCTTGTCATGGTAGATTCCATAATGCCAGGTATTGCCTGTCCAAGTAAAAAGGCTCAGAGGGCCGGAAAACCTGTATTAAAATTGACCAAGTTAACGGATTTAAACCAAACAGTTGATCAAAAATGGGTCACGGCTGCTCCAGTCCGCCAGCTGAAACCAGTTCCCCCTTTCAAACTGACGTTGATAAATTGACGTAATATGAGGGTCACCCAATATGAGCTTATTAATCAGTATGGTCATCAGAGACTAGTCACACAAGGGTTATTTACAACTTGGACCAATACTTACTTAGCAACGTAGAAGGAATAGGAGATCAAGACTCAGGTGGTATTGCTTAGTCAATTTTTCTGATATATATTAAATAGTTTTCTCTGTTTCAACTCTAAGAGTTGAGTCCTCCTAAATTTACTCAATAAAAATCAATTATCCCAAGTTCTAAATTTTAAATTTTAAAAATGCATCCTGTGATTGGGCTGTTACGGTATATCCTGTACAATCTGATTCTGAACCAAATCATTTCAGGAAGATGGGGCCCAGCATCTGGAACTTTGTTGTTGGCGCCTCCAAATGTCAATTTCATGCCAGCCAATTTTGCAGCTCCTCCCCCCATTCTTGAAACTGAAAATTGTGTCCCTTCTCAATGCCCACAATTCTACGCTGAAGATGCATTGATGCTTTCCCAGGTCATCTATCTTGGTTTACTCTGGTTAGGACTACTGGTTCTACTTAATCCTGAGGTTTCAATTGGAAATTTCACAACAAAATATCTGAAGCCTTGTTGATGGTTAATAATCAATTCTATGTGGATTTGGTTTTTAATTCCCCATCATTTAGAAACGGCTTCATATTATCCAGTAATTTCTGTCACACTTCTGGCCCCTGTTGCTGAAAGTATCTCCTCTGCCCTATTCCACTTGGCTGCTGATTCCTTTGCTGTCCCTTGTCCTGCCCTGTACTTGGCGTCACCTACATCTTCTGTTTCTAATTTTCTGCTTCAAATGCTCTTCTCAATCTCTGTCCTGGTGGCTACCTTCTTTTACACCCCCAAAGGATCAAGATTAGTGAGCCCCTCCACCCAATTTGGCTTAGTGTTGCTTAAACAGCTAACAGTTTGTTTAATTTACCCTCATTATTTTTATCTGAATGTCAACGCACGCCATTTAACTCTTACAAGTAGTTTTGGGAACTTTTCAAATCTGGACTTGATATTACAATAAAAATAAATCATAAAATTTTAAACTTCTACTTTTAGGGATTTTATCCTAGGTTTTTTTACAATGATTTTTACTAGCAACATTTATGACAGCACTGGCAATCAAGCTAGCAGCAGCCAAGCCAGCTTTAATGGAGATGAGGCTCAAAACGTGAAGGCACTCATTTACAGCCAGGTCATTTATGTGGATAACAAGGAAGCTTACCTGTACTTGATCCCCAAACCATATTTTTTTACTTGTTTAAGAGTCACTTAGTATCTATCTCTTCCCTGCCCCCTTAGCCACCCCTGCACAAGCTACCAACCAACCAGCTAATTAGAATGTACAACCCTGGTTTAAAACAACTGCTTTTCAACACCCAATTTGATTCCCTCTCAGCCAATCAGGCTTCATCTCCTGTGATCCAAAACACCACATGCCAAATCATTACTATCCAAACTTTCAAATAAACTGTGGCACTCAACCTGCAGGGTCTATGCTGGAACCAAATTGCTGACCAATTGCAATTTAACTAAGCCACTATCATGTGGGAATTCAATAACCTGATAAACAAGGGGAACCTGTGTTGCAACTGAAACAATGAGGATTCAGTATTTGGAATTGGGGAAGACAACAGTCCAATAGAAAGGACAGAATAATAAGAATAAGGTATTGTTTATTGTAGAATATTGTGATTAATATACTATATGGAGAAAGCTACAAGGCCACATGGGGTGGTATAGTGGCATGCTCCATGTAAGGTTTCAAGCCAAGTAATAACTTGTGCAGGGATCAGTAGGTCAAATTGGCAGCACTCCTAATTAGGAGAAAGTGCCTGCAATTTGATATTGCCATCAGATTAGTCCATGTTGTTAGATACATCAAGGGGGAACTCATCAAGCGCCCCCTGTGTATTGTAAGATATGTTGGCAGGAAAGTATGAAAACTTGGTTGTAACACCTCTCCTTGCCCCCTGCTTGTTGTCAGACACCAGGATTGGAGTTTGCGGAAGATCTGGAAAATTCTGCACAAACAATTTTTGTGTGGGAATGGCAAGGCAGGGGCTCAAGCAATTGTGGTGAAGATTCTTGGTGTTTTCTTGAGCATCTTAAAGTTGATAGGTGTGGTTGTCATAGACCACAGCTATCTTGAAGGGCCCTGTGATGGTCCACATGGAAGCAGTTTTGCAGACAAGGGTTGATTTGGCTTCAAATAAAGACACTTTTCTTAAGATTGACAGTGTGTTGTTGGTTTGTTGCAGGTAGAGGCCTAGTAGTGAATAATAGCTACTAGCAAAGCTAAGGCCTGGATAGTAGGTAAAAAAGAACTACCAGAGGCAAATGTTGTCACCACCCAGCAGGAGATATTGGCTGCTGTGGGCTAGAGGTCCTCACCCAACAGTGAACTGTGGCTGCTAGGGGTGAGGAATGAGATAGCTCAGCAGGGAACTTTAGCTGCTTGGGGTGGAGAGTGGTATAGCCTGATGGGTAGCATGTGCTATACAGGTAGGATGTTGTTTAGACCCTGGTGGGTAACACAGGCTGCCAGGGTAAAAAAGTGTGACAGCATGGTAGGTAATTTGGCTACCAGGGCTGTAAGTTTTTAAACCACTGGCAAGTAACGCAGGCTGCCAGATAGAAGAGGAGCTTTGAGAGCTCTACATACCCTGATATGCTTACAGTATGTCTGTGAGCAAGCACTCTACCTAACAAACTGGTAGGGTGTCCTTGTCTATGCCCCTATGGGAGCTTTGAAGAGATCCCAAAGTAAGCATTGGAGGGCATGAATATTCTCAGGGGTGTCACCAAGGCGGTTGCTCAGAAAAGAAGCTGAAAAACTTGGTGTAGCTAGGCCTTTTGGAAGTAAAGCTGATTACTTTGCAACTGAAAGCTCAGACTTAATCACCTGGGTGAGTAAAAACAACTGTACATACTTTATTGATCTATGATAGGATGACCTAAGTTATTGCTACTTGTGAGGGCCCAGTCAAACACCAGTAACAATGTAAACTCATGCCTGGGTTTACAGGTTTTGATAACAGGGACTGAAATTTAGGACTGAGGTGGTTTGTAGTGAGTAATTGGCAGTGAAGACTAGTAAGAAGAACTGTATGATCACAGTGAAGACTAGTTGAGGAACTGTTGGTTCATGTTGAAGTTTGGAACCATGAAGGGATGGCCAAAGGACCAGAAGATCATGATGCAGGATTAGCAGGAGGACAAGAGAATCATGATACAGGAGTAGCTTATTATGATGCAAAAAATGGCCAAAAGACTAAAAGATCAGGATGCAGGGGTAGCTGAAGGACTGTTTTAAGCTGTTTGATGACGGAAATGAGCTGTTTGGAGACTGAAACAGGCTATTGGATGACTGAGATAGACTGATTGCTGGCTAGGCTAAAGGACCAGAAGACAATGATGAGCGGCTAGCTATAGAACTGAAAGATGGCTTAAAAAGGCTAGCTAGACTGGATACAGAAGCAAAATGCTGGTTTTGGTTTATTAAGAGAGGAAATATTAAGTAAGAAACAGTTAAATAATGGTTTAATGCTGCCAAAAATATGATAGAAAGAAAGAATTAATTATCATATTAAAAGAGAAAAAAAGAGAAAATATTTTACAGTGTTTAAAATGTAAATTTATTAAAATTTGATTAAGTGAAAAGAGGACAGAAACAGAATAGAGAAACTGTGAAGACAAACGGTCAAATTTTGCTGAGAACAACTAGGAGAGGCAAAAGGCAAGCAACAGGCAATTTTGAAGCTGTGAAATGTTAAAGAGAATCCAGGTAAACTCATAGAAACGTTGAAAAAAATCAAGGGGTCAAAAATCCCTTATGTGAAACATATGCAAAAGGGCTTGAAATTTGCTGGAGAAACGTGACAGGAATTACAGCAAGACTGTTCAAACACGGATCAGTTGTTTATCTGGAGCAAGACAGCTTTGGGTTCAAACCATAGTCAAGAGCAAGTCATTTGGGTGAACTGTTTGACAAAACTGTTGAATCAAGGCTTTTGATTGGCTGCAAGTCAAAGTTTATTTGATCAGTGTTTTAAGGGCTTTAACTTAAGAGTTAAAGCCTAAAAATGAGATGCAGAAGCAGAAAAAATCAGGGCTTTCATTGGTTGCAGTAATTAATAAGGCTTAATAATTTATAGAGAGAAAATTGAATAGTTTAAGCTTTGGAAAACCAGATTTTTGAGAAGGAATTTGGTCTGAAACAAGGAGCTATAAAAGGGGAAGCTATCTGAAGCTTTTCAACGACTGGATCAAGTGAATTGCAAAGGCCACAAGGACTACAGAAGGAGCTAAGGACCAGGTTAAAGGTGAAGAACCCCAAGATAAAGAAGCTAGAGCTGAGGATAAGAAACCAGATCTGAAGCAGAGCAAGGAGCCCAAGACCAAGTATAAGGAGTCCAAGAGATTGTTAGTAGACTCCAAGTATTGGCAAATACATATTGTTTCTCATACCCAGGCAATATATAAGAAGGTTTCTAAGGAGATCTTTCTTCTGAAAGTGAATAAAAGCCTATTTTAACTCCTGCCCAAATTTTTAAGTGATCAAAATACAAGCTCTATGAGTGAGCTACCCCATATCTTTTATCCTAGTCAAGGAGAGAAAGATATCTATTGTCAAAGTTGTAGAAGATTTACCACCAGTAAGTCTTCCCATCAGGAGTGGAAGAGATTAACTAGGCATCTTTAGATGACAGATAGGGGAAGGGATTTCATAGGAAATGAGTTTACTAGGTTGTTAAAAGACTGGTACAGGCCCACAGAAAGATTGGCACAGCTGAAGTACAGGTGCATGGTGGGGATGCCCACCTAGTAATTGAAAAAGTACTGAAAGAGTTTGCAGTCATGCAAGCTAAGTATAAACTTCTAGCAAGCCACCTCCTACTACTAGAAAATGACAACTCCTTCAAGCCGGTCCCTGGCTATGACCCAGGACACACAATGGGGACTGGTGACCAGGAACTCCACAGGCCCCAAGTGGCTGGGTTCTAATTTGGCTGAATTGGGGTTGAGGGTGTAGACAGGATCACCTACTGCTTATCTGGACTCAAGGTGTTTTGTTCCCCCCTCAATTTGCTTGTGTTTAATGTCTCAGGCCTTGGCACACCACTGGCTCAGGGAGAGAGTAGTCAACAAGGGGAGTTTTCCAGAAACTGTGGATTGTAATTTCCCTTGTTCTATCCCTGTCAAGCTGCCAGGCGTTCCAAAGGCCAAGGCTGTTGTGTTTGGCTCCTGGGGACAACATCCAGGAGGGCACAGCAGGAAATCTTTATAACAAAAGATTTGATGTTCAAAGCTAGCCTTGGCTTAGCCTTCAGGGCAAAATTAAGGGCACATATCTTAATTTCCTGGAAATAAGATGTGAAAGTCCTTTTGGCAGAAAGGACAGTGTTGTAACTGTGCTGTTTTAGCAGAGTAGCAAGGGGGAAAATATTTAGAAGCTAGATAATAATCTTTATTGTGAGATAGTGATTATATAGTCATAGTGAATCAATGGATAGCAGGAACATGATTGTTGATCACACGGTTGAATGGAAGAAGGGGGTGGCTTGATCCTGGTAATGAGTCAAGCTCCAAAACAAGGTATCCACTGTAGGGGATCATCATCTGTTCATGTTTTTGGATTTGGTAATTTGAGTTGACTTCCTAGTCTGGCTTTGAGTGGCTGGGTAATTGGATTGCAGGTCACAACCCTGCTTGTTTGGAACCTTGCTGGTGGGTCGAGTCTGCAGTTTTGACAACAGGAAAAAGCTTGAAGATTATTAAAGCCAACACAAATGTGGATAAAATTGTCTTGATTAGGAGAATTGATTCTACTTAAATAGTAGACAAGGGACAGTGATCACTCATTAGAGAGAAAGAGTGGCCAAGGGGGTCATGTTGGGATGAAGTCATACCAGGATCAGACAAGGGAAGGTATGGTATTCTGGAATGGGTGGATATTGGCCCAGACCCATTTACAGAAAAAAAGAAATTCTTGAACTCAAAAGAAAAACCAGTCAAATATTCCCAGCTATCATTATTTGAAGGTCATATTGAAATAGCATTGATGGCGCAATTTCTGACATCTCCCCCCTCAAGATTGGACACAGGGAGTTGATATTTGCGGAGAAATTTGGAGTGAACACAGGCAAAAAGACGTCCACAGGACAGCAATTTTACGGTATACTTGACACCTTTTTTAAAGGTGACTTCACAGGGCCCAACCCAGAGGAATCCAGCTTATGAGCTCTACCACCTGTACAATCCTGGTAGCAGAGAGCCAGGTTGCCTATTTGATACTCAGGGAGGGGGGCTCTAGCAGCATTAAACAGGGAGAGCTCCAGAGCCTTAACCTTGTAAGCAGTGGAATAAGCTGTTGCTTGGATGTCAATGATAAAATTGATTAAGTCTTTAATGTGGGCCTCAGAATTTGCAGACACATCAACTTCAATCAAGGGGGGTCCCAAGATTGAGGGGGTGGCGGCTTCACGTCTATACAGCATGAAAAAAGGGGACTGACCAGTTACTTGGTGTCTACTGAGTCAGTAAGCAAATAGGGCAGCAGGGAGGAACATATCCCAATTGTCAGCGTTGGAGAGTGTGAGTTTCCTCATTATGGACACCAGGGAGGAATTGGCTCATTTGACAGTTCCATTAGTTGAAGGGTTATATGGCTCAGAGAAAGATTGGTGGGTACCCATAGCTTTGAAAATAGACATGATGAGGCAAGCATTAAAGTTGGTACCATTGTTGGAAAGCAGGACTTGAGGGCAGCCATGTTGGTAGAAGATATCTTGCAGCAAGAAATTAGCAGTGGTCTTAGAAGTTATATCTTTTGTAGCTCTGGCTTCAACCCATTTGCTAAACTGGTCTATGGCAACTAAGATAAATCAACACCCAGACCTAGACCAAGGGAAAGGCCCAACATCATCAATACTCACAGTGTCAAAGGCATGTTTAGGGGGGATGAGCTTGAATTGGTGTTAGGAAGGGCAAGGGCATTGGAGTTGACACAAATGACAGGAGGCGAGAACATCAGGGATCAGAAGGCGCATGTTCTCACAGTAGAAGTTCTTGCATAGCCAGTCATGGGTTTTGGCTATATCTCCATGCCCAGTGTCAATGTGAGCTTGGAGGATAATGGCTATCCTCATGCTAGGACAAACATAGGGTAGATAGGCATTGTTGACTTTTTTTTAGCTTCCTATCTCAAATTACAGTGTCCTTGGATAGGGCTTGTAGCGCCGGTCAAATTTCTTCTGGCTCAGTGGTTCAAAAGTCAGGGTACCCTATTAATTTGTATAGGTGATCAGTGTCTTCAGGATGGATAGCTAGTATAGGAATCCTTAGCAAGCCATTGGCGTTCTGGTGCTGGGCCCCAGGACAATGTACTACTGTGAAATTGTATCCTTGCAGGCGCAGGGCCCAACGTGCTAGCAGACCTTCAGGTTCCTTTAGTTGTTGCAGCCATTTAAGGGAGGAGGGGTTGGTGACTAAAGTGAAGTGGGTCCCATAAATGTAGTGCCTGAATTGCTTTACTGCATTCAAAACCGCCAGGCATTCCTTTTCAGTGACGCTGTAGTTCTCCTTATGTTTATTGAGGACCCGTGAAGAGTAGGCTACAGTTCAATCCACGCCTTTGTTGTTGAGCTTTGCTAAGATGGCACCCACAGCCACTCTGCTTGCGTCAGTATACAAGATGAACTCTTTATCATAATCAGGGTAGACTAAGATAGAAGCCTCTTTGAGCTTGGCCTTCAACGCTTTAAATGCTTGTTGCTGACTGTCAGTCCACTCAAATGAGATGTTGCAAAGGAGCTCAACAAGGGGTTTACTCAATTCAGCAAAATTGGGTATGAACTGTTGGTAGCAACCCATCATACCAAGAAATAATTGAACCTCTCAAAGATTTGTAGGAGGTAGCATCTTTTCAATGGCTTCCACCTTATTATTCATGGGGTAGATTTCAGTTTGAATGACCTCATGACCTATGAATTTGAGTTGCTCTTTAAAGAAGGAGCACATGGAGGGTTTGAGCTTCAAGCCAGCTTTGCATATTTTGATGAAGACATCCTTGAGGTGTTCCAAGTGGTTGGTAAATGTAGCGCTGAATATGGTGATGTCATCAAGGTACACAAGAGCACAAGAGAGCTTTAGATCTTGTAGGATGGAATCCATAGCCCTTTGAAACATAGCCAGGGCATTGCAGAGTCCTTGTGGCATCCAAGTAGGTTCATAGAGCCCCTCAGAGGTAATGAAAGCAGCCTTTTTCTTGATTTTCTGGTGATAATTTAACTTGCCAGTATCCAGAAGCTAGGTCCATAGCCAAGAAAAACTTGGAATCACCCAGCCAACTGAAAGCATTTTTCAATTCTGGGCAAGGGGTACAAGTCTTTCTTAGTGAGCAAGTTCAGGCGGCAGTAGTCCATTACAATGTGATTTTCTCCGTCATTTTTCTTGAGGATCATTAAAGGTAAGGCCCAAGGACTTTGAGAGGGATCCAAGAGTCCAGCATCTAGTAGTTGTTTAAGCTTCTTAGATACCTGGACATCCTCTACCCTACTACAGAGGTATGGTTTGGCATGAAAAGGAGGTGCATCACCATTATCAATCTGATAATGACCCCTTTAGCTAGGCCATAGTCTGTAGGTCCAGAGGCAAAGATTTTGCTAAACTGGTTGAGCAGATCCAACACGTCTCTTTGCTGGATGGGTGATAATTGGGGGAAGTTGGCAGTGGTGAATAAGGGAAGAACTTTAGTATCATCTTCAGGTAGATTTAAATCACTAAAAGTTCCAAAAGGGTAGAGGGAGGCCACCTGTTCTTCTCCCAATATATGACCATGCCCTACAACCTGGCCCCAAGACACCTGCATGGGTAGGGTTGTCAGGTTGGCAAGCAACAGTTGTATAGGCTCTTTGTAAGTTTTATCTAGGATTCCTGGACACAGTCAGGGTTCTTTACAGCTTAGGGATTCAGGTGAGTAGAGTTCCAGGAATGACTTTTTGGGTAGTTCATAAGAAATCTGAGAGTCAATAACCACCTGGGAGCCTGGAGGGATGGTGATAGCTGCTGGGGCAAGAAGAGGTACACCTTCCTCTGCGGGACAGGAAGGAGGAGAGGTGCACATGTTGGGAAAGTGATTCCTATACTTGAGAGAGAAGATACCTGTGGGGTACTCAAGTACACAAGTTTTAAGACGCTTTCCTGAGAGTTGCAGGGAAACCTCAAAAATCAAAGGGACTTCATATCATAAGAGCAAAAGATATACATCTTGTAGGTTTACAATCCTGTTTTGTTCACGGAGGAGTTGTGTACCAACCAAGAGGTTATAGCATTTGTTCTCAAGGACAACAGCGGGGGAGGCAATGAGGAGATTCCCAAACCTCATAGGTAGGGCAGAGTAGGAGCCAATGGGTCAAGTTTGTGCCATGCCAGCTGTGCCATAAAACTGAGTGTAGTTGAGGGCAGGAGTCAGTCTAAGCTTCTTCATTAGTTTTGAAGATATTATGTTAACTGGAGAACCCGTGTCCATGATGGCTTTGATTTTAACCTTTTGGATTGATACTTCCACACAGGTTGTATCTTTCCCAAAGGGAGGCAAGACAACCAGCACATCCTGCACAACCTCAAAATCTTTTTCCCATTAACTAAAATGCATTTTAAGGCAGGAATTTCTTTATACACAGTCTGCAGTGGGAGAGATACAGTCACATTTTGAAAGAGAACTTCAGCTAGCTCAGCAGCTTCTTCAGAAGAGTCAACCAAGACAGAGGGTCAATGGGCCTGGGCTAGGTAAGGGCGAGCCACTATGGCCTTGGCTTCACTTGAAGATGCACAAGAAGTAGTGGTGGTTTTCCCTGAGCAGAGCTTGTAAGGGACAGACACAGTTTCCGGAACAGCCAGAACAGAGTAGCCATAACTATCAGATTATTCACTATCAGAATATTTGGGTTTGGAATCACTGGAGAGATTGTGGAATAAGTGAAGAATAGTTGGGCCAGAGGAAGGGGAGCTTCCTTGTTGGAAGGAGGGTCAGGAGGAGACGGGGGAGATTGGTCAGCAGAGATTTTCTCTGCCTCTAAGCTGACCTCTCTTTTTCTGCCTGTTCCTTGGGGTCAAAATCTTCTACCCGGGTATTGGTGCAGGTACGTGAGTGGTGCCCTATCTGCTGTAGTTATGACATTCTTGCCTTTTAGTCTGTCCACCTGAACCCAGAGTCATAATGTGTGGCATGCAAGAGGTGGTCCCAGCATTATTGGCTTTATTTTCACGCACCACAGTACCCCCATGGGTCAAATGCATGTCTTGTAAGAGCATCTTAATACTCTTCATAGATGTGAGTGAAGCCTTATGTGCCTTAAAGTGTAGGCATAGAAGCTGGTTCACCTTCAAAGCGTTTGAGCATGCTGTGTAAGCTTCCTGGGGAGTTATCTGTTGACTGGTGATTAACTGTTGACCTTCAATATAGAAGCAATCTGCAAACTCAGCCAGGGTTTCCTTGGGCTTAAAGGCAATGTTCATAAATGCATCTTTATTGACCTCCAAGCTAAGATCCCCTCCAAACTCCTCAATAAGGAGGTGCTTCATGTCCTCCCAGTAACAATGGAGGGGAGTTTGAGGACCACTACTTCTTGGCACGTTGAGTGAAGACAGGTAAAGATATGTTATTTTTTGAGCTTTTCAGTAGCCCTATGCATTGCAGTCTCATAGATTGTTAAAAAGGCAGCAATGGTAGAGGTTTTAGGGCCAAATATCTATTTGAAGGTCAGCCTGTTGTTTGGGTTGATGGACAAGGAAGTGGACTGGCTGTTTTCACCAGGGTTAAGAACATTGATGTGAGGATTACCCTCAAACTCAGATTCAGCAGTGGGTTGTCTAGCTAGAGAATTCAAAGACTCTCCTCTATGATATCCAATGTAGAGCTATTCTGTCCACTGATATCTCAGGTGGTATCAGCGGCAGCTCCAAATTCCTCAATATTGAGTTGTTTTACTGCCAATGTACCAGTAACCCCATTGATACAAGTAGCCAGGGAGTTTTTTGAGCAACAGGAGGGGTAACTTGTCCATTTATTGTCTCTGTGAGTTGGGAGAGGGTTTATACCTTGTGTTCTAGAGCATCTTACTGATCTGCAACATCATTTGTTACTGCCGCTAAGTGATCCAAGGCAAGAGCACAGTTGACACAGGGTTGACCCTCTAGTCTCAGGCAACACCCATGGTCATGGTAGGTAGGAGTACCAGAGGCTTCAGTCTTCCTTTTGCCATCAGACCCAGAGGACAAGTCACCAGGGTCAGAGATACCTTGCCTCAAATACTCAATCTTGCCCTAAAAAGTAGCCACTTGGTCAGTTAGCATGACAATGCAGGGATCAGGTGTAGGTTTGACAGGCAGGGGATGCAGGGAAGAGGCTTGACGTCAAGTAGTAGCTTTGAGTTCAATTATAGCTTCTTATACCCTTGCTTCAAAGGCAGACAGGGTATCAATCAAAGGAGTTGGCAGAGTCACTTCAATGGAGGCCACCCTCTTGTTGACATAGTTCTGAACCTGACTCAGAGTATTTCCCAAAGCGGCCTGGTCCAATCCATACTGTAGATGTAGATGTTGGCCCCAAGTATCAACGTGGGTTCCAACCAAATCAAGCTGGGAATTAACATGCTCTCAAAACTGGTTGAGTTCAGCAACTAGAGTCTCAAAATCCTGATGGTATTTTAGGAGGGTTGACTCTATCTGGCTACGCCAAGTAGCTTGGTGGTCATCTAATTCACAGAGTTGATCCTTAATATACCCAGGGAGCAAGGAGTGAAGGGAGTTTAGAGATGAGGTCAGATACTTTTGTAAAGCTAACAAGCCGCGCTGGTTATCTGAAATGCAAGCAAATAGACTATGGGACCATTCTTGATAGGCCATATTCTGAGCATGGTTGTTAGAAACAGCGGTGGCTACAGAAGTCAAGAGTTGGTTTTGAGATCCCAACGCCAATTGATGATGGACCAGTGTAGGTTGCATAAATTTGTTAACTAATACGCCAATAGTTTCCATTGACTCCATCAGCGCAGGGGGAAGACTAAAATCCAAGAGGAAGGAATATAGGTCTTTGGAAGCATACCCAGGACAGAGACCAGGGATAGTGTGCATTGCTGCAGCGCCTGTGTGGAGGAGAGAGCAGGCAGAGGCACAAGCTTACTTGTAGTTGAGTGAGAAAGCTGAAAGGGGGGCCCAAGAGGGCCCAGAGGACAGCACCATTACCATAGGAGTTGAGGGGGCATCAGTGATATCTTCTTCTAGAGGGGGACTAGAAACTTTAGGTTGCTCAGATACTTCAGAAACAAAGGGAGAAGTACCATAGAATGCACGGGGGAACAGGGTAACCAATGGGCTTGCAGCCCCTGTAGTGAGCACCATTTTGTTGTGTTTGGCTCCTGGGGACAACTTCCAGGAGGAAACAACAGGAAATCTTTATAACAAAAGATTTGAGGTTTAAAGCTAGCCTTGGGTTAGCCTTCAGGGCAAAATTAAGGGCACATACCTTAATTTCCTGGAATACAAGATGATAAATTACTTTTGGCAGAAAGGAAAGAAAAAAGCTTGAAGAATATTAAAGCCAACACAAATTTGGATAAACTTGTCTTTATTAGGAGAAATGATTCTACTTAAATAGTAGACAAGGGACAATGATCACTCATTAGATAGACAGAGTTGTCAGGATTCACCTTTTAGCTGCTATTCTGCTCCATTATATTTATTTGTCTCAATTGGCTTATAAGTATTATCTGTTTGTCCTCTGTCATTTATTTAAATTTTCCTATTCTTCCTCTTCATTTTCCATATTTAAGTTTCAAATTTGGCTCTGTTTAAGCCTAATTATGATCTGAAGTTTGGTTAATACTATTTCAAATTTCCTTACCTCTTGCCACCCAGTTTCAAACCCTGACCTATGCAAGAAATATTAGAAGTTTTAGTTTCAAAAGCCTTACCTCCACTATACGCTTTTTTAAGCTTCCAACTGGGTTTTCCCAACTTTTTGCTTGCTCTTATCTTAGGAGCTTAACTGTAACTGTCTTCTTCTCCTTCTGGTCCCCTTTACCTTGAATTTAACTATCACAGGGTTAATTTCAAATATTGATGTTTTCTACCTCTTTTTTTGTCAAGAGTTTCTCTAACCAAAAATGATTAAACTCTCCATCTCAATTTCTGCACCTCATAAACAAAGCAAAATAAAAGGCTTGGTTTTTTCCAGTCTTGACACTAAGTTGAGATTGTTTGACTTGCACCCCAAAAAGGTACTTGTTAGGTTTTGTGGCTTGTGTTTATTTCCAATTTTAGTTTAAGCTTAAAATATTTGATCCTATGATTCCTTTTGACTTTCTTCTTCACCAGCTAGATAGTTTTTATAGTAGTACAGTAGTTTTAAAAGCTATGGCAACAACCAAAAATACCTCAGATTTAAACAAAATGATTTCAGATTTAAACAAAATCCAACTCTCAGGTTAAAATATACAATCTGTTAACAGGGTTTATTGGTGTTAATGGGCAAAATGAGTCAACACAGCATCAAAGGGCTCACACACAAAGCAAAATCATTCAAAATACAATCCAAAATACATTGATTCACAAATGAAATGGTGTGAGTTGACTTTTGGTGTACATATGTTTACTATGTGAATTGGTGACAAAATACACCCAAGCAAGGTGTGTCAAAACGCAAACCAAAAACAAAACACAATAGCAACTCACTATGTAAACAAAATCACTCACGCAATGTGTGCAATGGATTGTAATCATAAATGATACCAAGGTATCTAAAATAAGACACAAGATCTGAAACATAAATTTAAAAAAATTGTGTTGGGTGTTTGAATTTTTCAGTAAAATCTAGGAAAATGGGTGGATTTTTTTTGAGTATTCTAAAATGGGCGTTGTAAAATCAAAAACAACTAATTAAGAAATAAATCATCTATAATTGGGATATTGGGTGGGAAAAAATATTAATTGAATATCCAAAAACAGATAAAAGCAAAAATTAAAAATAGGGAGTAACTTAATTAAGTTTTATTTGATATTTTATTAAATTCTCAAAATGGAAGGAAAACAGCAATAGACTACCTTTGCAACTGTTTACGCCGCGGTTGCAGTTGCCCCTGCGGGTCAAAGAATAGACTTAGTGCAACACAAGTGCCTACTCAGTAGGGAGGTGGGAGAGGAAAGTTCCATAGTGACGCTGCACTGACACAGCCGGTTCAAGGAGCACAAGCTGCTAGGGTGCAGAGCATAAACCCTTGGGTCTCAAAGCTGACCCGGAAGCCAACCAAGGTCACCACTATAAAGAAAGTTAGAAACAAGGAGGTAGAACTTACTCTGTATGTGTTTGATGTTGTGTACTGGCAAGAGTCAGTCCCGTCAGCCATGCTGGAGAAGGTAAATCCTGTACTTGATACTAGCTACAAGCCCTATGTCAGTGATGGCAATCAGGAGGATGATAGGGACCCCAGTTCTATCAAACCAACAAGGGACATCTAGTGTTAAAAAAGGTTGCAGCCTTCTATACCAAGGTACCTATGCCCTGTGTTGTGCCCAATGCCAATAAGTCAATCCCCACTGCTAAAAAGCCCGCCCAGAAGCGCATCCCCGACATCAAACGCATCATCCTGCTTAAGCTAATGCGGGAATTGGGTGATTACAAGATGGCCACAGCCATTGTTGGAGTGGATCCCAAATACGCCAGCAAGACCTTCCAAAAATTCATCAATACTGGTTGTGTCCTTGCCGCAGAGAAATCCTTGCGTGTTTCTACCATGCTCACTAAGGAGCACAAATGGGCAATACATCAGTGGATCACCTGAGACTGCCATCTTGAACTGGCAAATATACAGGCCATGGTTAAATCTAATTTTGGGATTGAGGCCTCAATTTCCTTTTACTACCATCTGGTGAAGGGAATGTGATTTTCTTGGAAAAATCTCAGGGTATCCCCTTACAACAGAAACAGCCCAGCCAACATTGACGTCTGTCAAAACTACGCAGAGGCGTACACTGCCCTCAAAGCCAAGGGGACAGTCAAATTTTATTATATTGACAAATTGGTATTTACCTCGTCAATGTGCAATGGGTATAGCTATGTCCCCAAAGGCTCCAATGACAGGATGGCTTGGCGTGCTGCAGTCCGCGCCACAGCCTACTCAATGGTGGCTCTCCTTGGTCCAAAGGGGGTCAAGCTCTACCAAATGATATTGGGTTTGCATAACAGCAGGACTTTTCTATCATTTCTCCAATTGGTCTAGGAGCACCTGAGACGCACAAGCCCTGGCTTCACCAATGTCATTGTGTTGGACAATGTTGGTCTCCACAAAGTGGCTGATATTCTTGAGGAATTCCCAATGATTGACACCAGCATTGCTGTGGGCCCCCAGCAATTGGCCACAGCAAATTTACGCCTTCTCTTTCTCCCAGCCTATTTGCCCTTCCTAAATCCCATTGAGGAAGCCTTTGGGTGGCTCAAGCAAGTTGTCAAGCAAGGAACCCCAACTGGGACCAAGGACCTCTTTAATTTGCTGCAGGCCGGGATCCACACCCTCCCAGCTGAGACCATGGCCAAATTCTATGGCCATGCTGATTTGTTCATCCCTGTGTGCCTAGCCAAACAGCCAATCAATTTAAGGCTTAGTGTGTCCAATTTTTTTATATTCTCTTATTTACTATTCAAGATTTATTAATTATCATTTTATATTTAGATGTTTCCACGCCTGCAATCACATTCAGAAGATCCATCAATAGATGTAAGTAATTTATTTATTTTATTATATATTATTTTATTATGCCATCTGAGGTAATCCCAAACACTCAATACTGGATTACGCAAAAATATTTAAATCACTTTGGTCAAACAAATATAAAAATAGTTTTAAAAAATTAAACGTAAAATGTACAAGTTAGAATTTATTTTATTAACGTATAATTTTATGCTTTTATGAAAACTGTTTCTGCAATATATTTTGCAAAACTGGTTTGCTGAAATAAAAATTATAAAAATTTATTATAATAAAAATACTATAAATTGTAATAAAATTTATTGGAATTATATTTTTATTGTGTGCGCCTGTAGTGGGTTCTTTGGTATATACCCACCCTGCAATGGAGGTGGCGCACAACCTCCACCGCCACACCGTGAAAGGTGGATGCACCCTTATTGAAATACTCCCTCCTGCTGGTGAAAGGCAGTAGGGTCAGGTGGTAGTGAAGCAGCAGCTTTTCAGGCGGGGCTACAAACCCGTATATCCCAGCCAGGACCAGGGCGTCTTGTATTACATGGTCCACCAAGTTGTATCCAGGGGGGACCTTCTTCCTGTCAAGTGCAAGCTGGGCCTTGTCAATTCCCAGAAGGACCCCGTCCAGGTCCTCTACAGACGCGCCCATCCTGAAGTAGAATAGGAACCCCAGGTAAACAACCAGATGAAGCCTTTGCCCAGTAAAGGCTTCAGTGAACTCACACAGTTTATTATAGACTGCGCTGATCTTCTTGTTGTGCCTGGTCTTTGCAAAGGTCAGCTCCATGGCTGCAGGGAGCCCCATCTTGTTAGCACTCCAGGCCAACCCAAAGTTGGCAAGGAGGATTTTTGTCTTCTTGACGGCTGTTGCATCTGCAACAGCCAATTTGCCCACCGCGCGCCCAAAGTTCTCCAATAGGTAAGAACTTGTGTGCTCCAAGAGGTAGCAGAAGCAAGCAGCCGCATGGGCCCGGCCCATCTCCAGTACATTCTTGAATGGGAGCATTGCTAGGACGTCCCAAACAAGCTCAATGGAGTTTACACAGTAAACTCCACTGAGGGATACTGGGTCCAGGCAGACCAGTTGGGCATCCTTTTAGGCAGTAACTGCCCACTTGGATTCCCCCTTGGCATGCATAAGTTCTGCCAATGCCTCCTGGTACATCAGAAAGGACCCGTGGATATGGTCCTCCAGCTCCCGCACAACAGGGGGGGCAGATACAATTGCTTTGCCACATGAGTGGCATAATTTGCATAAAAGGTGGCTGGGAAAAAAGGGACCAGGACTTGGCGGAGTTTGTTGTCTACATTTTCTAAGAAAAAAGGTAAATTTTTTGAAAATTTATTAATTTTGTTTTTTAGGCTACCTTCTTGTGTTTCTTCCTTGCCCGCAGCCTCAGCCGGCTTGGCCATTCTTGGCGCAATCAATTGCAAAGACAATTCAGTATTCTCTGCCCTGGAACGCTTGGCGGGTTTGAGATGTTCATACACCTCTGGGTCATCAACCCAGACAGACGATGCAGAAAGATTGTATGCCTTAAATTGCAGGCCCTTAACCACAGTTTTTTGAATATTTAGTAAGCGCTCAATTGTCTTCCCTGGGGTGTCTGGTATTTTGGTCATAAGGGCCTTTGCAAACACCTTGTCTATTTTGTCCCCTTCAAGAATGGCAGACTTCACTTTGGCTTTGACCTTGCAGTCAATGTCCTTTATTTTGGCAATTGCCAAGTTGAGATCCTTCAGAAGCTTCTTCAATTCTCTCATTGATTTTTTACTAACCTTTCCATATGTTTTATAGCTTTTGCCCCAATAAATTCTGTATTATTTTAATACTGTTGCCTCTTTGTTTATTCCTTTTTGTTTTCCCATCTACTACATTGTCCCATCTTTTTACCCATTTTGTATATGTTTTACGCTCATCTCAATATGTGTTGTTTGCTTTGTGTTGGCATTGTTTTCTTGATTACCATATTATTTTTGGCGCTTTACATAGCCCCTTGTGAAAATATTAACAACAATTTGGTGATCAGCTAAATTTGAATTAGAAAATTATAGTGTTAACTGTTTTTAGATAAAGTTGTTACTGATCCAAATTCAAAGCCTTAATGATAGTTTTTAAGCCAATCAGGAGCAAGTGATAAAGTGATTGTTGTGACATAAAGGGTCATTCAATAATTCTTTGATGCATGTGCGCTAATTAATATGATTGGCTGGATGTTTTGTTATTGTACGCCATTGCTGCTGTGGCAAGCTGTTGATGGACTAGTTCCCAATCAGCTTCTGGGTTAGCACTAGTCCACCAACAACTTGTCACAGCGGCAATGGCGTACAATAAAAAACATCCAGCCAATCATATTAATTAGCGCACATGCATCAAAGAATTATTGAATGACCCTTTATGTCACAACAATCACTTTATCACTTGCTCCTGATTGGCTTAAAAACTATCATTAAGGTTTTGAATTTGGATCAGTAACAATTTTATCTAAAAACAGTTAACACTATAATTTTCTAATTCAAATTTAGCTGGTCACCAAATTGTTGTTAATATTTTCACAAGGGGCTATGTTTAAGTGCTAAAAATAACTGTGTTCTGGATCTAGATACATGACATAGTAATTATATGATTTTATAGAAATAAACTGAACATAAAGAATAAAACCAACTATAAACAAAGAGAACATGAACAATTGAAATTCAAAAAAAAAGATAATATAAATAGAAAATGTTTGGTGACAGGGGTTTATTGGGGCAGGGGAGAGTGATGCCTAGGAGGCAGAATAACGCGGGAAGGAAGACTTAGAGGCGGTGCTAGCCTGGGGGGTCTGGGATTGGGTGGGTTGGGATTGCGGGTTAGGGGTGTTGGTGGCGGGGGTGGAGGCAGGAGGATTTTGCGTGATGGCTGCCATATAACACTTGTCGTATTCCTCATTGGTCATTGGCTGGATGGGCTGGTAAGTGGCAGTGGCCTGAGGTGGAAGGCGCTTATTGTCATGCCCTACCCCAAAGGGAAGGCTCTTTAAATTTATTATTCTGTGTGTTTTCAATTGATTCATAATTCAGTATTTTCTAAATATTGAAGTTTTGAATTGAAAGTTAATATATAAGTATATTAAGTTGATTACCTTATTTTTCTCTTCAATTTGCGTTTGAATTGACGTGGTTGTCATCTACTGTCTTCCCAGCTATTCAATTAGCATATATTCTCTACTTTAAGTTAGATGAATTCTACTTTTTTGCTTACCTTTTTAAAACTCCTTTTCATGTTGTTGCCGCTCTCCCCAGCCTCATTCTGCCTATCAAACTTGGTCTGGTCTTTTGTTTTCTCCTTTTCTGTTCCTGACTGTCTCCAACTTCTCCAGTTGCTCCTCCTCTTGGCTGCTTCCTCTTGTTTATCATACTCAAACAGAAAAGGCTTTCTCTTCTATAAATAAAGAGGTTTTGAAGAGTAGGCTTTAAACCAGAATTCTAAGTGATTTCTTCCCCTTCAACTTTTACAATTTTAACTTCAAATTTGTAATTTTTAGAATTTTGTTTTTTAAATTCATCTTTTTTAGTTTAGCTTTTTCCTTAAATCCAAATGTAACTTGTAAAACAACAAGCCTTAGGCTTTTTGTATCCATTTTTTCCCTTAAGGAATCTTTCAATAGTTATATGTATCAATTTTCAGATGAAGAATATCCTAATATCAGTATTCCTTTAATTAAATTTTTTTCACTATTGAACACTTTATTATATCTTCTTTGCTTAGGGTTTTTACACTCTATCACTTCATTTGTGATGCAATATAGGTTTTTAGCGGGTTTCTGTAAGATCACCTTACAGACAGTACCTACATTCTTATATCTTTTAACTTTGAATCCCAATGCTTTGCATGCTTTAGTTTACAACCTTGCACCATTATGGGCAAGACCTTACACTTATCCTTACATGATTGGTTTCCCATGTTCATATGGAAAACTATTTGCACAAACAAGTCAGCCACCATCTGGCAGCCAAAGAGAAAATCTTGGTCAAGGACCCCAAGATAGAGGTTGTTGAAAGCCTGAGGGCGGTGCTCCTTTAATGTGGATCCCATGTTGAAGAAGACAATATCAGCCAGATGGACGTCTGCATGGCCGGCGGGGTAGACTGAGGCCTGGTGCCCGTGTTTCTGGATGGCCTCGAGGGCGGTGGAGCTACCCTCCATCTGGTGGCTCAAGAAAACCCGGTACTTGGAATTTGAGCCATCCCAGGAGTTGAGTAATCCACCAAGGATGTGGCTGTATGAGTAGCCATCAATGAAATCTGAGTTTTTCCAATAGTAGACAAAACCCTTGGCTGAAACAGCCAGAAATACACCAATGAACGTCCCCTTCTTGACCTTCTTCCTTTTATTCTTGGCAGCGGCTTTTCCTTGCTTGCCAAAATCATCAAAAGCTATTGATAGCTTGTAATAGGAGATGAACATGACATCATCAGTTAGACTAGTCAGGCATCGGACCAGGGTTGATTTGATGACGTGCCATATGGGGAATCCTCAGCACCATCTCATTGGTTGCCGGCAAAATTGGTAAGAACCTGTATGGAAGCCACCTTTCCATACATCCAGAGCTGCACCATGCACTCAGACACCCATATTTTATGGTGCACAAGTTGCTTCTGGACCTGGGTCAATGGAAGCTTGGGATCCCGCTGGAGGAGGTCAAGCATTATTGGGTATGCCTCAGATATTTGTGACTCAGGGGCCTTCTTGGGCTTCTTGGCTGTCCTGATCAGATTCCCCCTGTTCATCAGGTTGTTGAATTCCTGCATGACAGTAGCTTGGGTAAATTGCAACTGGGCGGCAATCTGTTCCCAGGACAGACCATGTAGATTCAGTGCCACAATTTCCTGAAGAATTTGGGCAGTGATGATTTGTTGCTTGTGCCTGGGCCGGGGGAGCTGAAGCCTGATTGGCTGTAGGGGAGCAGGTTGGCTGATGGCAGGAAGTTGTTCCAAATCAAGGTTGCCATCCTGATTGGTTGGTTGGTGGTCAGCTTGTGCGGGGGTGGGTACGGGAGCAGGGGCAGAGCTAGACACTAAGTGACTCTCAAACAAGTCAAAGCCATAGGGGTCAGTGGTCATATACAGGTCAGCTTTCTTGTTACCCGCCTCAAAGGCTTGGATGTAAACAGGTGCCTCCATGTTCTGAGCCTTGCCTCCATTGAAGCTGGCTTGGCTGCTGCTGGCTTGGCTGCTGGCGCCATCAAAGATATTGCTTGTAAAAACCATTGTAAAAACCTGCATAAAATCACTAAAAGTAGAAATTTTAAAATTTAATGATTTATTTTTATTGTAATCTTGAGTCCATATTTGGAAGGTTCTCAAAACCTTTTCATATAAATCTGGAGACATGAAAATGGATAAAATGCATCTTTTCCTAAATTGGATAGTTGTTGATTGGCTGTTAAACTGTTATTTTTCTATTTTAGGTTGCTCATACTACACATCTTGTGTGAGTTCATTTTGTTTTGTGCTTGTGTAATCTTGCTTCTAGATTGCTCAAGTTTTGTTTTTTTAGTTCTTCTTTTGGTGCCTCATATGAATCCTGATTGGATTATAATATACTCCAGAACAGCATCCATCCATTTCACTTGTTGCGTCAGTTCATTTTGTTTGTGGTTTGAACTACACTGCTTGATGTTTGATATAATTTTGTATAATGGGCTAGTGAAATTTTGTTTTTTGTTTGACAGTCCATTTATTAACTGAAATTTTATAAATTAATTGAATCCTGAATCTTGCGCGACTTGGATTTTGTTTAAATCTGAAATCATTTCATTTAAATCTGAGGTATTTTTGGTTGTCGCCATAGCTTTTAAAACTAATGTACACACAATTTGATTATTGATAGCTTTAATCCTCCTGCTAGTGCAGAGCAATTCTCAGACTTAGAAATTGACTTTTTGACCAAATTGTCCGTCATTAAGACTGGACTCTATTTTATTTTCTTAGGGTTAATAAACCGCCTTAGTCCTTATTTTACCTTGTATAAGTGTTTAGGAGCCTTAGTACAGTTGCTCTGCAGACATTGCCCACCTTTTTGTATTTGACTAACATAAATATAACTGGGTTAAAAGCTTTAGTCTACAACCATCTTCCCCAGACCATGAGACCTTACATGAAACATTTGCTTGTACAAAGAAACCATTCACATGGCACAGCAACTCAGGGTAGTGAGTCTGATCCTCACTGTTCTTGCTCACCAGTAGTTTGGCATCCTGAGGGTTCACCCATGGTGGGTGACAGAATAAAAGCTCATTGATACCATTTTGAGATGACAAAGCCTATCAATTTTTAAATGGCTTATTTTGATAAGCTGCTTTTGGATTTCACATCCAATCTTTTAAAATTCTTTTAAGACATAACCCATACAACAGACATGAGATTTGACTTTGTTATAGTTGACAAATTGTTGATTTGGGATTCAGATTTTAGAGAGACGAGTTGACTATAGCTGCCAGCCATGAAATATGAAAAACTTTGTATGTTTTATGCCCATTTAAATAAAAAAATGACAGTAAAATTTGGGTACTTGATGATATGGGTCAGTGCCAAGTAAGCTTTTTAGAAAGAGGTAATAAAAGTACCTTGGCTGTTTAAAGAAAAAGGAGCCTCAAAAAAGCAAGGGTTGCTTCTGGTAATAAGCATTACAAGTTCCTTTTTAAATCGGTTATCTTGGTCAACAAACACCTAGCAAGTGCACCAATGAGGGGATCAAGAACGAGGATGGATTCAAATAAATTCCTGTATCCTGGGGAAAAGCTTGACTATCTTCCTAAATTTATGGGCCCATGCAGTATCAAGGCTTAGTTCCCTTTGCTAAGTGTATAGCTTACTTTGATTCTTTTAAGTATTTATATTTAACTTGCTTTAAATAATCTTAAGTTTATAATGGAAATTATACTGTTTAGTTTGTAGAGATAAATGAATGCAAAATTGTGATGATTTTGAAGCGCAACCTTTTAAGATCGTTTCCGCTTTGGGTTCTGTGTAAGTTTTTATTAAATAGTTGGGCTTTTTAGCCTACTATGTCGGTTTAAAAGTTTAAGTTTTAGTTGAATATTATTAATTGGTGATTCTAAGCTTGAAAATTGGCATCATATCTTGAGCGGGTATATAAAAGGATATGTACATATATGCTGTGAATTGGGATGGTGATATATAAAAACGTGACAGTTTTTGATAAAAAGTATTTACATTAATGTATTTATGATATGAATATTGGGTTAACAGTCTAATAAAGAGATAATATGACATTCATGTCATTGGAGGTTGCTTAATCTGTAAGTCAATACGACATGGCCTATTTAATAGCAAAAGGTTTATAGTTGTGGTGACAAAAGACAACGGTGAAGGGGGAATTAACATGGCATAGCTACAATTGAACTGGAGGCAGACTTATGGATATTTTTAATCAAAATATAATCAATCGATTATAGAAGCAAATGTGGCTTTTATAAAAGTTGTCTACATGCCATTTTGTCAAAACATGTAGTTGTATTTTATTTGGATATTTATTAAGGATTACTATTTTCTATTGAAAAGGCAGTATATGCTAGTAAAAGAGCAATTTTAAAAGAAGGATTTAAAAAAGCAATTAGTCAGTAGGAGTTTGAAGTTATTTATTTTTTAAACCAGAATATCTATTTAAATGTCAATTAGAAAAGTTGCTACCGTTGCAAGAAAAATTAATGGATTCCGGGGGTAAAAACGAAAGTGAAGTGAGCAATAGTTTGTGCTTGGGCTCCTGAAGGGAGCTCAGTGACTCAAGAAAAGATGTGTAAGAAGCTTCAGATGAGCTCACGTGGTACTCCATTACTGAAAGGATTACTGGTAGGATATCGGGTCTGTTTGATTCGTTGAAGAGTTCCAAGATTATGTCGATTGGGAAATATATGTTGTTGGGACCGGCTTTCATGAAGAAGGACATGACAAGTGAAGGAACTTTTATATCTAATTTCCACAAGGCAGTTTGTCGATGGAGCAGTGTCAGCAAGCGTCCGAAGCGTGGATCAGGGAAGAACTGCATAGTACCGACTGGTGGTAAGCGGACAGGGTAGATAGAAGTTGTTGGTTTAAGAGAGCAGGCTTCGTTGCGCACAATACAAGCCTTGCATTTGTTTTCAAAAGTCAAAGTGCATTTGACCTTTCTGCGACGGCAGGAATTGCAAGCCCTGTACTGTTTTTTCAAAGCCATCTTAAGCACATGAGTATGGTTCTTGGTTGTGGTGGAAACTAGATTCATATTTTAATGCAGCCTTGACGAACCATCAAATTGCCACCTATATTAGACATGATCAGATTATTCCCAGTACTTGAATATGGTTTCAGGTTGACATCCTTAGTCCAATCACTGCCTGAATCTGGAGCAGCTTTACGCGCTTTTGATTTGCTGGCATGTTGGAAAAGTTTGAAACTGTTCCTGAAAAGGGCCCGATCAAACGCAGGCGGCACCATCTTGCTTTGCGGATCAGCTCCCGTTTTGTAACCGAGTAAAACAGTCGAAATTAGGAATTCGATATGATCTTACTAATTATGCATAGGTGTCTGATTAGTTAAGTTTCCACTCTTATTCGGGTTGGCTTAAAAATGGAGCTTAACCCACAGAATCAATATTGTTAATGCACAATTAATCATTGCTGTTGTAGTGAATTCTAATTGGCTATAGATATTCAGAATTCATTCCAGTCAGCTCAACAAGTGTGGCGGGCGGGATGCCAAAAGAACAAAGCTGAGCTTTGCCCGCTTTGCCCTTTTACGGCATTCCGCCTGGGTACGCGTCTAGGTATCCTAGATGCAAACCTTTTTTTTTAAATCAGTGGTCTTCTAAAATCTTTATCTTATACTCTAGTTGGTAAAAGGAAATATGTGTCAGGCTGGCTGCCAAAAGAGCAAAGCTGTGCTACGCTCAGCTTCACTCTTTTACAGCAGCCCGCTGGTATGTGTTCCAATTATAGCTAGTAAAAAGCATTTAATGATGATTGCTGGTATGCATTTTTAGTCTATAGCTGGTAAAAGTAAAAGATGTGTCAGGATAGCTGCCGTAAAAGAGCAAAGCTGTGCTATGCTCAGCTTTACTCTTTTACAGCATCCTGCTGGTATGTGTTTCTAGTTATAGCTGGTAAAAAGCGTTTGATAATGATTGCTGGTATGAATTTCTAGTCTATAGCTGGTAAAAGGAAAGATGTGCAGGCAGGCTGCCAAAATAGTGAAGCTGAGCGTAGCACAGCTTCACTCTTTTATGGCAGCCCGCTGTTTGTGTTTCCAGTTTATAACTATTAATTAGCTTTATTTGATTTAGATATAATTATATATTGTTACAATGTTTTAGCCGTGGTTAAAAGCTTAGCAGAAACTAATGAGTATAAAGCCATAAGTGGTGGGTAGGGTACCAAAAGAGAACAGTTGTGCCACACTTAGTGTTCTTTTGTACAGCTGCTCTCTGGTATCTTTCTGCTACTCTAGCATAAATATGTTTTTTAGTTCAGTAAAAAATCTAATTTTGTTCATTATTATAGTTTTCCAAGATGATTTAGTGGCACACAAAGTTATAATCATTATTATAAAAACAATAGTTGTTTTTTGTTATGTAACTTACATCAGAGAAATATAAAGAGATGTTCAATAACTTTCTTTATTAAAATATTAGAAGGGTCTATTTTATACTTTTATTATGGATTACACTTTTGACATATGAGATGAGAGATTGAATAATTCTTAAATTATCTTAAAACTACATTACTTTTGAAATATTTTTTTACTTTAAGTAAAAAATTTATGAATCTTAAAGAACAAATCAGCACATTTATAAAAATTCCAATAATATTATATAAATATATATTTATCTCTGGCTTAGGTGATGAAGTCTATAAGCTTTACCATATCATACAAAATTTGTAACTGAAATATGTATTTTTGGTTGTTATATTTTTTTGTTCTGAAATACTTTCACTGTATTATATATCTAGAGCAATTTTTTATGCCAGATAGATACCACATAGTAGCTTATACTTTTTATTTTTTAGCAGTGTCTGAATTAATTGTGGTTACTTTCTAAAACAATTTAATGTTTTTCTATTTGCCTGGGTTCAATTTCTCTAGCATATTTATCCTTTTAATTTTTAGTAAAAAGCTTAGAAATAAAACCCATCTCAATTAAGATCTTTTTTAAAGTGGTGATGGTTAATTATTTAGGTTTTATTTTTGGAAAGTGAATAAAAAAAGAGTTTTTGACATATACATCTAGATAATAAAAGGCTAATACAAAAAAAAGTAAAAAGCATCTATTAAATTTACTCTTTTTATTTAAGCAGTATAGTTTTTTAGTTCCTTTAAAGTTGTAAAATTAAAAATTACTTTATAAATTGTGCTTTTTGGATCAAAAAACTGAAAAATGTTACCAAAACTTTATTTCAACTCTATAAATAAAATAATCTAAGTATATGACTTGCTTAGATCATTTAACAGTTCCTAAGTGATAATAATATGTAGTTTTTTTTCACAGTAAAACTTTGCAAAGGAGACAAAAAGTAAAATTTTAATACTATTAAGTGCAAAAAAATAAAATAACCAAAAGATAATTTTAAGTAAGTGATATGTTTTTATCTAATATTTCTATGATTATGTAAAGAATATCATTTTTTAAGTGATAGTTGAATCAAAAATGATTGAAAAATAGTAGATATCCTAAGACTAAAAATACTTACCATACCTAAGTTTTGCTAAATAAACTTACAAACCCAAGATCTGCTTAAAGCTATTATCTTGAGGTGTGAATTTAAGTTAGTAAAATTGAAATTGAAAAAACTTATCCTGCTCATAAGTAACTTCAGGATAGTAACCAACATTAGGCTGTTGGCACAAAGTTCTCACCAAACCCCAAGATCTGCTGCAGGGGTAAAGTTTGTGGGTTTTTTAAAAAAAAGTTAGTAAGTAGTAAAAAGCTTACTTGGCCAGAGATTAGCTTTGGGATAAAAATCTGGGAGTCCTCAATCAAGTTTAGTAAATTTAGAAAAATGGCTTACCTAAATCAAGATCTGCTTGTGGGCAAATGTCTGTATTTTTTAATATAGGCTGGTAATTTAGTGAAAAAAAACTTACCACCCCAAGATCTGCTGTAGACTAAGTCTATCTAAAAGGATTGTAGGTTAGTAGTTAATTAGGAAATGGTTACCTGAAATTCAGCTTGGTTAAAGAAGATTAGTTGATCAAAACAATACTTACTAAACCAAGATCTTCAGGGCAAAAATCTGAATATTTTAATCCAGGTTAGTAAACTTGATGAATAAATAACTTACCCACCCCAAGATCTGCTGTGGATCAAGATCATCTAAAAGGATTTGAAGAAGATTAGTAGTTTGTTTAAAATGATTACCTGGAATTAAGCCTTTGATTGATTTTTGAACTGGATTAGTTTTTTTAAATTATTACCTTTATAAAGCAAAATTAGCTTCAAAACTTTTAAAACTAAGCTTAACTTGAATGTTCTTGATCACATATTCTTAAAACAGTTAGTATTATATGTATATTTTGAAGCTTACTTCTATCTTGAAGTGAATCTATAAGTTTGAAATGAAAAAGTTAGTATTGTATCTGACTAAAGCTTACCTTGGCTTAGTCAATGCTAATCTTATCTTCTTGGCGGAGAAATAGACTGATTGATCAATCATTGATCATGATGTCATTTCTAGCTCCAATGGTTATCAGTAAGTTTTTAAGTAGAAATTTCAATGTCTTACCTTTATATCAAACTGTATCAGTTTACATCCATCTATTATAAGATCTAGTTTAATTTCAACTGCCACAGGCTGGGATGCCACGAGACACTGCGAAGTGTCCAACAACCCCTCCTGCGGCAGCATCACCCATTAGAACTGACCTACCGTTTAGGCACAACCAATAGTGTTGTTGGCCTGCATCAGACTTAAAAAAAGGTAAGTTTTTCCAGGCTCCCACTCAAGAAAAAGCTTCCCCAGGGACTTGGCAGGGTAAAGAAGATTAAAGTTTTATAGCAAACCTACATTCTCACTTCCTTAAACCATTTTTATCTTTCATTACACTTTTTGGTGATTGTTGTAACTGATCTTCAGAGGCAAACGCTGTAGTCTCCTGCTTTAGTTTGCCCATATATCCCCCTTTTCTATTTGTGTTGAATATTTAATCTTTGTTATTCACTACACCATTACTTAACTGTGATTGCTTCTGACTTTAAATAAAGTTATTTTAAAAAATTAATTGTGGATTTACCAGTCAAGAAGATATTGAGAGCTAATCAAATTGCAATGCGGACTAAATTCAAGAGCCTGCTTAGAATAAAGCAGTCTTTTAAAAAAGCTTATTCTTGGAAGTTTGCAAATTTTACTTTGTTACCCAAATTGGTAGATTTCTCTAGAAGCTGTATTTTTAAAGGAAATGAGAGGTTCTGTCACAGATGTTTTGAGAACATTATATACAGGAAGTGGGTCAAGCCAATCAAGATTGCTCATGGCCTAGCTAGGGCTGTGTTAGTTTTTCATTGGGCGCTACTATATTTAGAAACAGCACCCCAGGCAAATCCTGCACCTGCTTGAATTCCCACAGAAGGTTCAAAGGAATAGCAGGTGTAGGCTGTGATTGGTTACTTTTTAAAGTAGCCAATCATGGGGGCCACGGTAACTCACTCTTCAAAGTGAGGGTGGGTGGTACCACTTAAGTAAAACAAGGTGGTAGCACCAGCCATATTTTGTTTCACAATTGATGGGTACTGCTATTTTTATAAATAAGATGTGATGACATGTGCTATCATATTTCTAAATAAAGGATGATCAGAAATTGATCACCTAGCAACAAAATTCTATAATCCATTCAATTGTACAGTAAACTTGTTTGTGTATTATATAAAGTATATATAAATAGATTCAAAATTTAATACTCTACAAAACTATTCAGGTTTTAAAAATTAATTATGAGTAAATAAATATATTCATCAAAAATCAATTTATCATTTAATTCACATCAACTTCAACAAAACAATTCCTTGTCTAATCCATTCATACTAAAATAGATCAATGTTTCAACTTGTCAGGAACCAACTGGACTACACTAAATAATTATATTGATACTAGCTATTTTTATCTAAATTAAAAATTAATCCAATTATGTCTACTAATATTGCTTTGAAACTAAGCTTTATACCCCCATTTCCACCTGAGATTTTATTTCTCTTGTTATCTCAAGTATCTTTCAGCTATACACCAAACCAACTTTCAAATAATGAACTGTGGTCCATTCTACTTCCCACTGTCAATGAGCTCAGCTACCTGTGTGATTTCTGTAGCAGATGCACTCATTGCTCATGTGCAGTGTCTGTTTTATCTAAAAAATGTATATAGCTTCTTTTGTTTTTTTTGTAATCCAACTTTATAACAATGTCAAAACCGCAGGCTCAACCCGCCAGCAAGGTTCTAACCAAGCAAGTTTGTGACCCACAATCCAATTATCTGGACACTCAAAGCCAGACTAGGAAGTCAACTCAAATTACCAAATCCAACAACATGAACAGATGATGATCCTTTACGGTGGATACCTTGTTTTGACACTTGACTCATTACCAGGATCAAGCCAACCCTTCTTCTATCCAGCCGTGTGATCACCAATCATGTTCCTGTTATCCTTGATTCACATGAACTATATAATCACTATCTTGCAATAAAGATTATTATCTATCTTCTAAATATTTTTCCCTGTGTAACTCTGCTAAAACAGCACAGTTACAACAACAACATTCACATTCTGAGGCAGCAATTGCTTATATTCCACATGATACAGTAGTTGATATAGCTGGGAGTCAAATTGATACAGGCTACAGTACATAGTTTTCAACTAATATTGATAGGCAAAAATATTAGAGAGGTTTTCAACATCCCAGAAAATGTGTACATTGGGAATACAAACACCCAAAAGGCTTGTTATAAAGCTTTGTCCCCCTGTTCCCTCTATTGAGGCTCCCAAATATGGGGCAACTTTCAGCATTTAAACTGTCTAAATGTAACATCCTCCATGTTGACAATTCCCAAAAAATATTTTTGCATTCCTATTTATTTTTATTGATATTTTTGCCTTGAATAATTGTCCCTGATGTTAAAAGTAAAATCCAATTTTAATTTTCAAGTTCTAAGTAAAGTTGCAAAAAGAAAACCAAAATTTAATTTGGGATTGTTGACATGGAAGATGTTACAGTATTTTTAAAAGCTATTACAACAAGCAAAAACACTTCAGATTTAAACAAAATAAATCAGATGTAAACAAAATTAAAAATAAACAAATTTATGTAGATTTACAATAGATTCATTTATTTTTAATTTTGTTTACATCTTATTTATTTTGCTTAAATCTGAAGTATTTTTGCTTGTCACCATAGCTTTTAAAACTACTATACATGTAGAAAGTTTAAATTCTGACGGTTGCCAATATGGGGATATTTGAATAATAATAAAATCCAATTCATAAAATATATGTTAGGTCCAAGGGTTCAACCAAATCCTTGTATAGTCATGTTGAAAAGCACCATCCTGAACCCACCAAGCTTGTTAAATGTAACTTGACTAAAAAACAGAAGCAAGAAAATGAGCTTGCACTGGTTGGAGGTTGTGTATTGTATCTTGCAATAATTTGGCTGACCAAGTAATGATATGTATTATTTGTTCCAGTTTGCCCTTTATCATTGTTTATGATTCAAAACTGAGTCATATCTTTGAATCACACTGTGATTGTAAGGGCCCGTGGAGCATAAACAAACAAAAAAGGGTTCAACCCCATGCCTTCACCCAGCAAGCGCCTGCGTCACAGCTGTGCAAGCTTGTCAGGGAAATCAAACCCCTGTGTGGCCACCAGGGCAAGAAAGAGGTAAGGTCAATTGCCCTGGTCTATTTAGGCCAGGGGCAATCAGCCACAGCTTTTAATTTGACCAGGGCCAGCCAATGAGCTGGCCCAGGGGGTAGCAGCCCAACAGCTTGGAAGTCACCAGCTCCAAGCATATAAAGGAACTGGTTGGCTCCCAATACACAACAGAGAGTATTGGCTGAGTACTGGAGCAAATCCAGTCCCAGATGGAATTGCTCCAGTCCCCAGTCAGCAACATGACTGTTGAACTAGTTCCTGTTCCTGTTCCTGGCATGGTCTCTTTCTCTTTGCTTTCTGCTGCTTCTGATTATGTTCCTGATGCCACTTATGTTTCTGTTCCATCTGACCTTTATCAGAGTATTGACAATTCCGAGTATTGCCTGTAAATTCAGGAGCTCAATCCAGCCAAACATTAAACACCCACTGTTATAATGATAGAGAAAACCACTACTCAAGAGGCTGAAAATAACCACCAATCAGTTGATAATAATACCCTCCCCAACCATACAATAGCTGCACCCCAATGCAGCTCCCTGCTTGTAATGGAAGCCACCCAATCAGCACCCAGCAATCTACCCACAATGAAGATGAGACCAGATGCCACTGGTCTAATCCCAAGCCAGGCCCTAGCCAAGATTCCCTAAGCCAATACACTGCCACTGCTCTGATAAATCCCATGCCCAAGCCAAGGCAAAAGTTCCTGGATCCCTTCCTCCTCTTCCTGTTCCCCTCCAGGTACATGTGACCAAAGGATGGGACACTTGTGCTTTGCAAAAAGCTGCCAGTAGTCTCTTCCAAGGAAGATCAGATGAGTGGTTAAAACTACTCATTCTCACTCAAGTCAAGTGCAGACTACATTAAATAAAGTGTACATTAAACTGTGTGATACTAGCCTTTATTCCACACATATTATTACAGCCTTGACCCAGCCTTCTCACCAGCCTACCTATCAAAAAATTGAACCCATAAAGACACTTGTGATGGACTACCAACCAGGGCCCAGCCCTGGAGGGGCTAGCCGCTACATACCACCCTCTATTCCCCAACCTGCTGCTGAGGTACAACCCTATGACCACAGCAGATATGAGATGGTTATCTTAATCATCCTAAGTCTGGACAAAGTTGTGGTACCCCATCTTGGTGCCTACCAACCCCTTGCAGCTGGCATGCTGTACCTGTCCCGCTCCTTGCCCTTCTTGTGAGAATTGGGGAGCAGATTAAGAGGAAATAAAACCAAGCTCTCAACCACAATAAAATTGCGGTTTCAGCAACAACCAAAAGCGTTGTGAATGCCGCCATTCACCATGTTTCAATTTTGCCTTTGATGGGTTATTTTGAGGACAAATCCCTCTCTTTTTCTTTTGCCCCTAAAAATGAGGCTGGATCCAAATTGGGAAATTTGATTGTTTTGTTTCCTGATTCTGTGCAACTCACTTGTCCCACTCATGCTTGTGGTGAGTGATCCTACCGTCTATGTACTGTTTTGTGGTAAAGCTACACAGTATATAATCCCATTTTTTATACCCAATGAAATTTAAGTTCTATTCACATTTTTTGTCTTTGTGTCTCCACGTACTTTGGCGCCTCTCTAGCCACGTCTAGCAGATATTATTCAATCAGGGCCACAAGGTAATCACATAACCTTCTCTGTTATTCTAACCAAGACTTAGTACAAATCCAATCCTAAGGTTAGGATTTCCCATTATGACTCTGTGACGCTCCTCAGATCACAACAAAAAGGTTGTCACCAACAACTCCTGGGAGGCCAAAAGAGGGGGAGGAATCAACTGAACACAAAAAGCAACAGAAAATACCAAATGTCCAAATTAGACTAACAAATTTTGAGCTTTATTAGAGTAGAGAATGACAAAGCAAGGTTTTACAACTCTTGAATTCATTTAAAGGATGTGATAGGATTGGGGTGGTAGATTGAATGTCCCAAATCAATTGACCAACAATATGAGCGGATAAAAATGTATTTCTTAAGGCAGGAAGATCTTGACAAATTTTGAATGGACCTAGTCAAAAGGAAAACTGAACCAACTAAAATCAGAAATATGCTTTGTATGCAATTACCACTGCTCCCAGCTGCTCTTGCACATGATATTTAACCAGAGGTGTTTCTTGGGTGGTTTAGGTGGGGAAATCTTCAGAATAATTCCAAAATATTAAATTGATGGCTTTTCTTGGGCTTTTTCAGTAACCTTTTGCATAAATATTCAAACATAATTTGGTAGAAATTCCCAAGAATTTGGCAGGAATTGAAGTGGAGGCCTAAGGGGGAGGAGTAACTTTACACTTCTTGTACTGGGCATTGGTGTCACGTTATCCCAAAGGATGGGGCCCTTCTATAGCATCTTGATACTATTCCACACCTGGCCCTGACAGTGATTGCTTGAGCAAAAATTGGCCAGGAACCTCTTTCCTAAGCATGGATTTTTTCAAGCTGTCAGGACTGTGAATTTAATTCTCAGCTGATATTTCCTATTTTTGTTGATATTTATGCCAAGACTTCTGTTTTTATTGTTTGTTTCCCCTTTTAATATCTTTGGTTGCCTAGATTTCTGCAAATACTGAAACATTTCAGCCCAAACTGGTGTCAGCCAAAAGCCCTTAATTCTAGCCTTTTTAATCTTACTTCTGACAACATATTTCTGATTTGAAATCATGAGTTAATTTTGCTTAAACATAATTCCCTTATCATCTCCTTTTCTTAGAATTGGGTATGAAAGCCATCATAGCTCTATTATCTCAAGCAATTCAATCTCCTCCTGTTTAGGCTCCTCAATAAAAATATTGTCTCAATCCTAGCTGTATCTTTTTTATCCCTGGGAAATAGAGGTTTATTGATGATAGTTGAGCACAGGATTTGACACAACTGTGGCTGTTGTTGATAAAGTCTGAAGTCTTATAGTCCACTGTCCCAATAAAACCTCCCCTTGCAACTACACCCTCTCTAACTCAGTGGTGTGCCAAGGCCCACAACATTTAACAATAGTGGGTCAAGGGGGAAGCTAAACACCTAAAAGCAAGATATGCTGTAGGTGACCATGTCTATGCCCCCAGCCCCAACTCTGCTAAAATTAAAACCAACCACCTGGGCCCTTCAAGGAAGCTGATGTCTATGATAATCACACCTATCAGCTTGAAGACACCTAAGGATACACAGAAGACTCCATCATGATTGCTTGTGCCCCTTTTGTGCTGTCCTCACAAAAAACCTCTTTGTGTGCACCTTCCTAGACCTTCCAAAGGTTACAATTCTGGTGTCTGACAATAAACATGGGGCAAGGGGGTGTTGCAATCAATATTACTACCCCTCTGGCTAACATATCTCATAATACACAGGGGCGCTTGATGAATTGCACCATGACTTGACAAACAATATGGGTCAATCTGAGCACAATGTCAAATTGCAAGCACTATTAGTCAGGAACATTCCTGAAATTAGCCAAATTTCCACCATAGTGCCAATTTGGGGCAGGAAAGGAATTATGAGCCCAAAAAATTCCCAATACAAAAAGGATTTCCCCTCCCAAATGGGGAGAATAAAAAAGTAAAAACATAACTTAGCAAAGCCCAGAATAATTTATCATCCAGGTAGGTGCCTGCCAGGCCTGCCAGCACCCCCTGTCAGCCTCCTGCCAGGCTGCTTGCTCCCTGAGTCCTAGCCTGCTGCCAGCCACCCACCTGGGTCCCAGTCCCCACTTCCCTCCAGCCAATCAGAAGCCACAAAAGCATGTAGCTAATCAAATAAGTACCTGTCAAAAGGTTTAAAAATAGAGGACCAAAAATACATTGCTGAACAACCCAAGAACAATTCCCTAACCTTGTCCACCCATCCTGGCTTCAACCAATGAGAATCTGGGACCCAGACCACTTGGTTGGGGCCAAACCTTTTCCAAACCCAACCAAGCAGACTAAAATTAGAAATTGGAGGAAACATAATCCCATTTCCCCTCATGGTAGTATTCCAACCAGGATTCATTGGCCACACCCAAGAATAGACAGCCCAGCCACAGATAGTGAAGGAACAAGGGTTTGGCCATATTCCAATTGCCTAATGCCAATCCTCACCAACCAGACTTTTGGGTTCACCCATCCACTGTTTTCACTCTCAATTGCAAAACTTAACACAGTAGGAGATACTATAAATAAAGGATCCCCCTCTCAATGATGGCTTGTGCTATTATTGAGAGCAATACCCCCTCAATAAATGCCTTTAAATACCCACTCTTAGCCTAAACCTTAGACTAGCTTAACCTCACCATCAATACCCAACCAGTGAAGATGAACCATCTCATCTTTACAGCTGTGCTCACGGCTTGCCTTGGTATTGGAGTGTCAGGGACCCATTTGGCAGGGAACAAGTTCCCTAATTGGTGAACCAAGGCCCCTAAATTAAGCCATGTAATGGCTGAACTGATGGGCACAGTGACCATGGCAAGATGGCCTAAGTGACCCAAATATGAAAATCTCCCCATCAGGGAGCTGAAACAACCCAGAAGATAGTATCCTACCATGTACATCAACAGATAGAATGAAGCGTGAGGCCGTACCAATGAGGTTTTGGCAAGTGGAGGAGTAGATTGGCGGTCATAGTGGAACTTTCTTCCCCAATGACCAGAAAGATACTTGAACCATCCATTGGCCAAGGACTCCTTTTGATGGGCATCATTGGGTGAGGAGTTTTGCCAGTCAATAGTGGGAGTAGGATTCTCAAGACCTTTTACAGTTGTAAAAGGGAGACTAGAAACCACAACAGGAAAAAAATTCCCTTCATGGCTTCAAATAAGTTTACTAAGAAGGATGTGGCAAGATAGGATAAGAAATATTCTTTATTGTTGGAAAAATTGAAATGAATAAAAGTTGGGCCCTTAAATAGGCTTAAAACCAAGGCTGAATCATATGAGGGGAGTTTTTTGGGAGATGGGGGGATTTATATGAAGGCTATCATTTATGGCATACCTGTTTTAGTTGTATATACCTTATAACTTAAATCTTATAGTCCATATTTGTTTGAATAAGATTAGCCACATAGATGCCACTAAATTGTTGATAGTTAAGCGGTTTAAGATCAGAAGATCTATTAACTTCATATGCAGAGCCTTGTCCTTAATCATAGAGAGTGGGTTATTGATTGAGCAGATGGAAGGAAGCAGCCAATCAGAGAGAGAGCGGTAAGTGACGTTATCAGTTCTATTATTAACCTTTTTGCTTTCAAAGTGATTTTCAAATTCAAACTCAAATTGAATAGGCAGATAATAAAAAGGTAAATCAAAAGAGTTGGCTGTCTTCAAGCCAACATTTCCTTCATGTTTAGAGTCCTGGGTTCAAGTTTTGTTCCCAACCAGTTTGGGAGGACACATAGAATAAAAGATATTGTTGTTTTATGCCTTTGTGCTGATAGCTACCAATCCTTCATTCATATTTGACAGGTATTCAGGAAAAGAATTCCTGATATGGAGGGTATCAGCAAGGACCTGTTGCCTTTGGGCCATCACCAGAAGGGTTGGGCCAAAAGTATTACAAAGATTCAGGTCAACTCAATTCTTTGTACACTGGCTCTGGGCCTCCTCTGGGGTCATCCCACTCCACCATATCTGTTGCTATGTACACCTCTGCCTACTACATATTGACCTACTTTGCAGGAAGCTTTGATAGATAAAGAACCCATGCCAAGGTGTTCTGATGGTTGATGACCATCTACCCCATTGTCACCGCCTTGACAGGGTTCCAGTTTGCAAACCTTCTTCTATAACTGCTAAAGGTAGTACCAACCATGCTTGGGTATTACACTATCTCCTAATTAGGAGTGCTACCAATTCAAAATTCTGATCTCTTGCTCAATTTATTCTCAGCCTAAATCTTATGTTTAACCTGCCACTGTGTCATCCCCTGATAGACTTATGGCTTCTTGATATGGTATATTGATTACAATATTCTCCAATAAACAATACCTTATTACTATTCCTGTCCTGTCTATTTGAACTGTTGTCTTCCTAAATCTAAATACTGACCTATTATTGGTTCAGTTGCAACAAATCTGGTCAATTCAAAGACAATAAACAATGCCTCAATTACTCTCAGGAATACTCCTAAAAAAAAGTGCAGAAATATCTATGCTTGCAGCTTTTCATCAGAAAACCAAGATTTGAGATATTTGTAGCACTTTCCCCTGATTAGGGAAACTGCTGCAGAGAATGGAGAACTAAAACAAGAATTTAAAAATAAACAACAATGCCATTTATAGCCTGCTTGTGGCCTGCAAGGCCAGCCAGACAGTATCTGTGCCCCCACCAGCCTGTCCCCTGTGACATGAGGAAATTTCTAAATCAGGAAACCAAAGAAATTTTTTTCCCCAATCCCCAATTTGAGGGAATTGCTGTCCAGATTGGGAATTATCCTAATGCAGAAGGGGCTGATAAGCTCACCTATACCCAAATCCATGCCCCAAATTCAGCAAATGAATTTAGGGGCATGGAGAAGGGCCAGAAAACATTATGTCAGTGCAGATTATGATTTAGCCAAACATTTTAATCATCACCATCTAATGCCAGCCAAAAAAGAGAATCTCAGAGACTTCCAAATGTCTTGGGTTCCTAGTCCAATGCTTCCCAATAGGCCTGCCCCACAGGGGCACTACTATATAATAAGTATATATTCCTTGGTGATAGGTTGTACTATCATTGAGAAAATTACCCCTTAAAAGTATCATATAAAGCATTTTAACAGACTTCACTACTAAAAAAGCCTTTGCAATAAGCTTTATCACCCCTTACCAGGAGTTAGAAGATGAACTACTTTATCTTCTCTGCTGTAATAACAGCCTGCCTAGGGATTGGGGGCCATCAAACCATGTTTGAACCTTATGGGCCTTTTCCAGAAACCACCAAAGAGTATCATCATGGGGAGCCAGAACAACTTAACTCCTCTCTATCACACTCTTGGTACATATTGGGTTTGCTTCACTCTACTATGTTCATAGTAGTATACATCTTTACTTACTGTCATGAATGACATTTCAATACTTGTATTGAAAACCCAAAAGTTAAACCCCAGTCCCCTGAAGGTGGATTAGACCCCCTAGGATGGTCCAGGACCCGCCAATCCAATAAGTCACAGAATCAAATTATTGAATTACTCTGCAGCCTGCCGGTCTAATACCAAAGATTCCCTGAATGGTTGCCAGATTGCCACCAAACTGGCGCCACTGAAGACCCATGCCTACGCAGGTGATGTGGTCTGCCTAAAAGAGGCAGGGAAAGACCCATCACTAGCCCTGCCAACAAACACCAGCCATTGCCAGTTGCCATTCTGGAAAAAGTATTGCAATTGGCCAGCTCAGATGACGTGGTGAACAATGACGGCAAAACAAAACATTGCCACTTCTGTTCCCCAGAGCCAGTCCAGCCAAGACCCGCCAAACCGGTGCCACTGAGGGCCCAGACCTACGCAGAAGCTGTGGCTTGGACAAGACCCACTATTAGCCCTGCCAATAAGCACCCACTGCTGCTGGTCCCTAGTCCAGAAAGGGGAATGCAATTAGGCTGCACAGGTGACATGATGAACCAAAGCGGCAAAATTAAGCATTCCTGTTTGCCAGAGTGTGCCTGACCAGGACCTGATGCTCTCCAGACCCCAAGCCAAGACCCATGCCCTACTGGAAAACTGCCCATGGACCCAAAGCCTGTGAAAGGCAAAGAAGCAAATTCACATGGTATAAAAACGCTGGCGGTGTAGTGATGACCACATTGTCATTTTCAATAATAAAGTTTATGAACCTTTAGTTCAAAAAAATTCTACTCTTCTAGTCTTAGTAATCTTCCATCTTAATTCCAGCCAATTAGACAACCAGGTTGCCGCCCCCTCCAGAGACCAACCTGCCAAACCACCCCAGGCATTATACTGTCCCCCAGGAGCCCTCTTTGGACCTGTGCACTTTACTGAATACCCACCCAACCCGGCCTATTCAGAATACAACTTGGAAACCATCCTCATTGCCAACCTGTTGGCAAGGACTAGAAGTACTGAATACATAGGACATGAAGGAAAGAGGATTGAAATACTGCCCTTATTGTTCAAGGACAAGTACAACTACCTACCAGCGTACTTTGTTCCCATGACTCCGCCATTAACTCCAAGACCAGACTTCCCGCTGGAACCTACCACGCAGCCAAGAACGCCTCTACCCAACTGTTTGGAGTACTCTACATTACTTTGACAGGATTGGTGGATTCCATGGTCCCCAACTCCGGACCCTGGTCCTTGCTCGGGCAATCTGTATCTTACATTATCAAGTTAGCACTCATTCTATGGTGGGCCTTACCCGCTAGCTTGGCTGCACCTCACCACAAGCCGCCTAATGCCTCTACCTATGACTGGCTTTATGACATTATGACAATCTTCTAAAAACACAGTAACCTGGGCCCCAAGATGTTGTTAACACTTGGGGCAACTTGTATGCTTTTTTTTTGTGATAATCACTTATTACACCCATAAGGCAATTACCTCCCTGATACTCTCATGGATGAAGAACCAACCCGCCAAAGAATTGAAAGACCCTGCGTCTGGTGCAGAACCCCCAAACCCAGCCACATCACAAGTGCAAATTGTGATAGTGAACCAGACCACAACCAAGGTGGATATGCCCCAGATGGGAAAACTCACCTTAGAAGAAGCTTGCTGATCCATGCCTGTCCTCTGCCTTCACTTCCAAACCAACGCCAACGCTTACCCCAGTGACACTGAGAAAGTCTTGGGGGTGGCTGCCATGCTATCAGGAGACGTACTGGATTGGTTTGGAAAAGCCACCGCTGAAGATGTCAAATTTTGCCTTGACTATTCAAGATTTGAGGCCAAACTCATGAGCACTGGCAATGACCAAGACACCAGATATTATGCGCTAAACTCTCTGTTAGAGATCCGTCAAGCAAACCGCCCTATCCAAGCCTATATCAATGAGTTCCTTAAACTTAAGACACATACCTAACTTGAAGATGAATTATCTGTCATTATGTTCATAAAGGGAGTTAATTCAGCCATGAAAGACCTGTTGAAGCACCACCTGCCTACACTGAGCCTGGAGGAACTACTACCCCTATGCAAAGGCATGAGTCTAAACCAAGAAGGACAGAACTTGTACCCTGCCCAAGCTGGCAGGGCCATGACACCCAATTGACCAGGAATGTCCCCAATAAAATACAATGCCACTATTGAGATGGGTTGTGTTTCTACTGCCACAAGGCCGGACACCTAACCAGAGCATGCCCTAAGAAGAATACACCTCCTGTATCCTTGGCACAAATAAACACCTCTGCACAATCTTACAAATTCATCCAAGTAACCATAGACCGTGCGGGAATCAAGCGCCAGATTAAGGCCTTTATTGACACAGGAGCTGATGAAAGCTTCATTGACGCCAACCTGGCAAAGGAACTAGAATTAACAGCTTCAGAGTGCGGCCTACAAGTAACTATGGGAAACAGTTCTCTGAACACTGGCTACAAATGCAAACAGGAACTTCCTTTGACAATTGGACAGAATGTGTATCTGACCCCCTTGATCCTCTTGCCAGGATTGCCACATCTTCTAGTACTGGGCAACTCATGGTCCGACAGACATGGCCTGATTCTAAACTATTGTGAGCAGACTGCCACTTTGGGACAACCTGAGTCTTGTGATATTGTTCCATTCTGTATAAGCCATGGCAGAGCACCAAACAACAGACTCCTAACCATAACAATGGAACCCAGCGTTGGGACACTATCCACTGCCTTGCAGAAATGGAGCCATGTATTTAGCAAAGAAGAGGCCACAAAACTACCCAGCCACTCAATCTACGACCACACTATAGATCTGCTACCAGGTACCCAACCACATCACGGCCCCATCTATAGCTGCAATCACTGCAAGCAAGCGGCCTTGAAAGCTTAACTAGAGGATATGACAAAAAAGGGCTTCATCTGAGTGACAAAGGCCCCCTGCTTGTCACCCATGCTGTTTGTAGAGAAGAAAGATGGTGGAATGCGTCCCTGCGTGAACTACCAGAAGCTGAATGATATTACTATGAAGAACCGCTATCCCATCCCCAATGCCAATGACCTTTGCAACATATTAACTGGAGCCCAGGTGTACTCAAAAATTGACCTGAGAGACGCTTTCAACCAGATCAGAATCAAGGAGGGGTTCAAATACAAGACAGCTTTCAAAACCAGATATGGGTTGTATAAATACCTAGTAATGCCATTTGGCCTCTGCAACGCCCCCAGCACCTTCCAAAGGATGATCAACACTGTTCTAGGGGAATACCTTTACCATTTTTGTGTGGCATATCTGGATGACATTCTCATCTAAAGCAAGTCTCATAAGAAACACCTGCACCACCTGGACCTTATACTAGGAAAACTCTCCCAAGCACACTTACACGCTAAGCTTAAGAAGTGTGAATTTTTTAGTCTGAAGTTGAATTCCTGGGCTACGTAGTGAAGACTGGCAGCTTTGACATGGCACAAGACAAAGTAGAAGCAATAACATCTTGGCCGGTGCCCAAAAGCAGAAAGGATGTGAGAAGTTTCTCGGGCCTAGAAAATTATTGCAGGGATTTCATCCAAAAATTTTCTCACATGACCCTCCCCCTGACCTGCCTTTGCTCCAACAAGGTCACCTTTACCTGGAATCCACAATGTACCACCACCTTTGAAATCTTGAAACTTGCCTTCACCTCTGCCCCCATCCTGGCCATGCCAGATCCCTCCTAACCTTTTGTTCTGGAAACTAACACATCAGACTTTGCGGTGGGAGGGGTCCTTCTTCAGGAAGGAGGGGATAGTATGCTACATCCTGTAGCATGTTACTCCAAGAAGATGCTACCTGCGGAAGGAAATACCCAATATATGACAAGAAGATGTTAGCCATAATGAAGACCCTGAAACATTGGTGCCAATACCTATGTGGCACTGAATACCCAGTAAAGGTCCTGACAGACCACAAGAACTTGGTTTACTTCTTCAAACCACGCCAGCTTAACCAATGACAAGCAATATGGGCCTTAGAACTGGCTGACTACACTCTGACCATAGACTACAAGCCAGGAAAAATGAACGTGGTACCCAACACCCTAAGTAGGAGAACTAACCTGGTTCCTACCCACCTAGAAGCCCGCACCCACAACACCCAAATCCTCTTGGACACAGCAAGCCTAGGCATTCACCTGGGATTGATAAAAATCAGAGCCAGCAAACCAGAAGTACTAAGGGCCCAAGCACTAGACAAGTTCACCAAGACCTTGACCTCTGACCTCTCCAAGTCCCTGGATAGCGCCCACTACCAAAAAGGCTACTCATTGAAGGGAACCACACTAATGCTCCACAACAGGATCTTTGTACCAGAAGGGGACATCAGAACCAACGTCTTGAGAGACTACCAAAATTCTGAGATGGATGGACACCCAGGTAGGCTCAAGATCCTCCGGAGCATCAGAAGGAACTTTGCTTGGCCAAAAATGGACCAAGATGTAAGTGCATACTTGAAGAGATGTGAGACCTGTGGGCAGACCAAGACTCGTAGAACCAAACCTGAAGGACTCCTAAGACCCTTGAACATACCCCATGGACCCTGGAGATCTGTCTCCATGGACTACATTGTGGAACTGTCACCATCCCTCTTGTACAATGCAATCCTGGTCATGGTGGACTGCTTCACCAAGATGGCATACTTTGTACCAACCACCACCAATTGCACGGCAGCAGAAACAGCCCAACACTTCCACAACCGCATCCTCACGCAACATAGAACACCTGAGGAAATCATCACAGACAGAGGACCCCAATTCACGTCAAACTATTGAACTCAGGTGATGAAAGACTTAAGAATCAAGCAATGTGTATCTACCTCCTACCACCCACAGACGGACGGCCAAACTGAGCAGGTGAACCAGATCCTTGAACAGTATTTTTGATGATATGCCAACGCTGATCAGGACAATTGGGCCAAAATGCTCACCATGGCCCAGTTTACCTACAACAGTAAGGACCATGCCTCCACAGGCATGTCCTCATTCAAATCCAACTATGGGTTTGACTCCACCTGGGACCCCCAGATTGGCAAAAAGGAATCAAACACCACTGGGCGCTCCTGGACTGAACGGATTCACAACACAAAAAACATGCTTGACCAACCTGAACTGCGCAGTGCAGACATACAAAGCTTTTGCTGACCGCAAAAAAATCCCAGGACAACCCTTACAAGTTGGAGACAAAGTATACCTAGACTCCCGGAACATACCCCTACACGTGCCCTGCAGGAAATTAGCTCACAGAAGAAGCGGCCCCCACAAAATCACCAAACTAGTTGGTTAGGTTGCCTTTAAGCTAGACCTACTCCCCTCCTGGAAGATTCATGATGTGTTCCACTGCTCCTTGTTGTTCAAAAAAGACAGGAACTCACTCCCCCACCAGTGGATTAAGACAGCCCCCCGCCCATCCAAACAGGCCGCACTGAGGAATATGAAGTTGAATACATACATGGTAACAAAACTCACTATCAAAAACCCCAGTATTACATCAAGTGGAAATGATACCCACTAGAAGAAAGTACTGGGGAGCTGCTGAGCAACCTGACTAATGCCTAAGAAGCCGTCCAACTCTACCTGAACAAGAAGGATTGGAAGGAGGGGCCCTCAGGGGAAGAAGGGGATGGTGTCAGGATTGACAATTCTTCCTCCCTAGAAACCTGGGCCTGGGAGCAGGGATCAAATTCCTGAACCTGGATTCTTTTGGGCTGCCAGGCCTGTGAACCGCGGGACTGCCTGCTTGCATTTTTCTGGGATTGAGCCCCCACAAGCTGATACCAAGCGTATTGACCCATGCAGTAAAAAGAGACAAACCAAAGAAATAATTGCACCAAATGGAGGATTAATCACTGCGCCTAATGGAGGTACCAATCTGGCAACTATTAGCTTCATGAACTTGAAGTCTACGCCAGCAACCAATCAAGAGCAAACCCAGGAAAGAGGCACAGGCCCGCAGCCTAGTCCCATGACCTTGACACCAGAGCAAGACAATCAAGCAGCCAAATTGAGATTCTTGACCAATGGAAGAACTCCCAGGCTGGGTGCCATTTTGCCACCTTTGGACCCAAGCACCCAGTCCCCCCGGCCCTGGCCTTCCCAATGCCTTGATAGACCCCCCATAGAAAATGTTAAGTTTGGAGGGGGGTACTATATAGACCCAAGGTCCCCGCGCTCCAAACTTATCACCATTTTTGAATAAAGGTTATGTTAATTTGGCTCATACAGCTATTGCCTTATTTTGTATCTGCTGTCTACCAATTCAGTTTGAGATCTCCTGGCCTGCCTGCCCCCGCCTGCTGTTTTCTGTCCTCCTGGTGTACCCTTTAGACCTGTCCATTTTACCAACTACCCTCTGAAGTCTGAATACAAGGTATACACCCCAAAAAGATACTTGAACTCAATACCCTGGCCTGCATACAATCTGCTATTAGATACAACCAACAAGGCCCGTGGATATTTTCAACACCCAAGTTGTTCAGAGGAAAATTCAATTATCTCCCTGATTACAACCTGTCTATGGAGCCGCCTGTGACACCAAAACCCATGCCTGCTTCAGCACCCAACCTCCCAACCAACCATACTGGCAAGCTGTTTGGGATTGTGTATATCACCCTCACAGGGGTGATTGACACTATAATCCTGGCTGCTGGCCCGTGGTCTTGGGTGAGGAAGTCTGCCTCATACCTTTTAAAGTTAGCTCCCCTCTTGTGGTGGGCATTGCCCGCAAAAAAACCAGCCCAAGTTACCCCTGAAAACAATGGGCCAGCTGCCTAAGAATAGATCCCTGACACCTTTTTCTGGACTCCAGAATGCATCACCACCTTTGAGACCCTGAAATTTGCCTTCTTCTCTACCCCCCTCCTGGCCATGCCCAACCCATCCAAGCCTTTTGTGCTGGAAACTGACATGTCCAAATTTGTGGTGAGAGGGGTCCTTCTTCAGGAAGGAGGGGATAGTATGCTACATCCTATAGAATTTTACTCCAAGAAGATGCTTCCTGCCAATGGAAACTACCTGATCTACAACAAGGAGATGCTCACTATAATGAAGACCTTGAAACTTTGGCGCCGGTACTTACATGGTGCCAAATTTCCAGTAAAGGTTCTAACTGGCCACAAGAACATGGTTTACTTCTTTAAACCCAGACAGATGAACAAGAAGCAGGCCAGATGAGCCTTAGAACTGGCCAACTACACCTTGACCATTGACTACAATCCTGTAAAGGTGAACGTGGTACCTGATGCCCTGAGTAGAAGAGCTGACCTGATCCCTTCCTCTACAGAAACCAAGGACCACAACACTCATGTACTCCTTGACCCTGCCAGCCTAGACATCCAACTGATGTACATGAAGATCATGGCCCACAAACCTGACATAATTGAGGCGCAGAAACAAGACAAATACTCAGCAGAACTTGTTGCCAAATTGACCTCAGACCCAGAGAGCTGCCACCACAAGAAAGGATTCTTGCTAAAAGGATCCACCCTGCTATTACACAACCAGATCTATGCACCAGAAGGTGAAACAAGGGCCAAGGTACTCATTGACTATCATGACTCAGAGATGGCCAGCTACCCTGGCAGACTCAAGACACTCCGAGTAATTAAGAAGAATTACACTTGGTCCCAACTGGACAAAGACGTGGCTGCCTACATTGAAGGCTGTGAGACGTGTGGAAGAACCAAACCCCGTAGATCAAAACCTGAAGGCCTGCTAAGACCACTAGACATACTAGAGGGACCCTGGCAGTCTGTTTCAATGGATTATATTGTAGAACTGCCCCTTCAATTTGTTCAACGCCATCCTGGTCATGGTGGATAGACTTACTAAGATGTCCTACTTTGTTCCTACCACCATCCACTGCACTGCTGCAGAGACAGCTAGACATTTCCATGACTGCATCCTAACCCAACATGGCACTCTGTCAGAAATTATCACTGATAGGGGCCCTCAATTTACCTCAAATTATTGGACCCAAGTGATGAAGGACTTAGGAGTAAAACACTTTGTATCCACCTCATACCACCCACAGACCAACAGCCAGACTGAACAAGTAAACCAAATACTTGAACAATATCTACAATGCTATGCCAACGCTGACCAAGATTCCTGGGCTGAGATGCTACCCATGACACATTATTCCTACAACAGCAAAGACCACACATCTACTGGAATGTCCCCCTTAAAAGCCAATTAAGGTTTTGACCCATCTTGGGACCCCAGTATTGGTAGTAAGGAAATAAACCCGTCAGGACAAACCTGGATTAAACAGATACACAACACCCAACAACCTGTCTTAAGAACCTGACACGTGCAGTCCAGACTTATAAGGCTTTTGCTGACAAAAAAGGATTCCTGGGAAGCCGTTGAAGGTAGGAGAAAAAGTCTACTTGGACTCTCAAAACGTGCCCCTGACTGTCCCCTGCCAGAAGTTAGCCCACAGAAGAAGTGGACCCTAAAAAATCACCAAGCTAGTAGGTGAAGTAGCATTTGAACTAGAATTACCCCCTTTGTGGAAAATACATAACATCTTCCACCGCGCGCTTCAATTCAAGAAAGAAGGAAAATCTCTCCCCACCAGAAACTCAAGACTGACCCTCCTCCCATCCAAGTAGGACGCTCTGAAGAATATGAAGTTGAATATGTTCATGGAGAACATACCCACTATAAAACTCTCCAGTACTACAACAAGTGGAAGGGATATCCATCCAAGGAAAGCACCTGGGAACCATTAAGCGACCTACCCAACACTCAACAAGCAATTCAACAATACCTTGGTGCCGTGTTCTGAGGCGTAGCACAGACACACAGCAGGAAATCCTAACCTTAGGATTGGATTTGTACTAAGTCTTGGTTAGATGACAGGGAAGGCAACTGTGTTTACCTTGAGGCCCTGGAAGAACAATCTCTACTAGTTGTGGCTAGAGAGAGGCGCGGAAGTACAGAAGACACAAAGACGAAAATATGAATAGAACTTAATTTTTATTGGTGAATATGAAATGGAATATATAGTGGTTATAAAGACCACAAAACACTACCAGGATGGTAGGATCACTTGCCACCAGAATTAGTGGGGCAAGTGAGTTGTGCAGGATCAAGAAACCAAACAATTGAACTTCCTGATTAAGTCATTAACTTGTTTTGAGAGGCAAAAGCAAAAGCAAGAGATTTGTCCTCAAAATGGCCCACCAAAGGCAAAATCAAAACATGGTGAATAGCAGTATTCACAACACTTGGGAAGAAGGCCAGGAAGGAAGGGACCCCAGGAAGGAAGGGGATGATGTCATGAATGACATTCCAATACTTGTATTGAAAACCCAAGAGTCAAACCCCAGTCCCCTGAAGGCAGATTGGATCCCCCCAGGACGGTCCAGGACCCGCCAATCCAATAAGTCACAGACTCGAATTGTTGAATTACTCCGCAGCCCGCCGGTTTAATACTGAAGATTCCCTGAATGGTTGCCAGATTGCCACCAAACTGGTGCCACTGAAGACCCATGCCTACGCAGGTGATGAGGTCTTCCTAAAGGAGGCTGGGGACAGACCCATCACTAGCCCTGCTAACAAACGCCAGCTGTTGCCAGTTGCCAGTCCAGAAAAATTATTGCAATTGGCCAGCTCAGATGACGTGGTGAACAACAACGGCAAAACAAAACATTGCCACTTCTGTTCCCCAGAGCCAGTTCAGCCAAGACCCGCCAAAACAGTGCCACTGAGGGCCCAGACCTACGCAGAAGCTGTGGCTTGGACAAGACCCACTATTAGCCCTGCCAATAAGCACCCACTGCTGCTGGTCCCTAGTCCAGAAAGGGGAATGCAATTAGGCTGAACAGGTGACATGGTGAACCAAAGCGGCAAAATTAAGCATTCCTGTATCCAAAGTGTGCCTGACCAGGACCTGATGCTCTCCAGACCCCAAGCCAAGATCCATGCCCTACTGGCAAACTGCCCATGGACCCAAAGCCTGTGAAAGACAAAGAAGAAAATTTGCATGGTATAAAAACGCTGGCAGTGTGGTGATGACCAATTTGTCATTTTCAATAATAAATTTTATGAACCTTTGGTTCAAACAAATTCTACTCTTCTAGTCTTAGTGATCTTCCATCTTAATTCCGGCCAAGTAGACAACCAGGTTGCCGCCCCCTCCAGAGACCATCCTGCCAAACCGCCCCAGGCATTATACCGTCCCCCAGGAGCCCCCTTTGGACATGTGCACTTTACTGAATACCCGCCCAACCCGGCCTATTCAGAGTACAACTTGGAAATCATCCTCATTGCCAACCTGTTGGCAAGGACTAGAAGTACTGAATACATAGGACGTGAAGGAAAGAGGATTGAGATACTGCCCTTATTGTTCAAGGACAAGTACAACTACCTACCAGCGTACTTTGTTCCCATGACTCCACCATTAACTCCATGACCAGACTGCCCACTGGAACCTACTGCCTCAGCCAAGACTGCCTCTACCCAACTGTTTAGAGTACTCTACATTACTTTGACAGGATTGGTGAATTCCATGGTCCCCAACTCCGGACCCTGGTCCTTGCTTGGGCAATCTGTATCTTACATTATCAAGTTAGCACCATATTCCATGGTGGGCCTTACCTGCCGGCTTGGCTGCACCTCACCCCAAGCCGCCCAATGCCTCTACCTATGACTGGCTTCCTGACACTTACTATGTACTGATCTAATCTACCAGTAATTTTGGTCAATTAAACCTACATACTATGGTATTGTGTTGGGTATTGATGTTATGTCCAATTATCACCTCCTTGACAGGATTCCAAGTATTGAACTTGGCCCCTACCTTGCTAGAATACTTCCCCACATATTGGGTTATTAAAATCACACTTCTATTGTTAGGTGAAAATCATGAGCCATGATTGGTAGCCGAACAATAAGAAACTTGGTGTAATAGCAAGTTAAGGTTCCTGCCCAGCCTGGCAGCAGCAAAGATTTTCAAATTTGACTGGTTAAAAGTTGAACATATCTTCTTCCCTCAAATTGGTTCTTCTGGTACCTTGTTGCTGCTGAATATAGCTAAAGAGTCCTTCTCTACTAAAATTGGCTTGTTAAAAATAATAATTTACTGTTTATTGTGTTTATTTTGTATTCTTATATAGCTAGCTAAGCTATTACTCCACCTATCAAAAGGTATAGCCCAAGGACTTAAAATTAGGCTTATTAATTTTTTAGAATTAATATATTAAAGTCTACATGTGATAGCCTCTCCCTGTAAGGCCCACACTGTAATTATAGCAAGTATGACCTTGCTTATGCCACCCTTATGTGACTTACTGAGCAAGTGATTCTCAACATGTGGGTTCTTCTCCCTTGGATCACCACTGTAAGTTATACCATGAGACTTACACCTGTCATGTTCTGGTCTTTCCAATAAAACTACAGCTCTCTTATAGCTGAAGGGTAAAAATGAACTATTTTGGAAATTGCTCCATAAATGCTATTTTGATATGGCCTTCAAGTAATGATATATGCAAAGATTTGATTGGTTTTTCCTTCAACTTCAGGATTTTCTTGCATTTCATAAATGGGTTGACATCAATTTCCATCCATTCCAGAACACCATACCTGCCCTTAACTGATCCTGGTATGACTTCACCCCAACGTGATCCCTTCAACTACTCTGTATACCTATTGAGTGATCATTGTTCCTTGTCTACTATTTAAGTAGAATTACTTCTCCTAATAAAGAAAAGTTTATCCACATTTGTGTTGGCTTTAGTATTTGTCAAGCCTTTTCCTTTCCTTTTTGCCAAAAGGAATTCCTCTTCTTGTATTCCAGGAAATCAAGGTATTTGTCCTTAATTTTGCCCTGAAGACTAACCCAAGGCTAGCTTCAAACCTCAAATCTTTTGTTAAAAAGATTTCCCGCCGTGTTCTCCTGGATGTTGTCCCCAGGAGCCAAACACAACAAAATGGTTCTCACTACAGGGGCTGCAAGCCCCTTGGTTGCCCCCCTTTCCCGTGCCTTCTCTGGTCCTTCTCCCTTTGTTTCTGAAGTACCCAAACAACCTAAAGTTTTTAGTCCTCCTATAGAAGAAGACATCACCAATGCCCCTTCAACTCCCATAGTACTAGTGCTGTCTCCTGGGCCTGCCTGGGCCCCCTCACTGCTTTCTCTCTCAATTACAATCAAGCTTGGGTTGCCACACACTTCCTCCTGCACACTGGCATAGTATCCATGCATGCTATCCCTGGCCTCTGTCCCAGCTACGCTTTGGAGGATTTGTACTTGTTTTTACTGATTTGGCCTCCCTCCTGCTCTAATAGAATCCATGGAAACCATTGGTGTGCTGGTCAATCAGTTTATCCAGCCTGCCTTAGTTCACCACCAGTTGGCATTAGGGTTGCAAAACCACTTTCTGTCTGCTGTGGCCACTGCTGTCACCAATCACCACAGGCAGAACATGGATTACCGAGAAGTGACCCACAGTCTCTTTTCCTGTATTTCTGATAACCAGCACAATTCATTAGCCTCACAGAAATACCTGACTTTGTCCTTGAACACACTTTGTGCCTTGCTCCCAGGGTACATCAGGGACTGGTTGGGTGAACTAGACAATCACCAAGCTATTTGGCAAGGGCAAATCAAAGCATCCCTCTTGAAATAGCAGCAAGATTTTGAGACCTTGGTTGACAAGCTGAATCAGTTCTGTGAGCATATCAACTCTCAACTTGAGTTGGTTGGAGCCCACATTGACAATTGGGGCCAAAAGCTGCACCAGCAGTACAGCTTGGATAAGGCTGTCCTAGGCAATACATTACATCAGGTTCAGAATTAAATTGATGTCAAAGTAGCCTCTGTAGAAGTGTTTCCACCTACACTTTCTATTGAGGTTCCATCTGCCTTTGAGGCTAAGGTCTAGGAAGCCATAGCTGAACTCAAAGCCACCACCCAACAACAGGCCTCTGTTTCCAATCCTCCTCTCATAAAGTCTGTGCCAGATCCTTGCCTTACCATCTTGGCTGACCAAGTGGCTACTTTACGGGGTGAGATCAAGTACCTTTGTCAACGCCTCTCTGATCAGGAGGATTCCTCCTCTGGTTCTGATGATGAAGGAGAGGAGGAGGAGGCCAGTAGTGTTCCTGTCCATACAGACCATGGATGCTGCCCTGGCTTAGAGAGACAGCCCTGCATCAACTTGTCAGGTATCCACTCATTGGGAAGTCTTTCTCCAATTGAATGGAGTAGAGCTCCCAAGTTGAATTTGATCAGAGTGGAACCTACTGGAATCCCTATCATTAACATGTGTAGAAGGTGACCAAATAAGCAGAATCTTACCAAGAAGGGAGTGAAGTGATTGAGGAGATAATAGATACTGGTGTACCCCAAGATCAACCAGGGGGCCTTGGGATGGATGATAGGTGGGAATTGAGCTGTTTCAACGTAAGGGGCATGTCTTTGACACAGACCAAAATGATAACAAATTGAGTCTTCAGATTTGTCAGTAGGAGTTGGTTTGGGGTTTTTGAAGTTAAAATTTGCTTGAACATAACTGATTAACACAAAAAAAGTCCATACAAGGAAGATGAACTTCATGTTGTTGGGGAAGAACCTTTAGAATCTACTAATCAAGTGTTTAGAATTGAAAATATATATTTATTGGTTGATAGGAATAAAAGAAATTGTTGGAGCAATTTGGAGGGAAAGAATTTGTCTGTTTAAATGCTGACTTCAAGTGATGAAGGGAACATTGTGGTTACCAGGTGGATATGCAAGAGTGATTTGAGAAGTATTGCCTTGCAGGACTGCAGCAGTCTGCAGCCTGCAATGCAAGAAGAGGCAGGTTGGGATGTTGCATTGTAGTATTGTACCTTACTTTGGTTGGGGATGGTATCTGGGGCTAGATGAGCAGTATTTCTTTGGCTTGGGTGGTTCACTGGGTTTGATTGGCTACCTGGGTCCCTGAATCTCTGGTTTGGTCAATATTTGCATTTAATTCCTGATTGATTGGCTGTTTTATGATTATTGGAGCCAAAATTAAATGGTGAATCACTATCATTGTTGTTATTGTCGTCCAGAACTTTAACTTTCAATTTTGAATTAGAATTTATGTTTTGATCTTGGTTTTCGCATTTTCTTTTGTTTTTGCATTTGAAATTGATTCTAACACATGCATTTATCAAATTTGAACGTGTTTTCAAATTGATTACATTAAAAGATTTGGTTTTGTCCTTGGCTTCTGTTTTAGCATTTAAAAATGCAACTTATGGTTTCTCAATAATTTTAAAACAATTAAAGTCTGGTTTCCAATTTGTGTTAGGGATGGAATCCCTTACACAACTGTGCCCTTGCCTTGGACAACTTGGCAACAGTAACAAACAATGTTGCTGAAAGACAAGATATACTAGAGCAAGAAGTTCAAACCCTTACCCGCTTAACCAAAACTATGAATGGTTAAGTCAATTCTTTGGCAGCTCAAGCTACTGATTATGCTACCCAAGTCAATGGGATTGCAGGCATCCTGGCAGTTTAACAGATAAAAATTAACAAATTTGAGACTTTTGCAACCACTGCCAGGGACATCAGAGGTCAGAACATCTCTACTCTAGACACCTTAGAGGAGAGCCTTTAACTTCTATGGGCTATACAACCTGTTGCTGAATCTGAGTTTGAAGGGAACCCCCTTATTAATGTTCTTAACTAGAGTGACAACAGCCAATCCACCTTGTTGTCTATTGACCCCAACTATAAGCCTTCATTTAAACAAATATTTGACCCTAAAACCTCTACCATTGCTGCCTTCTTGAAAATTTATGAGACTGCCATGCAAAGGGCTACTTATGATCTTAAGAAAGAACACATCCTTACCTGCCTGCACCCTACCTGTCAAGAAGTTGTGGTCCCTGAACTCCCATCCATTGTCACTTGGGAAGATATGAAGCGCTTTCTCATTGAGGAGTTTGAAGGAGACCTCAGCTTAGAGGTTAAAAAAGATTTCTTTATTCATATTGCCTTTAAGCCCAAGGAAACACTGGTTGAGTTTGCTGATTGCTTTTACATTGAGGGTTGACATCTCATCACCAGTTGCCAATTGACTCCCCAGGAAGCGTATACTGCATGCTCTTATTTGCTAAAGGTGAACCAGCTCTTATGTCTACACTTTAAAGCACATAAGGCATCCCTCACGTCCATGAAGAGCATCAAGACCCTCCAGCAAGATATGCACATGGCGGAACTGTGGTCTGTGAGAATAAGGCTAACACCTCTGAAACTACTTCTTGTACTCCCTGCATCATGATTATTGGCTCTGATGGATAGCCCAAACAACAAGGCTGTCACAATTGTGGCCAGATGGGTCAACATTTGCAATCCTGCACCAATCTGCGTGTAGAAAAATGTGATCCTAAAGAGCAGGCAGGAAAAGAGAGGTCAGCTTAGAAGCAGAGACGCTTTCTGCTGACCAACCTCCCCTGTCACCTCCTTATCCTCATTCTGACAAGAAATTGGCTCCCACTTCTAGCCCAACCATCCTTCATCTATTTCATGAACTCTCAGGCAATTCTGAACCTGAGGATTCAGACCATGATGACTACAATGATTATGGCTACTCAGTGCTGGCTTTCCCTGAGACTATATTGGTCCCCTACAAACTTTGCTCAGGAAAGACAACAACTATAACTTAACCACCTCCTGCTGAAGCTAAGGACATGGTGGCTTGCCTTTATCTAGCTCAAGCTCATTGGCCCCTGTATTAGTGGACTCTTCAGAGGAAGCCGCTGAGTTAGCTGAGGCGCTCTTCCAGAATGTTACTTTGTCATTATTTTTGAAAACTGTATATAAGGAAATTCCTGTATTGAGGTGCATGTTAGAAAAGTGGGAAAATAACTAAAAGCAGCACAGGACGTCCTGGCAGTCTTACCTCCCTTTAGGAAAGACACCACCCATGCAGAAGTATCAATTCAGAATGTTAAGATTAAGGCCATCCTGGACACAGGCTCTCCTGTCAACGTTGTATCTTCTAATTTGATGAAGAAGATCAAGCTGACTCCTGATCTCAACTATAATTGGTCTTATGGAACTGCTGGTATGGCTCAGACTTGAGCCATTGTTGTCTATTTTGCCCTGCCAATGAGGTTTTGGAAACTTCTCATTGCATCCCCCACTGTTGTTTTAGAGAACAAAAGCTACAACCTCCTGGTGAGCACTCAGTTCCTCCAAGATTACAATGGAATTGTCAATTTTAGAGATGAGTACCTATCTATCTTAGGGTATGAGGTCCCATTAATCTTTGAGGAACCTCCACACATCCCTGGAAAGCGCTTTAAGACTTGTGTTCTCAAGTACCCCACATGAATCTTCTTGCTGAAGTACAGGACTCACTACTCAAATATGTGCTCCCTTCCTTCTTTTTGTCCTGAAAAAGGTGTCCCTCTACTTGCCCCTGCAGCTGTCACTATTCCTCTTGGCTTTCAAGTGATCATTGATTCTCATATATCCTATTATTTGCCTGAGAAATCTTTCTTAGAGTTTTACTCTCCTGAATCCCTAAGTTACAAGAAACCTTGGCTGTGCCCTGGGATTTTGGATAAAACTCATAAGGAGCCTGTTTAGCTACTGCTATCCAACCTGACTGCTTTGCCCATGAAAGTTTCTATAGGACAAGTTGTGGGACATGGACACATCCTAGGAGCAGAGCAAGTGGCTTTTCTCTACCCTTTTGGGACATTCAGTGATTTCAACTTACCAGAAGAGGACCCTCAAGTGATCTCCCTGTTTACAGCCGCTGATTTCCCACAGTTATTGCCCATCCAGCGGAAAGACGTACTAGACCTTCTTGAATAATTAAAAGATGTCTTTGCTTCTGGGCCCAATGATTATGATCTAGAAAAAGGGTTTATTCACCAGATTGATACCGGTGACACTCCTCCCTTTTGCACCAAGCCTTATTGCCGCAGTAGAGTGGAAGATGCCCAGGTCTCCAAAGAACTGAAACAACTCCTGGATGCTAGTCACTTTGCTCTTTCTCAGAGCCCTTGGGCCTCCCCCTAGCTGATCCTTAAGAAGAAAGATGGAGGCCACTGTATTGTGATGAACTATTGCTGCCTAAATTCTCTCACAAAAAAGGATTCATACCCACTGCCAAGAATTGATGATGCCCTCAGACAATTGGGAGGTTCAAAATTCTTGTCTGCTATGGATTTAGCCTCAGGATATTAGCAGGTTAACTTGTCCCCAGAAGATTGAAAAAAGGCTGCTCTTATCACTTCTGACAGCCTTTATGAACCAACCCAAATGCCTCAAAGACTTTTTAATGCTCCAGCTACATTCCAAAGGGCCATGTACTCCATTATGCAAGACCTGAAGCTCTACTGCATACTTGTATATCTAGATAATATAACAGTGTTCAGCTTCACTTTCACTGATCATTTGGACAATCTAAAGCATGTATTTCTAAAGATTTGAGAAGCAGGTTTGAAGCTTAAACCTTCCAAGTGATCTTTCTTCAAGGAGCAACTAAAGTTCTTGGGCCACAAAGTCACCCAGACTGGGATACACCCCATGGATAACAAGATGGAAGCCATTAATAATATGCTGCTCTCACAAATCTATGTGGGGTCCAAGTATTCTTCAGAATGATGGGCTACTATCAACAATTTATCCCTGAAGTTGCTGAACTGATGAACCCCTGGTACAACTTCTCAGAAACGTCCCCTTTGAATGGACTGGCTGTCAACAACAATCCTTTGAGGCTTTAAAAACCAAGCTTAAAGAGGCCCTCATCTAAGTCTATCCTGATTATGATAATGATCTATCTTATACACTGATGCCAGTGGAGTAGCTGTGAGTACTATCTTAGCACAGCTAGATTATGATGGTGTAGATTGACCTGTTTCATATTATTCACATGTCCTCAACAAACATGAGAAGAACTATAGTGTCACCAAGAAGGAATGCTTGTCAGTACTACATGCTATAAAGCAGTTTTGAAATTATATCTATGGGACTCAATTTACCGTAGTTACTGATCACTCCTCTCTTAAGTGGTTAAAACAGCTAAAGAAACCTGAAGGTCAACTGGCTCAGTGGGCCCTACACTTAAAAGTGCTGTAACTGTGCTGTTTCAGCAGAGTTACAAGGGGAAAAATATTTAGAAACTAGATGATAATCTTAATTGAGAGATAGTGATTATATAGTCATTGTTAATCAAGGATAACAGGAACATGATTGTGTTGATCACACGGTTGGATGATGCAGGGGGTGGCTTGATCCTGATAATGTGTCAAGCGCCAAAATAAGACATCCACTGTGAAGGATTGTTGTTTGTTCATGTAGATGGATTTGGTAATTTGAGTTGATTTCCTAGTTTGACTACAGGTCACTGGAAGGTCAAGTTGCAGGTCACAAACCTGCTTAGTTGGAGCCTTGTTGGCGGGTTGACCCTGCTGTTTTGACACCTCCCCTGGGTGAAGGTTGGCCTCCTCAGGGGGTATGTTGTCAGGAGCACGGGCGTTGTAATGGACTAACTGTTGTTTGGTTGCTGGTAAGGTGGTTTCCTGTTGTTTTTGTTGCGCCTTGCAGGGTCTTAGTTGGTTTTGATGTAGAACTTTATCTTGCTTGCGTTTTCTAAGTCCTTGAACTAGATAAGTGTTGTTTTTTTACCTTTAGGATTATGGCAGGTACCACTTTTTTGGGCTTTAGTTTGCTTTTATCTGTGTTTAATACCCAGACTTTGTTGCCAAATTTGTGTCTGTGTTATATGGGGACAAAAATGTTCTGTAGTAATTTTTCTTCTCTTTCCAGCTGGTTGCTGTTGGCTTGCTTCACTTGAGGTGCTGTATAAGAGGGACTTTGCTAGGTATTTCCAGCTTTGTTCCAGAGAGAGCTTGGATAATGTTAGGTTGTGTGCCATAAACAAGCTCAAAAGGGCTCTTCCCGGTGGATCTGTTCACACAAGTTTGGCACATAAGGAGTGCAGTCAATAGCTACTTATGCCAGTCCTCAGGTCTGACAGCAGTGAGCTTGGCAAGAGCTTGTACTAGACTGGCATTTAGCTGCTCAACTCGTCCATTGACCTGAGGGTGATAAGGTATTGTCACTGTGTGCTAGACCCTGTTCTTTGCGAGGTATATATTGGTGTTTTTGGAGGTCAACTCTTTGCCTCCATTGGTGCTTAGAAGTTCTGGCTTTCCAATTTTGCTAATGATTTCTTTGCCTATGAAGCGCTGCACGTTGTTGCCAGTGTGTGTCCTTACCACCTGCGCCACTGGCCAGCAAGTGGCAAAGTCAATGGCAGTGATGATGTATTTATTGCTATTGTGTTTCCTGGGCATGGGGCCCACAATGTCTAGGGCCCATACCTTGAAGGGTAACTGGGAACAGATGGGCAACACAGACTTAGGTGGGGTGTCACTTCTTGCAAACTTTTCACACACCTCACATTGGTCAAGGACTTCCTGGACATCCCAGTATAGAGTTGGACACCATGCTTTGTGTTTGAGAAATTTTTAAAGGTTGCAGCTCTTGGTATGGCCTAGGTCTCTGCAATAGTGTAGGATGGTGTTGACTCTTTGGTGTTTAGGAATATATGGAATAGTACTTCCATCTGCCATCTTGCGGTGAAGTGTTTTGCTTACGTACCTGACTAGGTGTTTGTTCTTGATGACTGCTTCTTTTGTGATATCTGTATTACCTGAAAGGAAGCCTTTGTCCTTAGTGCAGAGAACCAGGAGAGGCTAATCTGGGTCCAACCCATTTCCCCTCTTGTAGCTCTGACATATAGACAGGAGAGTGCATCTGCCATGGCAAGTTTGGGTCCTGGCTTGTATTGTATGATCATGTTAAATTGCTTGAGGAGTTCCATCCAGTCCATCTGTTGCCTGGACAGATTGGCTTGTGTTTTAAAGTATATTAGAGACCTATGATCAGTTAGAGCAGTGAACTCCTCTTGGCGTTCCAAGTAGCAGCGCCAATTAAAAAGACAGTGTACAATTTCCAGAAGTTCCTTATTGTGTATAGGGTAGAGGCACTTTCTGTCTGTTAACTTGCACAACTTGTAGGCTATGGGCAGAAAGTTGACATTGGTGTTCTTAATTTTTATTACGTCTCCAATGGAGGCATCAGAGGCATCTGTCTAAATTTTATAATCTCTGTCCTGCTTGGGATACTGGAGGATGGGGAAAGTTGACAACTTTTCTTTTAGATACCAGAAGCATATGTCTCTTTGGGGGGGTCCATAAAAACTTGGATTTGGCGCTAGTTATGGCCAATAAAGGTTCTGTCAGGGCGTCACAGTTGGGGATAAAACGTCAGACATAGGTGTGAGAATTGGGGAGCAGGTTAAGAGGAAATATAACCAAGCTCTCAACCACAATAAAATTGAGGTTTCAGCAACAACCAAAAAAGTTGTTGCCAACAATTCCTGGGAGGCCAAAGGGGAGAAGGAATCAACTGAACACCAAAAGCAACAGGAAAAACCAGAAGGCCAAATTAAACTAACAAATTTTGAACTTTATTAGAGTAGAGAATGATGAAGCAAGGTCTTTTACAACACTTGCATTCATTTAAGGGATGTGATAGGATTGGGGTGGTAGATTGAATGTCACAAACCAATTGACCAATGATATGAGCGGATAAAAATGCATTTATTGAGGCAGGAAGATCTTGACAAATTTTGAATGGACATAGTCAAAAGGAAAACTGAACCAACTAATATCAGGAATATGCTTTGGATGCAATTACCACTGCTCCTGGCCGCTCTTGCACATGATATTTAACCAGAGGTGTCTCTTGGGTGGGTTAGGCGGGGGCATCTTCAGAATAATTTCAAAATATTAAATTGATGGCCTTTCTTGGGCTTTTTCAGTAACCTTTTATATAAATATTCAAGCATAATTTGGTAGAAATTCCCAATCATTTGGCAGGAATTGAAGTGGAGGCCTAAGGGGGAGGCATAAATTTACAGCAGGGGGCCATCCCCTGGAATGTACAAAGTTTGGACTTGTCTTTTGATAAAGGTATTTTACAGATGGCCTGAATTTTCTGATCATCAGGTTTGATACCATCTTTTGAGACTATATGACCCAAGAAAGGTAACTTTTTACAGAAGAATTGATACTTAGAGGGCTTGGCCAACAGCTTATGTTGTGCCAAGGTGATAAAGACTGCTTCTGAATCCTTATGGTGTTGCTCCACTGAGGGGCTGTATACAATGATGTTGTTTAAGTATACTAGAGCGTGTTTGCTGATGTGGAGGGCAAAAACCTCATTCATGAAGATGACAAAGGTTGATGGTGTGTTTGTTATTCCAAATGTAAGCACAACACACTCATATGATTTATATTTAGTGTAAAAGGCTGTTTTGGGTATGTCTTTCTCCTTAATACAGATTTGGTTATATCCTGCTGTCAGATCAATCTTGGAGAAGAAAGCTGCTCTGCCCAAAGCATCAAAGAGGCTGTCAATAAGTTGAAGTGGGTAACAATTCTTTATGGTGACTTTGTTTAGGGTGCAATAGTCAACTACAAGGCAGAGGGTGCCATCTTTCTTTGCCACAAAGAATACAGCGGCACCAAAGGGAGACTGTGAGAGGCAGATAAGCCCTTTTTCAAGTGCCTCCTTGAGGTAAGAGCAGAGGGTGTCATCCTCATTTAGAGTGAGGTGGTAAATAGTATGTGCCTTGGGTACAGCTCCTTTGAGTTGGGTGGAGTGCTGTATGTGTTTCTCTGGTGGCAACCCTGGTAGAGCCTCTTTAAATATTTCTGGATGGCAGGCTACAATCTCTCTGTCCTGAGGTATGGTGGTATCCTGATGATCTTTGAAGTGTATGATCTTGTATTAGCAGGAGTCCCAGTCAATTGCCTCGAGGTTCTCCTTTTTCTTGAGGGTTTCTGTGATATGCACAAATATGTGGTTCCATAGGAGTTAGTCTACAGAATCCAGATAGATCTGGTGATTGACCCCTTCACGTTTGATGACCAATACAGAGGTGACCCAGTCTGCATGGGGGTTGTTCTTTTTCAGCCAGTCCAGTCCAAGTACAATGTAAAACTTGGGGAAGTCAATGATAGGTCCCTGGATGGTGGAGTGCAGGTTCTCTAATGCAATAGAGAAAGGGGCAGTCTCCCATTACACAGCAATGTGATGTTTGGCAGCTAAAACTATGTTCTTAACCTGCAAAGGATTAGTGGTTAACTTGAACTTGTCCACAAAATCGCTGTTAAAAAGTGTTCAATCTGCGGCTGAGTCTAGGAGCACTGAACCTGTGTAACTACAAAAGCAAAAAGGATAGGACATCAGTTTATTGGGATGTCTGACAATGGTTTAGAGTACTAGATCTCCCAAGGGTACCTGGATCATTGGGCATTGGTCCACGTCTTCAGGTCAATATTTGGCACTGGGCAAGTTGGGAGAAGTTCAGGGAGATCTTGGCGCGCTTAATGCTCTTCCTAAGCTTTTCCCTTGTCCTGATTGTCTTGGGTAGTAGTGACTCTGAAGTGTGTGCAGTTTGACTACCCATTGTTCCCATTACCATGGCCATTCAAACTTGTGGGTTTATGGTTTAAGTTATTACTGCTGTTATTGTTGTCAGGAGGAGGGTAATTGGAACGTCCATCTGGGTTAGAATCCTTGGGTCTCTCTCTCTTCCCAGTCTGTGCCTTATGGATAGTGTTGGGCGTGTGTTCTGCTTCCTCTGCTTTGCAATACAGGATCTGCAGATTGGTTACTTGTTCCAGGTTAACGTGTCTCATTACGTGCAACTTGAGGGCGTTGTAGTAATGAGGTGTGTAGCTGGAGTGTCAAAGGCCATGTCAGATGGTGCACAAAGGAAGAGTTACTTGTAGGCGTGGGTGAGTTCCTTCACAGTGCCTGTCTGGGTTAGGTTCTTTACTTGGCATATGATCATGAGCGCTGTGTCCTTAAGCACAAACCTTGCCAAGAAGTCTTGCTTATAAGTATCCCAGTTCTTGTTGGCGTGTTCTTTGTGCCACTTGTCACACAAGGTGTCAGTGTTGTGGGTCAGGCGGATGGAGATTTCTGCAATCCAAAATTGCTGTGGGCATTCCATCTGGGCCAGTTTGCTCTGGACAGACTGGATCTATTTGGCAGTGTTGTTGTTGGCCCCAGAAAGGGTTCCAAGGCAGCGCTTTGCAGTCTTTGGGCTACATAGGCAGGCATGGTGTTTTTGTTGGTTGGTTGCAGAATAGAATAGGGAGCCTGAAAGAAACCTTGAGAAGACATGGTGTTGAAGGCAGCTATTGTAATCACCGTGTTCTGGTACGGGACAAAGCCATCTGGTATCTTGGCATCAGGGGTGTACGGGGTCCAGTCCAGTGGGAGGCCAGACATAATTCTATCAAGGATTTGTTGGCCGCGGCAAGTACAGGCAACAGGCAGAATTTTGAGGGATAAGGTAGGATGTAAAGCCTACCTGTGCTACCAATGTTGTAACTGTGCTGTTTTAGAAGAGTTAAAAGGGGGAAATATTTAGAAACTAGATAATAATCTTTATTGAGAGATAGTGATTATATAGTCATTGTGAATCAAGGATAACAGGAACATAATTGTGTTGATCACATGGTTGGATGATGCAGGGGGTGACTTGATCCTGGTAATGAGTCAAGCGCCAAAACAAGGTATCCACTATAAGGGATCATCATATGTTTGTGTTGTTGGAATTAGAAATTTGAGTTGACTTCCTAGTTTGGCTACAGGTCACTGAAAAGTCAAGTTGCAGGTCACAAACCCGCTTAGTTGGAACCTTGTTGGTGGGCCAAGCATGCTGTTTTGACACAAGAGTATGATTCAATTGTATTAAACAGACCTGGGGCTCAGCATCATAATGCTGATGGGCTGTCTATAATGCCTATACTAGCCATCCATCCTGACAACACTGATTGCCTGTACAAGTTAATATGATACCCTGATACTTGGGCAACTGAAAAAGAAGAGATCTGGCTTGCTCTACAGGCCCTATCTAAGGATACTGTCATTTGAGATAGGCAGCTATTCAAGAAGGTCAACAATGCCTACCTTTTCTATGTCCGCCCTATCATGAGAATAGCTATTATCCTCCAAGCTCACATTGACACCGGACATGGGGATATAATAAAGACTCATGAATGGTTGTGCAAGAACTTCTACTGGAAGAACATGTGTCTATTAATCCCTGATGTCCTTGCCTCTTATCATTCCTGTCAACTCCAATGCCCTTGACCAGCACAATATCAGTTCAAGCTCATCCTGCTTAAGCATGCCTGCCACACTATGAGTATTGATGCTGTTAGACCTCTTTCTTGTTCTAGGTCTGGATGTTGTTTCATCTTAGTAGCTGTAGACCATTTTAGCAAATGGGTTGAAGCCAGAGCTATAAAATATATATCTTTCAAGACTACAGAAAATTTCTTGTTGCAAGATATTTCTATCAACATGGATGCCCTCAAATTCTGCTCTCTGATAATGGCACCAACTTTAATGCTCGTCTCATCATGTCTATTGTAGAAGCTATGGGCACTCATCAGTCCTTCTCTGTGCCGTATAACCCATCCACTAATGGGGCAATAAAACAGGAAAATTCCTCCCTTATATCTATCATAAGGAAGCTGTCACAAGTGACAAACTCCTGTTGACCATGCTCATAGGAAAACCTCAACTACAGGATTAGAACCCTGATACCCTGCGGGCTGCCAGCCTGCAGATTTTTGGACTTGAACCAGAGCAGAATTTGACTTCTGGGAATCCCCTAAAGCTTGATAAACCAAAATCACCTACATCAACACTCCCCACGCTAAAGGTTCCTGTTAACCCGACCAATCAGAGGGCGGGTCAAGCCAAAGATCTCAGAATATCTTAGGCCACCACGGAAGAGGAAACAAAGAAACTTTCTATAGAATGCGGTTTGCCCAGAGATGACTAACCCCACAACCTGACAAGGAAATTTGATTATTCTTGGTTTGAACCAGCCAATGAATTAACTCCCGCAAGAGATGCCACCAAGGACTGGAAAAACCTGGTAGACAGTAGCACCTGGGCCAAAGAAATTTGTAAAAGTTTACCCATGTCAGATGGGCATACTTATACCCTGGACTGCCAGGAAGTTGCCCATTGCCATTCTTGCAATAAAGTGACATGAAACTTTGGTTCAACCAGGTTATTTCATATTTGATTTTAGTTCTATTCCACTTGTAGTCTACCTCCCATGGTTCCGTACCTCACACCCACCAACCCCAAGAAACCACTGACCAGCTGCCTGAACTATATTGTCCACCAGGAGCTTTCTTTGGGCTGGTACATTTCACTGAATACCCACCCAACCTGGTATACTTGGAGTTTACCCTAGAGGAAATCCTAATCTACAACCCAGAGGCTAGAACTAGAGAGACAGAGATCATTTACAAAGAGGGCACCAAAATCACCAGACCTCCTCTGCTATTCTGCAACAAGTACAACTACCTGCTCACATATTTGGTTCCCATGACACCACCTCTCACCCCATGGCCCAACCACCTGCAAGAAACTGTTGCGGCCAATGAATCCACTTTTACTCAGATATTTGGAGTGATGTATATCACTCTCACTGGCTTACTTGATTCAATGGTACCTGCAAGCGGACCTTGGGCCCTCCTGAGCAAATTGTTATCTTATATTGTAAATTTAGCACTAATCTTATAGTGGGCCCTTCCTGCTGGGCCCGCAGGCCAACCATTGGTGAGTTCCCAAGAACCTCTCACGGGCTAGATCCCTGACAGAAGCTCACACTCTCAGATGCCACCAATTGGGATGTATTCCTCCCTGCTGCAAACTTTGCTTATTGGCTCAGTAGACATTGAGTGACTGGACAATCACCTTTTGCCATGCTGTATGGACATGAAGCCACAACCCCCTCAATCTTGGGTCCATCTTTGATTGAAGTTGATGCGTCTGAAAACCCCAAAACCTATGCCAAGGACTTGACTAATTGCATAATTGACATAAAGGCAACAGTATAATCAACTGCCTATAAACTCAAGAATTTAGAGCTCTCACCTTCTATTTGTCTAGGGCCCCCTTCAAAAGTTCCAAGTGGGTGACCTAGTCCTTTAATACTAGAATTGCACTGGAGGTAGAGCCCACAAGCTAGATTCCCTCTGGGTTGGACCTTGTGAAGTCACCTTCAAAAAGGGCATCAAATACACTGTCAAACTGCTATTGTCTGACCATTCTTTTTCTCAAGTTCACCTTAAATTTCTCCGCAAATATCAACTCCCTGTGTCCAATCTTGAGAGGGGAGATGTCAAAAATTGCGCCTAAATGCTTTTTGATATGGCCTTCAAATAATGGTATGTGCAAAGATTTGGTTAGTTTTGCCTTCAACTTCAGAAATTTCTCACCTTTCATAAATGGGTTAACATCAATGTCCACCCATTCCGGAATACAATATCTGCCCTTGACTGATCCTGGTATGACCTCATCCCAATGTGTCCCCTTCTGCTACTCTGTCTACCTAATGAGTGATCATTGACCCTTGTCTACTATTTAAGTAGAATCATTTCTCCTAATAAAGATAAGTTTATCCACATTTGTGTTAACTTTAGTATTCTTCAAGCTTTTTTCTTTCCTTTTTTCCAAAAGGAATTCCTTTTCTTGTATTCTAGGAAATTGTAGTATGTACCCTTAATTTTTCCCTGAAGGCTAACCCAAGGCTAGCTTTGAACCTCAAATCTTTTGTTATAAAGATTTCCCGTTGTACCCTCCTGGATGTTGTCCCCAGGAGCTGGACACGACAAACTAGTCCAGACTGTGACAGAAAGGCACAGTAAAAATTTCCTCCTAAATTTTTTAGGGCAAAATGGAGACAGATCCAGCTCCCAAGAACCCAAGGGCTAGTTTAGCTTTCACCTGGGGTTTACTGATTGTAGATTTTAGGTTATCAAATTTGGTTTCAAGTTTTCTGCTGCTGGTGATTGGTTTTTTTGGAGCAAACGATCTCTAAATTTAAACTTTCTACTGTGGCATCGTTTCTATCATGACCTATCTTTATCCATATTGTCCTTTACAATGGCACCTAAATAAATTACTCTTATTTTGCTCAGTCCAATCAACTTGTAGAATTCAACATCTAGCCATACACTTGCTTCGTATTTTTTAAATTAGTGGCTATCTAATGGTTGATGTATTTATTAGAATAGGAACTTTGGTTTTTGAAATTTGATTCTGAATTTTTAAAAATCATATTTTCTCCCTTTGGATGTTACGCCAGGCAGAGGTACGGCATTAGTTGGACTTGTGCTGAAGTATTATAGAACAAAGTCAGTTTCAGTTGTTGGATGGTGATACGGTGAATGTAGATTAAACTTGGTAAATATAGGCTCATGTTTGTGAAGAATCTTGTTGGCTCGATATCGCAGCGGGATGGCAATGATTTTGGGATTGTCAGGGATAGGAGCTTTAGTGATTTTTTGAAAGGGCAGATTGTTATCTCATAGGGTTAAGGTATGATATCAATAAGGCGGTACTGTTTTATTGGTATTGTTTAAGGGGTTGTGGACTAGTTCGATCTATATTTAAATCAGCCGTGTGGTTAGTTTGGTGTGATTTTGCTTCCAGGAATAAGGAATCTTGAATGGATGTATTTATACTGAAGCTTGTTTGTTTTTGGAATTTACAAGGAAATATCCTTGTGGTGATTTTGATTGGTTGATTTAATTTGACTAAGAAGAGGTGGTGGGTAAATAGAATGTATTTAGTTACGTGGGATAATTTGGGCCAGAAGAAGTGGAATGGATAAATGGAAGTAGCCTTGTGGATGCCAATGGATTAAGCTGCTGGATTGCTGATCCTCACCTGGTGGCAGGAAGTTGCGGGGTGTCCTACGTTTAAAGAAGTGGGAGAGATCGGCGGATAGGTTGAATTCTGCCAATAGGAAGCATAAGCAAGATTTGATTCGAGCTGAGCGAATCGGAGTGCAAAGAGAGGGCAGGTAAGATCGAGCTTTCAAGCCAACCAACAAAACAGGGAATACAAGCGCCAAGTGGGAAATATATATGATTTGGAGTGGAAATGGTCAGTGGTAGCTGGTAATAATTTATATACTTTCTTCAAAGGAAAAGTGATGTTTAGATAATTATCATACCAATTTCCAACTGCCAGGCATAAAAAATAATTCCATTTTATTGACTATTGGTCCACTTCTTTGATATTAATAGTGTGTTTTGATTGGACAGGCTAAAATTTCTATAAAAACTAATTAATCGAAATTTATTTCAAAATCATTGCATTTATTTATTCGATTTAAAGGCACGCTATTCTCAAGCTAAACTATAAAGGTTAGAAACGTCAACAGTCGGCGGGAAGGGTGAACTTAGTCATAATTTTGTCAGTGGATATAACTTGATCATTGGCGGATATCTAGACCTTTTTCAAATTGAAGCCTCTACGGCGGTAAGTTTCACAATTAAACCAAGTTCCAGGATAGTCAGCAATCGAATCAGCCTCCAAAGATGGATACTCAAGCTATTGATTATAAATATCTTAATCCACAATGGAGATTGTTCCAAGGAGTTATTCAATTTAAAAACCAAATAGATTTCCATCAGGCAGCAGCATTTAGGGTCTGAGATTTTCTTCCTTAGTTCAAAGTAAGCATGTGGTTAAATCAAGGCGACGCTTCTGTGGATAGGGACACACCATATGGCTTACAAATCAATACCCAGCCACGAACTCCAGTGCCCTGGTCTGAGATGGAATTTAACATTGAAAAAATAGACTACTTGGACCACTTCCAAATCCTAAAGCCTAAGCTTGATGGAAATTTAGCTACCCCTGAAATGGAACGAAAATGCATCGAGTATGCTTATGATTGGTTCATGTACATGACCACCCACGAGGCTGATCGCGAGGTCTTTGAAGCTTCCGTCCTGATTGTGGCTGCCATCACCATCCTAGAGGAGAAGGCCAGCACCACCATGGGTTGCTCCATATTTGGATTTCCGCTCGATGCACTCCTTGAGGCGATGGATCGTGCTCTCCATCCAAGGGCTAGCAAAAGGCTCAGAGCCCTTGTCGCCCAGTCGGTGGACTCACATGGTAGTCGCCAAGAAGGATGTTTGGAAAAGCAAATCAAAACGCTCCAGTCCATAAGTAGCTGCTACTTTAGCTACATGCAGTGGCGAAATGTCGACGGCTATTACGAAGTAGCCATGCTGTGCTCATTCGCCGCCATGGGGGAATCCTGTGCCGAATTGACGGTTGGTGTTGCCAACGACATTCTAGAAGCCGCCATCCTCGCTCACGACACCCACTCTGTACTACGCCACTTTGAAGAAGACGAAATAGCCAACTGCCATCGATATCTCCATTCTAACCTACAAACATCGATTTCGCTTGCCCTGAAGCGAGTAGCCCTCCTACGAAACCGCATCCGTTTTGATCCTACCATACCACTCAGCATCAAAAAGTGTGCTATGGTCTCCATCTCCGCCTGCCACTCCTTTAACTACGCGTGCCGACGATATCGCTATGGAGCTGACTTTGCTGCTGCCACCTCATTCGTCAACAGCTCCCATCAATTCGACAACCCATTCAAAAGCCCTATCCCAGCAGACGCTTCACAATCTTATTCTGAGCTGATAAAATCAATTGTTTGAGATTACCTCTGATATACCAAAGAACACATTCTTACATAGGAACTTTCTTTTGGAGAAGCAATCGTCTTGCTGATTATAAAGGAGCTAGATTTCTAAAGCACAATGACACTACGTGATATAAGCCAAATCGAAGCACATTTAAAGTATGTAGCCCGACATGCTGTGATGATTTATATTTAACCGAGGCAAGAAGATTGAGATTAAATTTTAAATTAGTTCACATGTTTTAAGTAAATATTTTAAATAACTATGCATCGACCACTGAAGAAACAACTCAAAGCAGAAAATTAATGAGCAATTTAGCTTTTTTAACCACACTTCGTATTTATATTTAAACATGCCGTTTAATAGCCTTATTTGCTAACGACTTTGGTCTTGTATAATGAAAATGTGACTGATTTATATATTTAAAATAGTGTTTGTCAAATTCGATCTACTCGAGACATGTTTTTTTATTTCCCGTCATTTATCTTGGGCAGCGCCTATTGGTATATCAATCTCTAGCCTAAACGAAAATTTAATATGTATCGAAGGCCAGTTTAAAAGCTTAGACCACTTCCAAGGATGATCTATAGAGGAAATGGAAAGTTCGAGAACATCACTACTTTCTCTTATAGGAGAGATAAAGTGTATCGAAATACCTATTGGTACCTTTTTACAGGTTGACATTCCACCATTGTATACAGTTTATCAAAGATAAGACAGTCTACTAATGAAGTATAGGTAACTGGGTTTATAGGATTGAGCAACAGCACAACATTGGAGACTGGAAAGGAAACGCTAAATGGAATTCAGTCCAACTGATTTAATTGCCCAATAAAGGCATAGTTTGAGACCGGGCATGCACATATTGGAAGTGGAAGCTATCTAGGAACATACTTAAAGGACTAAGATCAATCTATAAGGTAAGTGGAATTATCGGATCTCTCACTGCACCCTTATAAAATATTTGGATTCCGTTTAACTTCCACTGGTTTGACCCTGAATACAGATCAAACCCTCCCTCGGATTGATAAACTTGGGTACGATTTATTGCAGAAACAATATTCTTCTAAACCCAGGAGAAAAGATCAGAGAGAATAAATTGAAACATAAATTGAAACTATAAATTGATGCAGACAATATCAGAACTTTACAACAATACTGGTAGCGGCATAGCCATCTAAAGCAGATTAGTTATCACCTTTCCATAAATCGGGCCTTCTTGGATCCGTTGCTTGCTTAGGATAGGGTATAGCTTAAGGGTATAAATTTTTTGAATAATTCTGATCAATACCCTCAATTCTATACCTGAGTATTGAAAATAACCTTCAAGTGTGTCGAAGCAATTTCAAGTGAACAATAACCATACTTTTATTTAAAGAATGAGATTATTGTACTGTAAATTCAGAACCTGAACGTAAAAATGCAGGATTGTCAAATCCTTGGTCCAAATTTCAAATCACTTTTGCAGGCAACTCAGATGAGTGAAAATGAAAATATTTAATAAAATCAACCATTTAATTTGACTTTTTTTTGGTTTATGTAAATTGGCAAATTTCAAATCTCTTGAGCAGATAACTCAACTAACAAAAGAAAAAACTCAGCAAACAAATGCGGGATCCATGAATCAGAAATGCGGGATTCTTATGTATGATTTGAGATTTCCTGTATGTCAAAGAA
>QTSX02004447.1:0-168021 GCA_014839935.2 Entomophthora muscae
TCTTTCAAATATTTGATTTTAACTTTATTACTAGTTTATGCATGTTTAATATACTATTAAAATTTAATACAAAAATAGCATTGTTTTAGGATGTGTTGACCTTGGAGCTTTGTGCACTATAGTTAGTATTGGCTGACCCCATATTTACTATTGCAGATTTGAAGTCCTTGGATGATTTTGAGTCTAGTCAAATGTTTTTTATAGTTTTTGAAATGTTTTTTGGGCTTTTATCAATATTTTAAGTTATCTGGCGCGGTTTAGCCATAAATCCAAGATGGCGCTTTTAAGATGGTGTCTTTCTAGATGGCGTTTTTGGACACATTTTTGAGATGTTGTCTTTCTAGATGGTGTTTACAAGATAGCGTCATTTGAATTAAAGTATTGCACCATATAACTAATCTTGATGATAATTCATGTGTTATAGTAATAGACTATAAAGAAAACTTTAAAATAGGTGGGGGTCCTATAGAGACAAATAATTTTTTTAATGAGAAAATACCTATTTCTTTATTAGGATTTGCAATTGCTTTTAAAGAAAATGAGAAAATTAAATATGAGTATCATGACTTTTAATCTGAAATTTTATCTCATGTCTCTTTGTTTTCAGGTCAGTGTTTGATAAGTCTGCTTAAAAATAATAAATTTAAGAATATTAAAAATATTAAAGTTTAGACTGATAATGGTAATTATTTCAGATCTTATGAACTCTTATACTATCTTTTAAAAGAGGTCCTTAAAATTATAAAAGAAACAATTAATTTTAATAGATTTGTTGAGTGTCATGGCAAAAGTATTGTTGATGGTCATTTTGATGTATTCTCTAAAATATTTAAACAAAAGGAAAATGAGATGAATATAAAAATATAAATGATCTCAAAATGGTTTTTGAGAGAGAGGAAGAAAGAAAGGGTTTATATGAGTCACTTGTAAATAATTCAGATGCTTCCCAAAAAGCCTTTTTTACATCTATGATAGAAAATCTAGGCCTAAAAAAAGCTGGCTTGAAGTCAAAGCATTCTATGTTAATCTTTCAAATTTTAATGAAAGATGGTGAGCTTTATGTTTCACCTTTGACATTTGAGGATGTTAAGGAGTACTTCAAAATAAATTATTATGCAAAGTTCTGCACAGATGACAGAGAAACAAAGAGAGCTGATACTACTAAAGGATTAGTAGGACATGTTCATGAAGTTGGACGCACAACAAAAACTTATATTTTATATAGGGTAAATAGTCATTTAAATACAACAACTTTTTTTCTAAAAATAACTAATTAATTAATTATATGAGCCAAAGATAGGGTAATAGTAATTATAGCTTTGGGGCTGCTATTACACTCCCATGCAACTCATATATTTGATTCTTGGCTTATTAAAATAAAAAAAGGGTTTTAGCAAAAAATACAGTTAATATAAATAAAATTTATTTTTATTATTTGTATATTTTACACTCTTAAACTTTTCTTCAGTAAACTAAGCATATTATTAATGTTCAAAAAACTTAATTTTACAACTTAAATGATACCAAAGAAGTTAAAAGGCTTTGAAATGCTTAAGCTGGCGCCTTGGCTTAATCTAAAAAACAATGACCCATATGCTGGCTAAAATATAATTTATTTTAGGCCTATCCAAAAGCAAGAAAAAAGATGAATATATGATATTCCAGAATGAAATTTAAAGTATTTATTGTACTAAATCCTTCTAAAGGAATTTATATCTCTTGAGAATTTGGATGCAACTGATTTCATTACAAATCAAACACCTGATCTGGTTATATTGGGGTGATGCACAAACTTGGAGCAGTGCTGCATGCATTGATAAGTGATTTAACTTAATTAATCACAAGCTGAGAATATTTTGAGGGCTAGAAAATATCAAGTTTATCCTGCATGGCTCTTCCAGCCCTTCTTTAGATTTAAAGTCTTTAAACCCAGCTATCAAGGGGTTGATTTTGAACATTTGGGGCTAAAAAAGGGCCAAGCTAAAATAACCTGGCTCTTGTCCTAAACTTAAATAGCCATTTATATAAAACAAAAACTATCAATAGGGCCACTCTGAAAGAAATCCAAGGGGTGGGGCTTTTGATGAAAAGGGTAAGTATATCTAGAGGCATACCATGATTGAGCAATTAACAACCAACATAATTGTTTAACTGAGATGTATATACTAGTGCTGATATACCAGGAAGAAAAATAGAAAATTTTAAATAATAAATTTTGGGGTTAATAGTGTTTAAAGTTTAATTAGTGAATGAAACAACTAGTAGCAGTGGTGGTTAACAAATACCATTTAATAGAGAGAGAAAATCATCGCTAAAAAGACTAACAGAAAGATGGCTATTATAATGGTCAATCTAATTGTCAGGAATATTCCTGACATAAATCAAATTCTTACTGAAGGGCAATGTTGGAAAAGAATAGGAGTATTTCCAGTTAAAGAGGCAAAATTTAATGAGGGCTTTCCCCCTTTATTTAGGGGAAATAAAAATCAAATAAAGGAAGAAACATAATTTAACAGCTGCCAGAATAATTTATCATCCGACAGGCGCCCCCACCACGCAGGCGTCTGCCACGCCCGCCAGCACCCATCTGCCAGCCTCCCTGCGCCCACCCAGCTGCCAGCAGGCCCGCCCCCAGCCCCCACCCCACCCGCTTGCTCCCTGGGTCCCAGTTGGCTGCCAGCCACCCACTAAGGTCCCAGGCCCCACCCCACAGCCAATCAGAAGCCACCATTACCTACAGCCAATCAGAAAAGTCCCTGTTTTTTAAGGGGAAAATATTGATTAATTCCTGCCCTTCAGAAGAAGGGCAAATCCAGGGTTCAGATTCTGTAAAATATTCTGACTCCCCAGAAGATGGGAAAATTCAGGTTTCAAAATTTAAGGACAGTTCAACACCAAACCAATGGGATTCAGCGGACTAAACCACATGCTTGAGTCCAGACCCCAGCCAAACTAAGCCTCCCAAAACAAAAATAGATTTTGGAAATTCCATGAGTCTTCAACATCACCTGACTCCACTCCCAGGGAAAATCATTGGCTCTAGTCAAGAATGGCCAAACTCCCAACAGATTGTCAAGGAACAAGAATTTGGCCACCTTCTTAAACCCCAATTCCCAATCACCTTGTCCAAACTTTTGGGCTCTCCAATCCCTTGCTTTCATTCCCACTTTCAAAACTTTGCAAGTGGGAAGCACTATAAATAAGGAGCCCCTCCTCAGTAATAGCTTGTGCTATTATTGAGTTTAATACCCTCAATAAAGCTAATTTTTACTTAAAACTTAAGTCAACTTTAAATAGTTAGCCCCAGCCAACCCCCTCCAATCCAAGGAAGATGAACCATCTCATTTTCACAGCTGTGCTCACAGCTTGCCTTGGGAGTGGAGGCTATCAATAGGGATCAGAGTTCTTTGGACCCTCACCAGAAGTACTAGGTCATGATCCTCACTATGACCCTGGCCAACTTAACTCCTCCCACACTGGTTCCTGGCATCCCCTGTTATCCCCACATTCCACACTGTCCATTGTGGTGTACACCTCTATGTACTATGTGTTAACCTACTTTGCCGGGAGCTTTGGAAGATACAACGTCCATGCTAAGGTCTTCCATTGGTTAATGACCATATACCCAATCATCACCACCCTGACTGGTTTCCAATTTGCCAACCTCCTGCCATACCTGCTGCAAGTAGTACCTACCATATCTAGGTATTACACTAATAGATTGAAAATAACATCAATGAAAGGTACCAAGGATAATAAAGGGGTATATGAAGAAAATTGCACGTGGGGTGAAGCTTAGCCCTAGATAAGCAGCTCAAAATTTATAACAGGTATTATTCATCTTCTAGGGAAACCAATATGGCCCATTTTTAGTAAACTGCTTATAAACACAATTTAATATTTGGGGTTGATTTAACTAAATCAAAACATGTCCCAAGACACTACATTAACTGAATGATTAGGGTTGGGAAGAAAATGGGGAAAAGTCTGAAGACACAATTAATCAACATAGCTGCGAATCTATTCAAGCCAATCGAATTGATTTATCAATGGGCATTATTGATAATTTAATATAAAAATCAGAATAAATTTAAGATTTGAACCTTAAGATACAATATAAATTACCTAAATCACCTCAAACTCAAGGAGGCGGGTGGTAGCAGTCAAACTAACTGGGGATACCTAAAGCGCGAGGATCAGAATATAGCCTATGTTAATTTTAAACATGAGAAAGAAGCTTAAGCTTTTATTCTCTTTTAAGAAAAAGGTTTTTTAAGCATGAGATGAGTTCCAGAATCAAGCACCCAAAGAAGTGATCCAGAAAAGCATGCCCTAATCAGAATACTGCTGATAAGGGCATATACAATTATAAAGAATTAACATTAAAGTGGGTAAAGGCAGCTCTGATAAATCACCAGAATTTTAAGAAAGAAAAAAGAAGACTCTAAATCACTTATATGTCCAATTGTATACCAGAGTTGAATATTCTCCCAAAGTGAAAATTTTCACAATAAAAGATGACCTCCATATTATCTTAAAAATGAGCTTTAAAACAACTGTTAGTAGTGGAATACCAACATTATTGAGGTATTTACTACAATAAACACTGTATATTTATAGAATTATATAAGTTGTTCAACCTCTTTTCCCTTTAGGGATGTGGTATGAAATGTTATTGGTGCAGCTCTTAGTCCAACATTCTTAACTTTAAACTTTCCTTTTCTTGTGGGTTTGCTCTCTAAATTTCATTTCTTTTAAATTGAACCCTTATATACCTACAACACTCTACCAGGTTCACAATTCATATGGGTCATATTCTACCTTTTGATTATTTTAATATGAACCCTTTTCATATTTCCTGTTTAGAAGCTACCATTTCAGGGCTCTTACTAATATTTTAGTCATCAAATCCAACTTTATTATAATTTAAACAACAGTTCCCCATTTAATTGATTACAAAGAACTCTCGCTATAATTCAACTTCACATGTAACACATTCAAACTATAAGTATGTCAACTTGCATAACGGATATCAACCTTGTAGCCACTTTTTCAAGATACTATATTAATGGACATAACCGCCATGCGAGAAGTGCTTGAACATGTGATACATACCAATCAAAACCTAGCGTTGGTTTTTATCAGCAATGCCGGTTAGCTTCTGCTGCCATCTGGATGTTTATGGAAGATCTTTTTTTAAAATAGAAAACCGATCTCCTTTCGATGCCGCTCCATTTATCAGTACATAATAAATCCTAAATGAAACTGCACTTCTCAAATCCCTCGATTAAAAAGGAGTCAATCGGCTTAAAGAGCTTTAACGAGAATTTGTTTGCTATTTAAAACAAATCACATTTCCGAATTGATCATCTTTCAGATCAGCTAACTTCAAAAGGCTCACGTAACTGGTAAGCCTTTAGTATAATTTGGTGTCGATAGAGAATCCACTGTTTATGTGTGATTCAGTTTATCAAGGCTCTTTTAAAAGCAACTTGAGGATTGACGTATTCTACAAGATATGGAAGGTAAATACCAGTTTAATTCATTCTCACAATTAGCCCAAAGAGACAAAAGTAAATGTTGTCTTCTGCCATGGTCACAGCGAGCATGTCTCACGCTACAGTGACATCTTCACTCGTTTTTCTGAGAACGGCATCAAAGTGCTTGCCTTTGACCAGGTGGGATATGGTGAGACGGGAATGAAAATGAATGACCTCGGAGGTGCAAGAGGAGCTGAGCAGCTGCTGCTAGACATGACTAAAGCAATATACGTGATTCATAAGCCTGGTATTCCTCTATTCCTGATGGGACATTCCTTTGTAAGTATACTTTATTAGTAAGCTAATAGTTAGGGAGGGCTTGGTGTGTTGAACTATCTTTCACGTGGCGAGAAGAAGGAACTTGCCCATGGTGGTGTTACATCAGGTAAAAGTTAAAGTATGCTCTAAATAAGAAGCTCCATGTCTTGGACCAGGGTGTGCTGCACCACCATTGGTCTTACAATTACTTGTTATTATATTTGGCTATATTATTTCTTTGTTGAAGGTGCATATTAGTGTGGGTAATTAACCAGACTCTCTCAAAATTAACCAATAGATTGGGAAGACATCTCACGTAACAAATCTGTACAAGAAAAGCTTAAAAGTGATCCCCTCGTTACTTTCAACAGCACTTTGATTCAACGTGAGTCATCCAATAACTTCCAATCAAAATAGTTAGCGATTTGCTACTGGGCTGCCAACGACTTATATTTGATGGCTACAAGAGTATCTGCGTTAGCAACTTACTTTTGGCTCATGGGACCAATGATGCCATTATCTCGCATGACGCAGCAGTGCACGTTGCAGAGAAGCTTAAGACGAACGACCGAATCCCCAACTTTGAGATGAAAACCCTTCCTGGAGCTTATCACGACCGTAAGTCATTCTCTAAGCTAAACTAACGTGTAGTCATGTTTGAGCCCGATGGCGATGAGGTAAGAAACTCAAAAATGTGGTCTAATTTATAGCTTGTTTCCTATTTCATTAACTGGATCATTACAAATGCTTCAAGCGCAGCGGCAACCAATCAAAAATCCACCGCCCCTCCCAGGAAAGAGATAATAAATCCCATCTCGGACTAATAAGCACGCATCGGCAGCCAATAAGCTTAACCCCAATTTTAGCACCAATTTAAAATATAAAAAACATTTTTTAAAAAAATTGACTTTAGCAATGTCTGCAGCTTCTTGTTTATAATTACATAGTATCAAAATTTTGCATCATGGGGAGTTGTTTTTATTAGGGTTATATGTAGACATGTTACTGATATTGATTTGTGTGAAGATCAATCCTAGCTACCAATTGGGTTGAAGTACAGCGAGCTGGAGGTACTGTGTCTTTCTCGAGGGAGAGAATATATGAATTAGACTCTTGTTGGTATAATATACCAAGTCCAGTGAAGGCGGCTACTTTTGGTTCAAACAATTACTGACAATCCTTCCTGGTACTTGAAATTTCCTACTACTAGCAGTTGGCTCAATAAAGATAAGAATAGAAAATAGAGGATATATATTTGTCCTATTTTAAAGGGTTTATTTTTTCTGTTCTCAATTATCATAGAAGAGATCCCTATATAGGATTTTAGTCCCTCTTGTCAGGATAAGCATCAGGTGCTTCTATCTCTTATTGGCCAGTCTATCTGTTCCCCAGACTTCTAATTTCAGCCCCCAGAGTTAGGCATGGGGGTACATTTAATTTCCAGACCCCTTGCATTACTTATTCTTAGCAGGGTCCAAGTGCCATCTTGTCCAATATTCCTGAGTCCTCACTATATTTTAGCTTATTCTCAGCCAATCAGGTGTTTGTTCCCATAATAGATCAGACTTGGAGTAATGGATTGTGATTATTGCTTTTCATTTACCTGAATCTATCAGTAAAATCATATCATTGATTCTACCAAGGCTTATGAATAGAGTGCCATCCAGGAGTTGTCAGCCTGATGGTTCAGGAGAATTATGGTTCATTCAATCCATAGAACTCAGAATTCCTGACATTTACTCTTATTATGAGTGTTTTATATTAAAACTATGGGGACATTTTTAGGGGTTATATAAAAAAGCTTTAATTTAGTGTTGGTACAAGCTTATGTTAGTACATTGTCAGGATTGCCAATTCTTTCCCTTTTTAAATCCAAACTCCTGAGTGGGAATTCAACCTGGGACCTGAATCCCTGCAGACAGCTTGCCCTAAAGGCCAACAGCACAGCTGCCTGGTTTTTCTGGGACTGAACCCCCTCCCAAGCTAAGGCCAAGGATGATTTCCCAAAGGGTGAAGCCAGCCAAACCCAAGGAATCATCACACTAAATGGAGGAGCAATCAAGACGCCTAATGGAGGCAACAAAATTCCTACCGTCTGCTTCATGAGCTTGAAGACCACCCTTGTGGCCAATCAGGATGTGTCACCTGAAATAAGCGCAGGCCATGGCCTAACCCCATGACCTTGACCCAAGAACAAGAGAACCAGGCAACTAATTTGGGGATTTCAGCCAATGAGAGAACACCAAGCCAAAGTGCCATTTTGTTGCTTCTGAACCCAGGTGTCCTGGCTACCCAGTCTCACATTCCCCAATACCTTGATGAACCCCATGAAAATACTAAGTTTGGAGGCAGGATGCTATATATGCCTATAGACTCCGCGCTTAAACCTTATTGCCATTTTTGAATAAAGGTTATGTTATTTTGGCTCACACAGCTACTGCCCTATTTTGTATTTTCCTCCATACCAAATCAGTACGAGATCTCACGGCCCTCCTGCCCCACTACCCGCAGTCTTCTGTCCACCAGGTGTACCCTTTGGGCCCATTCACTTCACTGATTATCCCTTAAGCCTGAATATAAGGACTATACCCCAGAAAAGATACTTGAACTCAATCCTTTGACCTGCATACAATCTGCAATTAGATACAACCAACAAGGCCCATGCATATTTTCAACACCCAAGTTGTTCAGAGGGAAATTCAACTATCTCCCTGCTTACAACTTGCCCATGAAACTGCCTGTGACCCCAAAACCCATGCCTGCTTCCTCACCCAACCTCCCAACTGACCACTCTGGCAAGCTGTTTGGGATTGTGTGCATCACCCTCACTGGGTTAATTGATACTATAATCCCAGTTGCTGGTCTGTGGTCCTGGGTGGGGAAGTCCTTCTCCTACTTTTTTAATTTAGCTCCCCTCTTGTGGTGGGCTTTACCTGCAAAAACCCTGGCCCAAATTACCCCTGAAAACAACGGGCCAGCCGCCCAAGACTGGATCCCTGACTTAAATGATAAATGGTGTAAAGTGAGATGGTGTAGGTTCTTGCTAGCATAAATAAACTCCACACTAAGGGATTTCATACATAAATAAAGTTAGAAAAATAAGGATTAATTAATTTGACTAGAAATGATAAAATTGAGATGCTGTATTTTTGATACAGTCAAGTATATACTTCTTAGAAGTATAATAAATGAGATAAAGAGAAAATTAAGAAGAGTGATACTTTATTGGATATGAATATAGGGTAATATATAATATCACGGAAAGCCACATACTATTCATTTAAATCATGGAATTCAGGGGACCTATCTGAGTAATGTTCCTCTTAAGTCACAAGGTTTAATCATGTTGTGTTCTGCTTAGGATCCAGAATGTTTGATTCCCGTGATAGATGGCTGAAAGATAGTAGTGCCACCAATTTAATGATTAGTCAGGGAATCATTTGGCAAGTCCTTTAGGGAATTAATTTTCCAAGAGTGAGTAATCAAAGATGTTAAGACAATACACTATAAATTAAATTTATAATTAAATTTTATCCTATTATTAATTTTTTCACTCAAAAGTCCTAATACAATAAACACAATCTCAAATAAATTCAAGATGGACTTTTTGAGATGGTTAGTTGTACCCCATCCCTGCCACCCAGCCCCACTCCACCAACTAGTTTCCCCTCCACTCCCATTTTTCCATTAAGTCTACCCATAAATCTTTTTATTTAATTTTAAAATTAAATTAATTTGATATTTAGGATTTTTAATATGATAATATATATAAAAAACAGGTAAATTATAGCTTTGATTGGTTTTGAAACTGACCCAAGTTCTATAAATAATAAGTAAATTTTATTTATATTACTAATTTAACCTTTGTGTAATGATACAATTGAATGAATTCAAGAAAATACAAATACAAGAAAACAGCCAATCAAATGACAATTTGATTTTCTATTCTTATTGAAAATTGGTAAAACAAAACATGATTTGATTAGCTATTCCTCTTTACTTATATTTCCTTGATTAATTGCATTGCCATCCAAATGAAAGAAAAAAACAAAATAACGAAGTAATTTGCCACAACAAAGGAGTAATATGGAGCATTTTTAATCCTAATGCAAACATAAATATGATATTTTCAACACAATAAATATATCAGCAATAAAGACAAAGGGAAAAAACCACAAGAAAAAAATAAGTCTAATGATAGTATTAAATAAATAAATAAATAATTAATCAAAAACAAGAAGAGACTGTATAATTTAATTGTCACAGTAGTTTCCATAATGCCAGTAATTGCTTGTCCCAATAGGAAAGCTAAGAAATTGGAAAAGAAGTTAACCATGTTGACCAAATTGACATATTTAAGCCAAACTGTTGACCAAAAATAGGGTACTGTTGCTCCAAGTTTTCAGCACAATCCAATTATCCAGAGAAAATTGATACTGATAAATAGACACAATTGGAGGATCACCTGATATAACCTCATTTATCAGAACATTAATCAAAATTAATCACACAAGGTTTTTTTGGGTGCTGGACAAGTTAAACTTTGGAATAATGAGACATAATAGGAGCCATGGATTCAGGTGGTATTGCTGAGTCAATAATTTTGGTACATGTTGAAAAATTTCTAAGTTCAATTCTTAAGAGTTGAGTCCTCTTTAAATTACTCAATAAACCAAATATTCTACTGGCTTTAACATCTTTTAAATGCATCTTGTAGTGGGTCTCCTTGGCTGTATTCCCTACAACTTGATTCTAAATCAAACTGTAACAGGAAGATAGGGTCCTGCTCTGGGCTCTATGTTGTTGATGCCTCCTAACTTTATGTCAATGCCCTCCAATCTTGGAGTCTTTACTGCTTAATCCAAGACTGAGACTGTTAATACCTCCCAATGTCCCAAGTTCTATTCAGAGGATTCTTTAATCTTGTCACAGGCCATTTTTTAGGACTACTTTGATTGGGTTTAATTATCTTGTTAAATACTAGTGTATCCTTTAGGAATTTCACTAAACTGTATTTGAAGCTTTGGTGATAGCTAATTGTCAGGAATTTATACTGACTTTGTTCTACCTTGACTATCTTGGTGGCCTACCAAGCCATCTATTGGAGAAGCTTTCAATATTACTAGCAGGCTTAATTGATCTGAGAAGCCTTTGTGAAGTAGATTTGGATCACTTATTACAAGAAAAACCAGGAATACAATATACTCTAATTACAACTGGTTCCCAATTGGCTAGAGTTATTCTAGAATACTCCAGTAAACCGCCAAGTTAGTTATTATGGGTTTCCCTGAGGATCAAAAAGAACGTGTCCAATTTGCACTAGCAAACCACCAGTGCCATTGCAAATCCATGCAAGAAAGGTTGCCCAGGAACAAAGTTTCATGCACTAAAAATATAGTAATAAATTAGCGCCGCCACTGCCAGCACACTAATAGATTATGTATCACTCTGTGGCAATTAGTACCCAGCGCAGGGTACTATGATATGGAATCCCATGCCATTGCATGAATGCCTAACTCTGTGGGTTGATGCTGGTGGTCTGGGGATGAAAAGACTACCAAGCAAGAGTTAGATGTGCCAGATGTCTTATCCTGGCAAGAGAGCGCTGGCTCTATAAAAGCCCTTCCATTGGACTAATGGAAGGCAGACAATAATATCAAGCTCCTACTGTAGAACCTTTTCACAGTAGAAGAAGATATCCAATTTTGAAGACCATTGTCAGCACTCAAAGAACTATCAAGCCGCCTGTATAGAAAGCCGCTTGGAAGTTACCTCCCTTGGACATTGCTAGCCATTGTCTTGCTAAGGAAATACCAGACATTGCAAGTAACTCTTGCCGCCATATAAGCTAACTATCAACACAGTGACTAAGAATAATCAACTACCCAATAAAGCAAATTGTAATCAGACCGCCAGGTCTGAGAGCAGAACAGAAAGTTCTGACACTAATCATCAACTCTTTATGGATTTGAGTGGTTGTTTCCCACCACTTGGAGACCGCTTCATACTACCCAGTAATACCTGTCACATTGATGGGGAGGCAGGAATTTATCTACAAGGTGAAAAATAAAAATTATTTGGTGACATTGATTTATTGGAATAAAATATATGGGTGGGGTGATACACATATAATATGGTGTAATTGGAAGTACTTATCAAAAAGCTTGACACATCAGTGGCAAAGTTAAATAGGTGATCAAAAAGAGAAAGATAAGCTCAAGGAGGTATCCTTGGAAATGAAAAGATCAAAAAGCTCACAATAAAGAAAATAAGGAACAGTATCCCTAATGGAATAGAAAAACTGGCCACCCAACTACAAAACATCCATAGGATGTACTTAAAGACTTAAATTTAGTGCTACAAGAATTTGTAACACCTTATGGGTGGACAAAGAACCCTAAAGTGTTTGAGAAGTTTAATCCCAAAAAGATCCCAAGAACAGCTCATGAGGACACACATCCCAAAACCAAGAAGCCAATAGAGGAAGTGCCAATAAGGGGGGCTGGCAGGAAAGAAATAGAATAGATAAAAGCTAATAAAAATAAAAAAATCCTAACATTGTTATTTTAGTGAGCTAGAAGAAAGTTTCATATGGTTAAAGCCATATGTCTCAGAGATCTTCTATGAGAACAATATATATCATGTTGAGCTTGAGCTGGGTTTTGCCCCAACTGTGCAGGAGGTCCTGCTTTATAAATTGAGTAAAGTTTATCTAAAACAAGAGAAGAAGTTGGTAAAACTACAAACACAAGAGAGAAAACCTAATTAGATATATGTGGCACTCACTACAGCTCCCAAAATCAAAGTTGAGCCGTTTGTCTTACCCACCAAGCTCAATATACTATGCATATTGGCAATATGTACTTATATGGAGACAATTCCATACAAGAGTCTGCCCAAGATAAAGCAAGTGCAGAGAAACTCTGGCTTTTATACCAAAAAGGAGTATATAATTATATATTTAATCAACAATTTTAATAAATGAATGCTTGAACTTACCATTGAGGAGTCAACAGCAATGTTGGGAATGAAAAAAGTCTTAGCTGACTTTGAGGAGTCCTGGTGTTGTAAAATATGGCTGTGGGTGCTTAATTCTACAAATATTTATTCAGTAATCCTACTCTTAATACTATGCCTTTGGGTTTTATAGTGACAGTCTTAGTTCAGACAGAAGAATAAAATATATAAAGACAAAAATTATATTTATTAAGATATTAATATAGTTATATAGCTGAAGGCAGAGGAATTGCCACCAGAGGAAAGGAGGCACAGACAAAAGGACTTTCCAAAAGGAGGAGAGTGGAAATGCACAGTAGAAAGAGCTGCATGAGAAAATGACTAGTTTCACACGCCTTGCCTAATGGAGGCAAGTGGTAATTATTTTGTTGTTCTATTATTAACCTTGGAATTAAAGCCTGTGCCTTATGCGCATTTGAAAGGAGCTTCAAACACCCATTTTTAGGGCAGTTTTAATTTAGTTAACCTAATTAAAACCATGTTGAGATAAAGCAATTGTGTGAGTGCTCTATTATTTCATCACTTAATCCCTAAGTGGATGTTTCTTTGTCTAATCCATTCAAGATCTGCAACACCTGGTGCAAGGAAAAACAGGATTATGTAAAGTTACGCCTCCCTTTTAGGCCTTCAATTAAATTCTCACTAAATGCTGGGGGTCTCTGCCAAATTATGCCTGGATATTTATCCAAAGATTTGCTGAAAAAGCCCAAGAAAAGCCCTCACACTATTAATTGCAGAATTATTTCAAAGATGCCACACCTAACCCACCAAAAGAGACACCCTTGTTAAATATAATTTGCAAGAGCAGCAAGGAGCAGGGGTTGTTTGCATTAAGACAGGTTCCTTAATTTTAGTTGTGTCAGTTTATCCTTTTGATTATGTCCATTCAAATTTGTCCAAACTTTCCTGTCTTTAGAAATGCACTCATGTCCCTTTGTTTTATTGTCTGATTTGTTTGGGATACTCAACCCCTCACTCCAAACCCATTTCTTCCTTTAAGTGAATGCAAGTTTTGTAAAAGACCTTGATTCATCATCCTCTAATCTAATAAAGCTCAATTTTTTTAGTAATTCTGGTTGTTTTGGTCTTGACTGTTGCTCTATAGTGTTCAGTTAATTCCCCCCTTTCAACCTTCCTGTAATTTAAAGTAAAAACCATTTGGTTGTTTATGAAATAACAATTTATTATGATTGAGAGCAAGGGTTTGTTTTCTTAATACAATCTCCCAATTCTTACAGATGCCCCTTATAATGCAGAAGATTTTTGGAATTATGTCTCAAAAAACAAGATCAGTACCCTTTAAAATAAATTTTATGATTTCCCTACCTTATTGTCAGGGAATATACTCCATTTAATTGTTTTCCTTATTTTTCATTCTCATGGGTATCCAGGATGGGTTTCAGGGTGCTCTAGGGGCTATCACAAACTAGGCAGAACTTTTCAATGCCTGGACAGGAAAAGATTGTTCCTGGGTACAGCTTAATTGAGAATGATATCCAGGACACAGTGATCCTGAAAGCTATCTAAAGGATGGCTGCTCCATCTAAAAAACCTTATATCAAACAATTGGTTAATACTATTGACATTTTCCAGTTGCTGGGGCTTGTCCAGCTGTGGGTTGTACATCTCATGTGCACTGACCATTGTCATCTACACTGCTCTCCAGAGACAAGTTCTTGAGTTCTGCCGTTCATACCTATATTAAATCCAGATTCCCACATTGATTTTTTATACTTTATTTCTTTGATCTAATATTTTGTTTAATTTTCAAGTTTTTTCTTTGCATCTTATTTTTAATTTTCTTAATTTATATCCATATGAAAGTCCAGTTGAGTTCTTAATGGTTAGGCTTATAATTCTAATTTAATTTGACAATTTTAATTAAAGTTGATGTCTAATTGCCAATAATATAAATAGTGCATAACTATATAGATTCTATAATAGAAAACTAAAAATAAAATAGGAAGGCCAACTATTTATTTGATTGGATTTAGGGATGGGGAATACACATGAAAAATAATAGGCCTATTGGCTAATTGCCCCTCCTGTTTCTATTGTTAGAAATTCTTTGAGAATCCCTGCCTCTTTGTGAGGCCCAATGTTTTCCAAAAAAAGGATGCTAGTGAAACCTGAGCTAGTGAGCCTGAGGTGCTCCTAAACCAATCAGAGAAATGTGATGAATGTCCCACTATTGTGGGAATCCTTGATCATCTGTTTGGGACCCACTTTAAGGGGAACAAGCCCCCAATTTGGTGAGCCAAGGCCCCTAAGTTAAGCCCTGCAATAGCTGAACCAATGGGCACTGTGATCATGGCAAGATGGCCCAAATGCCCCAAGTATGCAAACCTTCCTATCAGGGAGCTAATACGACCCAATAGGTAGTATCTCACCATGTACGTCAAAAGATAGAACAATGTGTGGGGCCGTACCAGTGTGGGTTTGGTAGGTGGAGGAGTAGAATGGCAACTGTAGTGGAACTTTCTTCCTCAATGACCAGAGGGATACTTGAACCATCCATTGGCCAAGGACTCCTTCTGGTGGGCATCACTGGTAGAGGAGTTTTGCCAGTTGATGGTGGAGTAGGATTCTCAAGATCTTTTACAGGTGTAAACAGGGAGACTAGAAAGCATAGCAGGAAATAAATTCCCTTCATGGCTTCAAATGTAGTTACTAAGAGATAGATTTGGCAAGGTAGGATAGGAAATATTCTTTATTGTTGTAACAATTGGAATGATAAAAAATTGGGCAAGTAAATAGCCTTAAGATCAAGGCTGAAATATTTGAGAGGAGTTTTGGGAAATGAAAGGGATTTTCATGTGTATAACATTTAAGGCATACCTGTTTCAAATGGAGGATACATTGTTGCTTGATGATGGTCATAAATATTTGATGAGAATAGAGGAGCCACAAAGATCTCAAAAGGTTAAAGCTAATTAAGCGGTATGAAGCCAGAAAATTGCATATCTTAATATACAGAGCCTTATCCAAAAGCATATAGAGTGGGTCACCAATTGTCAAGCTGTCAGGGCGCAGCCAATCAAAATCAGAGCGTTAAGTGATGTTATCAATCCTATTATTAACATTTTTGATTTTGAAGTTCTTTTTTAATCCAAAATTTAATTGAATAGGGGGATAATAAATAGGTAAACTAAGTGTGTTGGCTGGTTCAATGCTAACGTTATCTTCATAACTAGAGTCCTGGGTTTGATTCTCATTCTGGCAAGGACTCAAAGGCCAAATAGAGTTGAGAATTTTATTGTTTTGTGCCTTTGTATTGATATTTACCAACCAATCATCAATAATTAAATGGAGTCAGGAAAGGAATTCCTGATATCATCTGGTAAAATTTAATGCCAAGGGGATCAAGAAGGGGTACCATAGAGTAAGCCAAAGCAAAAGCAATATACCAGGATACATTATCATTGGTACCTTTATGTCAGGTATCTTTTCCCTGACTACATTTTTATATGGATAGGGCTATGATCAAAACAGAAGAACAAACAACCAACAGTACTTTATTAGATATTAAGGATTTAACAGGTATTGAGCCATGTGGGGATAAAACTTTAAACCTTGAGTAAAGACCTAGTGTTAGTTATAAGACTGAATTTAAATTTAGCTTACATTTTTATTTAAAATCAATCAATTTTTTTACACTTTCAAGTTTGGGAAGTTTAAAAGGAACATAATTATCACTTACTGCTTTCTCTTTGATTGGCTCATCTCCAACTGTTTTTGCTCTCAACCCAATCACTTAAACATAAGGCTTTGAAAAAAACAATAACAATATCAACAGTTCAGAACTCCTCCTGATTGCCAGTATGACTGCCACCAGAGGTTCATATCTCCTCTGTCTTATCTGTTTCCTCTGGTCTTGAAGAATCATCTCCAATTAAGTTAAGAATCCCTGCTTCAATATCCTCTCCTTCTGGGTTCACTTAAGAATACCAAGTTTCTCACCCTCTTATACCCAATGATCCCTTACTTTTATTCATCTTTTCATAACAGTATTTAGGTGGCCACTTTGGAAACTTAAAATATTGCTCTAGAAATAAAGCTTATTTCTCCAACACCATCTTCTTGCACTTGTACTTATCTTGACACCCTTTAGAACCCTGAAAGTAATTTTTTTCCAGTTATGGGGTCTAATTTTAATTCTTCTTCTTGTCTAGGCCTTAAAAATACCTAATAACACTACCAATTGGCAAAACTCTTCACCTGATGAGTCTTACTAAGAGGAATCTCTGGCCCATGGTTGGTTCAAATATACCTCAGGTCATTGGAGAAGAAAGTTGAATCTTGGCTGTACTACTCCTCTACCTCACAACACTGACGTATCCTTGGTCAGACCTAATGCCTCCTTCTACCTGTTGATATACTTGGTAGGATACTATCCCTTAGGAATGTTCATCTCCCTAGTGGGGAGATTTGTCTTACTAGAACAGTTTGTCCACTTGGCAATGGTTACAGTTAATTGGGTCTGTAATAGCAGGACTGAATCTAGGGGCCCTTGCGCAAAAGATTAGTAATGTATTCCTCTTAAAGTGGGTCCCTGACACTTTGGAAAAATAGCGGTATGCTTTGTGAAGGGATGATGCAAAGGTCAATTCACTGATTTAGTAAAATTTTACCGCACCCTTTTCCTTTAGTGAAGTGTATGTCCTGGCATATTTATATCAGGTCTCAATGTCCATCAAGATGTTACAGTTATATGAAGATCCCCAAGTTTTTTCTAGAAAACCTAAATTCTCTGACCACACAATAGTAATTAGAATAGAGGCCTCAATTTCAAAAGAATTTGACCTTGACCTGTGGATTTGCCAGTCCAATATGGCAACTTCCGGTGATCAATTGCATGATTGTCCAGATGTGTTCATTTTTCAGGTAGTCAGCTTATGCTTGAGCTCCTCCACAGGGAGAAATTTTCCAGTCTTAAGGAATGTACTATACAGCTAATGTGCTTATCTTACCATCACACCAGCAATAGTTGCCCCCATCAAGTAGTCACAAGTTTCTGGAATAAGCTTATGAGGGCTTCACGCTTGGGGTCTGGGATCACAATGTTCTTGGGTTTTTGGTGGTGGGCAGTAACTCATCTGGTTCTGCCAAGACAAACAGCATAGGCACCTGGATTTAAAATGAAGTGATTTTTATAAGCACCTGCTGCCCTTTACAGTCTGATATCAATGTAGATTATTGCTGTTGTCTTGCCCTTTATCATCACTCATATAAGGCTTGTATGTGGTATCCAGAATAGTCTTTAAATTCTCTATAAGACTAACAGGGATAAAATCTTGATAGTACACAGGGGTATATACCAAGAACAATCTCTCAATAGGGATGTTGTTCACTGTTCTGGCGGTGGTGACTGTAAGGTCTTGCCCATAATGGTTCAAGGTTATAAACTAAAGCGTGCAAAGCATTGGTATTCAAATTTAAAAGAGATAAGAATGTAGGTACTGTCTGTAAGATGATATTACAGAAACCCGCTAAAAAACTATATTGCATCACAAATGGAGTGATAGAGTGTAAAAACCCTAAGCAAAGAAGATAGAATGAAGTGTTAAATAGTGAACTATTTTTAATTAAAGGAATATCAATATTAGGATATTCTCCATCTACAAATTGATACATATAACTATTGAAAGATTCCTTAAGGAAAAAAGTGGATACAACAAGCCTAAGGCTTGTTGTTTTACAAGTTCCATTTAGATTAAAGGAAAAGGCTAAACTAAAAGATGAATTAAAAAACAAAATTCTAAAAATTACAAATTTTAAGTTAAAATCATAAAAGTTGAAGGGGAAGAAATCACTTAGAATTTTGGCTTAAAGCCTACTCTTCAAAAGCTCTTTATTTATAGTAGAAAAAGCCTTTTCTGTTGACAATTGATCACCAGGAGGAAGCAGCCAAGAAGAGGAGCAACTGGAGAAGTTTGGGGCATCAGAGACAAGAAAAGGGGAAACAGAAGCCAGTACTCCATGCAGATCTGCAACGTAAAACAGGAAGCAGCAACAACACAAACAGTAGTTTCAAAGGTAAAGATAGATGAAAATATTCTAACTTAAAGTAGAAATATATGTAAATAAGAGTCAAGCGGACAAAGCAAAAACAAAATTGATAATTCAAACGCAAATCATATAAAACAAAGGCAAGCGTACTTTAAAATACTAAATTATTAGCAATTTAACTTAACTTTCAAATATTAATAAATAGGAAAAAAGATTAAGTAAAAACCAAAAAATAACTTAATATCTTTTTAACAGCCTGCCCTTTGGGGCAGGGCATGACAGTGACTTTTGTGGCCTTCCTGGACAGCTTTAGAGATCTGAAGTCAATAATATATGTTATGTCAGTCTGGGTAGCATGGTTTTGTTGCTGTGTCTATGTGGCTTGATCTTCACTCCCCAAATCAGAGCTACTCCCATCATCCACTCCCTGGGCTACAGTCAATCTGTTCTTTCACCCACAAGGATTTTCCATGTACTGGTGTACTCCTTTGGCTCCTTGACTCTGCTGTTGTGGCGCATATTTTGATATAAAATAAATCTCAAAGCAAACTAAATCTAAATTACTTCAACCATGTAGATTTTAATGTAATTCTTGTTTGTTCATATATGGTAACCCAAGGCTTGTTGTTGCTACCGTCTATTCTGCATAAGGGTTTGAATTCTCTATATCTATTATTTTTGATTGTAAATGTAAACTTTTAGCTGGGTGCAATGGTATATTTGATCTGTTTGATAATTTTTTATCTAAAAACACACACTCAGAATATCATGTTCCAATTTTTTATCTATAGCTTTTATATCTTAATTTAGATTTGCTTGTGATGGTGTGAGAACTTTAATGACTTGGTTTGATATTTGATATATTTATTGTCTGTTTCAGTTGCTATGGGGGTTCATTGTTGGATTAAATTTTTCACTTCATTGGCTTGTTTATTTTTTCTCAAAATCATACTGTAGTTTCAGAACCTAAAGGTAAAAATGCTGGATTGTCAAATCCTTTTGCATAAACTCACCAACTTACTGGAATATTTTTCATCCTTTAATATAAAAAAGTAAGTTGTTTTGGGATGAAAATTACTTCATTAAGTTGGTGAGTTCATGTAGAAAAATTCAAAAATCCCGCATTTTTACCTTTAGGTTCTGAATTTACAGTAGTAAGGATAGTAGTTTTGTATTATGGCTAAACTTAATTTTTAGTGATTGGGAATGATGTTGTTAAGCCATAATAAGTTCATTCTCAGTTTGCATCTTTTGTTGTGTCTGGACAATTTTGCCAATTGGTTCACATTTTCTGTGGAATGATTGGGTATTTATATCAAAAGAGTTAAATTTTGTTCAGTGACTGAATTGATTCTGTTCTGAAGGGAACTATTTTTAGCCCAACAGCTTTTAGAGCTACTGTATATAGAAGTATGATTGATCTGAAAAAGGCTTTTGAGAAAGAGAGAAGGATTGAGGTTGTATAGGTCACTTTTGAATAGCTTAGATGTTTCTCAAAAAGCTTCTTTTGCATTTATGGCAGAAAATTTAGGCCTAAAAAGGCTGGCTTGAATTCAAAGTTTTTTATGTTAACCTTTCATATTTTATAAAGGATGGTGAACTTTATTCCTCACCTTTGACATCTGGAGAGGTTAAGGGGTACTCCAAAATAATTCATTGTAAAAATTTCTGCAAAGATGACAGAGAAATAAAGAGAGCGGATGCTATTAAAGGATTAGTTGGACATGTCATGAAGTTGGAAACATTACAAAAACTTGTATTTCACACAGGGTAAACAGGCTTATAAAAACAACAATTATTTTCTAAATATAACCAAGAAATCAATTGTATCAGCCAAATTAGAGGAATCGCAATTATAGCTTTGGGCTACTGTTGCTCTCCCATGCAGCTCATACATTTGATTCTTAGCTTATTAAAATAGAAAAAAGGGTTTTAGTAAAAAATACAGGTAATAAAAATAAGATTTATTTTTATTATATGTATATTTACAATTTTAAAAATTCTTCAATGAAACTGTGGATTACGTTAATGTTCAAAAAACATATACGTTTATGCATTATATAAATATAAAGCAGTTAAAAGGCTTCGAAATGCTTAAACATGCGCCTTGGCTTGACCTAATAAACGATGACCCATATTTAGGAAGTATCGTCATTAGGCTTCTTGTGTCGAACAGAAATATAGGTTAGAACTGCTGTGTAAGCTAAATAGACTTTGCTTTAAAATACTATTTTATCGGGTATCATCTTTTGAGATCCATTTCAATAACCATGTACAATTTTTAGACAATGTGGAAGCTACGCTGTAAATTAACAATGCTGTATTATGTTGCTTCAATAAAGCGTGTAAAATAGATAGGATAGGCTCGAATTTCGATCTTTTATCAAAGACCCCACTCTCTCGATCAGCTAGTTTTTCTTGGATAACCCGGCTATGCTAGGATAGGAAAGAATAAGCGGAAAGAAAGAATTAAAAATAAAAGACATTTGATCAATTTAAAATAGTGTTTTGATTAACCTAAATAATATGGGGAGTTATAAGGAAATATGGAGAATTACATGCAACTAGCATGTGTTACACATGGCTGATCTGTAACAGCGCTAACTTGAATTGTGGAGTTTGTAACCACCAATTTGGAAGTTATCAGCAATATACCACACTGGTTGGCCACACTAAAGGCAGCAAAAGAGGATCAAACCTGTTAAGAGGAAATATTAAAACAATCTTGATCGGGGCTTTATAGTTGCTCAAGTGCAAAGCTGAGGATGCTTATGTTAGCACGGCTCTAATCTAGACTCACGTTGGATAAATGGATCTCATCTATGAATATAACAGGACAGGGAATCTGCGGTGGAACTGTAAAGTTCAACGGCTGATCTCAGATGATTGCAGTCAACTATATCAGCCTTTCATGGACAAAACAAGGATTTAAAATTAAGTGGAAACTTATAGCGGGAGTTTGTCGATTGTGAGAAATTCTCCTGCAACAGATTTTGAATTTATAGATCGCTGAATGATATTCACATGTGCTCGACTACTCTTACGAAGTCACAACAGCATTTGATGGTTCGGATGAAACACAGCATAAAGCGGACAGGTACCGGCTCTTTTTGCAACTCTAACACTTAGATAAACTATCTTGTTCCGTGGCTTAACTACTGGCGTTTCAGTCCTGTTCATGTACTTGGAAGATAAAGTTTTGAATAACTGCTTGCTTTAAAATCTCCACGGAATAAACAATAAACTCTTAACCGTTCACACTTTTCTCAAATGGCCATATTTAATACGAGTTAAGCAGCCTTGGTTTCCAACAACATGACAGAAGCCCCAATCAAAGAACACGTGTCAGGGGCGACATCAGGAGCTTATATCAAGAATGATATCGGAATTGAATTGTTTTACGAGGTTTGGGAGGTAATTTCCTATCCTCTATCATTAAGCTTATGTTTTGTAGCCAACTGAATTCCCAAAAGCACATCTTCTTTTTGTCCACGGTCTTGGCGAACATATTTCTCGGTACAACCATGTTTTTGATCAGTTTTCCAAGGCTGGGATCAAAGTTCTCGCCTTCGATCAGGTTGGTTGTGGCGAAACTGGTCGAAGGGCTAAGGATGTTGGCGGGGCTATGGGTTTAAAGCGCATTCTCTTGGATATCTCCTTCATGATCGAGCAATTTTATCGGCCTGATATTCCTTTATTCCTAATGGGCCACTCTTTTGTAATCAATTGTTACTTTTTAGATCTCATAGTTTAGGGTGGTGCTGCCATATTGAACTTTCTTGAACGTGGCTCGAAGAGAGAGTTGCTTTATGGTGCTATTGCCTCAGGTAACAGTTTTTGGGAAATGAAGTAACACTTAGCCCCATGCCTTGAGGTGTACAAGGATTCAATGCCTCCCAGGATACTCACACATGTCTTAACTTTATTTTCCTTATATTTTCCCAGATTAAAAATTTCAGTTGAAATAGGTAAGAAAGGTAAGTGATGACTTTTAATTTACGGTAGACAAATCACTGCTTTCCCGTAAAAAGTCGGTCGTCGAGCTCTTCAAAAAAGATCCTTATATTTTGAAGAAATGTGCTTTAGTCCAGCGTAAGTTTAATTTCTAAATTCTCTCTTACGTCTTAGTACAGGATGTTCTGACTGGGTGCCAAAACCTTTTAAAAGAAGGCTACAAAAAGATATCCGTGCCTAGACTTTTGCTTGCGCACGGAACTGGCGACAGGCTTGCTTCTTACGAAGCAACATCTTCCCTTGCAGCCAATCTTGCAAGGAATGGAATTATCAAACAACTGGACATGAAGACTTATGATGGACTTTATCATGAACGTAAGAGCACTTACATCCTTTAACTAAATATGTCCAGTTCATTTTGAGCCGGAAAGCGATGAGGTATTCAAGCCTTTTAATATTTCTTTTCTTACATTTAGGTCCTAGCCAATTACATCGAATGGATTTTTGATCAACTTCCAAAGGATTCCAGCCTACAACCCACCACAAAGTAACCAAGCCGTCTTGGATTATATAGCCAAGCAAAAGAATTACTTGAACCTATCACCAATTTGGATTAATACATGATTTTCTAAAATATTGATATCAAGGTGTTGAACTACACTTGTTATTTTCTTTATTTAATTCTATTGTTCAAAAGTATATGCTGTACCTTGCACATTGTGGGAAATATTGTAGCTGAGTGGATACAAGACACTTGTCTTGTGGGGAACACTCAGCATTCAAAATGTCTGCATGTTGACTGTCAAAATTAATTTTATACCCAGGTCAACACATTAGAAAAGTCTAGATAAAGTTTTCTATCATGTAACCTACTGAAAGTTGATACTTTTTTAACAAGTAAAAACCTGTTTCCTGAAGATTTTACTTAATAAAAATTAAGCTTCAAAATACTTTTTAGGGTAATATGATCATGTAGAATCCAAAAATATAATAAAAATAATGCAAATCTATCTAAAAATATAAGAAAAATCCACTTCCAAAATAATTTACTATATAATTAACTGTTTTTACTATAATTTTCTTCATTTACCATATAAAATTTTTATAAATTATATTTCAATAAAAGCTTGATAAAAATAAAATATATTAAATAAAGAAACTAAAGGGAAATGCTTATTTTAAGAATATTTGATATAGTAGCAACCCAAAATTACATATACTTTAGTACTAAAACACCTATTTAAGCTAGATAACCCAGGCTCTAGCAAAAAAATCTTTTATAAAAACTATGAATTCTTTCTACCTTTTTATTTAAAGTATCTTAATAAATAATACTATTTTGTTTTTTAGATTAAAATTATATAAAAAAATATCATAAAGAGCCAAACATGTTTATTATAAACCAACTTGGAGGTTTGTTGCAAGAGAGTACAGTGGCAATCTTGCTTATCTGCTCCCCAAGCTCAGATAGCTTGTACTTATTCTTGACAGCTGACTTGATCTGTTCTTTATAAATGCTAGCATTGCACTTTCTTCTCCTCTTTGGAGCCCTTACTTACATATCTCAAAGGGAGGAGACAGTATTCCCCTGTTCAGCCTTAAGGTGCTCAAAAAAGGTGTTATATCTGGGATTCACCCTAAAGAAGGACTTTAGATGTTTATGTCAGTTTTTAAGGCACAATGCTATCTTCATTTCATCCTTAAGAACAGCATGATAGCAATTCCAGCTTGGCTTTGCTGTTGGCTTGCCCCTGCAGCTGACCACCTTGCACCTCACCCATTGTGGCTCATAGTAGTCAAAGAAGGGTTGTAACTCAGTTTCATGGCTCAAGGCATGAGGATCATTACAGAGAAGCTCAAATCCTTGGCCAACATGCTCAGGCTTAATAAATGCAAGAGTTAAACTTTTGGATCATAAACTTGCATTTACCAGTTGTATCTTGTTGTGTGAGAGAGCTGAGGAGGGTCTTGCCCTTAAGGCCTCTATTAATAGCTTGTCGGTAATGAAAGAAACACCCTTGGACCTCGCCATTGAAGGTTTTTACAAAGGCATTGTATTGGGCTGTCTCATAATTCATGATAAGTATTTTGGGGCCAAGGGCTTTATTGTATTCCTTTTTTTCAGCAGCTAGGGTGACTTCATCTTTATCAGCATCATAAGAATTGGCTCTTGTTGGCAGACCAAGAATCTTTCCAGTCTCAGTGGGAATAGCTTTAAGGTCCTCCTGTAGAAGATTCAATGCTCTTAGGTAAATCTCCTCTGAGGCTCCAGGAAGAAAAAAATATGCAAAGAGAAGGACTTTATCATCAAACTGAGCATACACTACCCACAGCTGACAGAATAACTTATGACATGTTGCAGAATTTCCATCATAGAGCCAAGTCCTAGGGGCATACAGTTGCTCTAGATCCTTATAGATGGCATAACATATGATCCTTTCTTTTGCACCAGGTCCATCATTGTGAAGAAGGAACTGTTCATTGTCTTGGGTCATCTGCAACTCAAGAGTAAGAACCAGGTCTTTTAGTTGGGTTGCACTTTTTCCAATTGGGTTTAGCTCTCAGCGTCTATCACAGATGTATTTAACAAGTTGTTCACGGTCAGGGACTGTTGCTCTTTTTGTATTACAGCGCCACAAATATTTGAGATTATAGGGCACAGGGCATTTGCTGGAATACAGTCATATGTTAGTATATGAGTAGTATTGTATCAGAAGAGCCAGGATTGAATAGAACAATGATTATTGCCCATGCAATGGCTTCTGATTGCGCAGAAGCACTTAAGGATTAGGACAAAGGTCAACCAGATTAAAGATGTATTCCAGAAAATTCAAGATTTTTTTAATATAATTGATTAATTCTTCTTATACCTTATGCAAGGTTAATCCCTGGGCTGCTAGCAATGTCTTCTAGGACATTCTAACACGCCCCTAATTTGGGTAATTATTAATCTAGGTTTGGCGCTTATTACACGTCAACCAATAGAATATCTTCATCTTCACCCAGCACAGGTGATCCTTGCTGGTGTGGAATAATTTAGTTACTTCAGGATCACTTCCTACTTTCATGATATACTGCAAGCTTAATTCTTCTTAATGTGATAAAAATGGGAATTCAAGATTATGGGGAATCAAACCCAGCACCTTGGCGCTCAATGTAAAAGTAAAGCAGCGCCTTGGCGCCTGCAATATTTGCCAGGCAGCGCTTGCAATAATTTTCAGTTGGTGTGGCAGCATTTGATGTAAAAGTAGTTTGGCACCTAATCCAGTTGCTAGACAACGCCGCGGCGCCTGTGTCCTTTCCCAAGTGGCGCTCATCATTGGCTAATTTAAGTTTCAGGTCAGCAGGCTACTGCTGATCCAATATGCATATGATTTATACTATCAATTTATGTTATTTGGTAGCTAGAATTCATATCCGCAAGCTCCATCATAATTGGCATCATTGCTTTTTATACTACTAATTTATGGATTTGGTTGCAGCAATCCCAATCTGTGAGCTCTGTCATAATTGGTATTATTTCTTGGTCAAAATTCCCAACAGGGAAAAATTTAATATTCTCTTTGTTCAAGTGTTTGGTAGCCTTTACTGCCAGGTGAGTTGCTTTAATATCTTTTGATACTGGGACCATTTGGAATAGGTACCATTAGAGCAGCTTCTCAATCAAAGTGGTGGGAGGCATGCAGGTATGTTCCCCCTTTTTCAAGGTAAATTTGTCCCAACCTTGGGTGTTTAGGCGTGTTAGGAAGCTTCTGTCTTCACATGTGTAATGTTTGCTCTTGCTTTCTTCCTTCTGATTATTACAGTTAAATACATAGCCATCACTGACCATGCTTGGGCCACCTTTGGCTGACATCAATGGAATAAAATTTGGGAATCTCTTTGGGATCCTGAAGGAGCCCTTAACATTGCAAATATTGTGGGCTTTTAGTGCATCCCATGGCCTAGGAGGAGCGTGTTGAAAGCCAGGAAAGTACTCATTTTGCTCATCATCTTTATGTTCACCAGGAGAGGGCTCGGGAGAGGACTTGAAGCTTGTCTGTCTTTTTTTTGTTGATGGGGTTTTTATCTTCCTCAAACTCATACCAGCTATGAGAGGTGAAACCATCATCAGAGTCCTTCTCAGAAGCTGAAGGTGTGGGGTTTTTCTTTTTTTGCTATCTTTTTTAAGATGTTTCTTAAGCACTTTTTTTGAAGAAGCCTCAGTCTTAACAGTGTCATTGGTAGTTTTATATTGGGCTTTTTCTTATTAGGCTGGGGGTTCTTTGATTTATCCTATAAAGAAAAAGGGGTTAGAAAAATAAATGTGAATAAAGTATAGGAAAATGAAGGTTAAAGCTGAAAATATAGAAAGTTGTTCAAATTGTTATTTAGATTATTCAAAAAAACCTTCAATGTTATTAAGATATGCATTATTAAGGCTTTTATTAATAAAATTTTGACAAAACTACATTTAAAAGTTTAGTGTTGACACTTTAAATGTTGACATGTATTGAAATTTTGATTCTAGACAGTTGGCCTAAAATATTGTCTTAATTCTGACAATTTGGCTTGTAGACAGTCAGCATTATTGGGGTAAATCACTATTTTAGAAACATATAAATCTTAATTAAATTAAGACCAGGCTCAAAATCTAGACTAAAAAAGGCTATTTGGTGTTTGGGCTATAATAAAGTTATATTACTATAACTTTTAAAAACTAAGTACTACACTTTGTAATAAGTAGTTTCATTATTATTATGTGACGTTTTTGGGGTTCTAAAATTACCATACTATAAGTTGAAATTGTTAAGTTGTGTCTTTTGCTTATTAGATTAGTGAAGGTGACAACTTTGACAGAGCCAGCCTTCTTTTATACTGTAAATTCAGAACCTAAACGTAAAAATGCAGGATTGTCAAATCCTTGGTCCAAATTTCAAATCACTTTTGTGGGCAGCTCAGCTGAGTGAAAAGTAAAATATTAAATAAAATTGATCATTTAATTTGACTTTTTTTGATTTATTTAAATTGGCAAATTTTGAATCTCTTTAGCAGATAACTCAACTAACAAAAGACAAAACTCAGCAGACAAATGTGGGATACATGAATCAAAAATATGGGATTCTAATGTACAATTTAATATTTTCTGTATGTCAAAAAAATCATAGACATCATGTAAAAAGTAACCAATCTGAAATTGCAGGATTTTCAAATCCAAGAACCAAGTTTCAAATCATAATTGCAAGGAATTTGAAATAAATATAATTTATGGGTGTCTCAAAAAGGATGCTAAAGGATCTAGAGTGGGTTTGTGCTAATTCTTTTAGGAATCATAGGCATTCTCAAAAATCACCCTATTCCATTTTAGGGTGGCTAAAATTTAGATCCTACTATTCACAAAATTAACATATTTAATAATAAAATTGACTAAAAATACACTCCTCTTGTTGAGTTTAAAAATTTTTAATAAAAATTTATTATGTCTTCTTTCAACTACAACCAAGTCAACAAGCTGTTCCATGGTCTTGACAAAATCATGCCAGGGTACGCTGGGTCTTCTAATAGTGAAGCTTCCCTCTATGGCCACTCCCAACCTGCAGGCCCCTCTGCTAGCACTACCCAGGAGTGTGTTCTTTCTCCCGCGTCCTCAAGCATGGCCCTGTTTGCCCATCACACACAGGCAGCTGATAATCAAAATCATATAGTAACACTAGCATCTGTAATTGACCAAGTGAGCCATGGGGCCACCAATGGAAGCCAGAATCCAGAAACAGCCAATCAGATGGCACTGTCTGGTTCTCAAGGCAGACACACCCGGCCTCTAGCCAATCAGCCTGCAAGACGCAGAAGAAAATTAATCACTCAGAGATTGTTCTTGAAATGATTGAAAAGCAAGGGATGCTTATGTACATTGGGGAAATTGTGCCGCAATGGGTTTTGCAAAGTCCACTGTGGCTGCAACCCTGCAAGCCCACGCCAACTGTGCCCCCCTACCAAGAAAACCCTGACTGGTGCCTGTACTTCAACTGAAGGTGACACAGCCCATCCCCTTATGATGGCTATTATGGAACGTGATCTGTGGATGCCCCTGGTCTAGGTACGTCTCCAGCTGGGACTCCACAGCATCTTCACTAACAAAAGAACAGTGAACTTGTGGATGCACAGAGTTGTGGTTGCTGCCAGAATCCTATCCAAACAGGTTCCTGGTGGCCCCAGTTTGGCGGATACCAACCCATAAAATTTGACAATCATCAATTTTATTAAAGGGAGGGCAATGAGGATCTGTAATGATGTCATCTTCCTATCATATGCTAAGATCTCTGCAAGTATCCAAGACTATGGAGAGAAGTGTATCCAGTTTGACGTGTACAAGCGTGGCCCAATCTTGTATTGTTTTGTCAGGGTTTTATTGGCAGTTTCCCCATTGGGTGTCAATTATTACTCGGCAATATTAAACACTGCAGATGGGTATGCCTATCAGACGGAGCTCAAGGCCATGCTGGAGGAGTGGGTTACCCAAAACGCAGCATACACAGTTGTAATGAGTGTTGAGATGGGGCAGCAGGAATGAGCAACCCAGGAAATCAGGTCTGCAGGGCATACCTGTTGGTCCCACCCCATCAACCATGCAACATGCATCTTGCAGATGTATGTCTCTATAATTTTGGTTCTGCTCTCAGGCGCTTAAAGCCTACCACCTACAATGAACTATGCACCCAAATTGATAAGAGTTATGAGCTTTTCCCTTCTGTGTTTGTCCAGGACCTATCAAATCTTGTCATTTTCTATGCAATTGATAGTGATAAGTCAGAAAGGACTCCTGTCTCCCCCCATGCCAGTCCATCTATTTTTGTCAAGCCAGTATACGTGACAGAAGAAGAATTCAAGCAATTAAAGCAAACCACTCTTTCTGCCCCTTCCTAGACAACAAACCCTGCCTTCCCAACCCCCCATCAAGCCACCTATGTTCCAACCCTGAGTCACAAGCCACTACCAATCCCCCCACTATCTCTGATGCCGTCCCTTTCACAGGCGCAGATGAAGGCAATGTTCATTCCCCATTCCCTCCCCTTCCTGTCCTTTGATTAGTAAATAAATCTTTTCTTTGTGACAATTTATTGAAGTCAATATTAAATCTTCCAATTCATAATTAATAATATTTTCTTTTTACATTATCAAAATTTCTCATAATTAATACAATGTTGTACATTTTATGAATAACTTAAAATTATTAGCATACATATTTTTCATTATCATTAATAAATTAAAGACCATAAAGGTAAATATTGCATTGGAATATTGCAATTAGATGTCAACTCTTGATATTTTGATCTTATGTGCATGACCAATTCATTTTTTAATAAAATTCATTGTAAACTTGGCCTTTTTCATTGTAATTTATTTAAATTGATAGTGTTTATATCGGAGAGCCATTAACGCTCAGTACAAATATTGATACATAGTGCATTTAAAGCCTGTATATCTACCAATTGGCAGTAATTCTGTAAACTTTTTAGTTGGATTTTGCGAGGTAATAATAATTTAATGTGCTAATAAATCACTGTTTATTACCTTTAATTGGCTGATTTTCTTTGCTCTGGCAATTTTGCATTTTCTGATATTTACGCACTAGTATCCAATTGGATGCAAAACCAACCAATTGGATACTAGTGCGTAAATATCAGAAAATGCACAATTGTCACAGAAAAGAAAATCAGCCAATTAATGACAATAAAAAGTAATTTATTAACACATTACATTATTATTACCTCGCAAAATCCAACTAAAAAGCTTTAAGAATTGTTACCAATAGATAAATATACAGGCTGTAAAATGCACTATGTATCAATATTCATACTAAGTGTTAATGGCTCTCTAATATAAACACAGTCCATTTCAATAAATTATAATGAAAAAGGCCAAGTTTACAATTGATTTTATTAAAAAAATACATTGAGTTATACACATAATATCAAAATATCAAGAATCGATGTCTAATTGCTATATTCTAATGCAATATTTACATTTATTGTCTTTAATTTAGTAATGATGATGAAAAATATTCACGTGTTGAGGGTAGTACTATAAAAATCAGTTTTCTTATGTAATTCAAAAAAATGTCAAATATCTATAACTTAATAAAAAATTAGAGTCAGCCCTCCAAAAGGTTGTTGAGCTTGAATACAACATAAGGAAAATCATGGTAAATCAACTGGGAAATGAGGGAAGAGCCTTGGTTCAGAAAAATGAAACTGCAAAAAATAGCCTGGGAACAATGGTCAACAAAGAACACAAAGAAATATTTTTAAATCTTCAAAAGGAAATAATCAAGCAGTTAGATTTCAAAAGGGAAAATTATAACTTGTGGGAATTTGAAAAAACCAATAGAAATATAAACTCAAAAAATCAAACTAATTGAAGGAAATGAAATCCCACATGAAATAAACACAAATGAAGAGGAAACCTACCAAATGGAAACAGATGAAAACAAAATTCAGTCAAGAAGTAGGAGCGCTTCAAGAAATACAGAAAATTTATCAAATGAAAACCAAGAAGAAACACAAGTTGCAAGAAAGATAAGAAAAATTAAGCCTAGGAAAATTAATGAAGAGCAGCCAACACTCATGAAGTTTGCTTGGGTGGCACCTGTGTCTGAGGGGGCCGCAGGGGAAACAATTAGTAAATCTTTTTATGTTTTACTTATATTTATTTTAGTTATCACTAGAAATGGGGACAAGGCTGCAGAAGTGGCAGCTTTTATGCCAAGTTGGTTCTACAGGGGTTACCAGTCACTGGTAGCCCTTGTAAAACAAATAAATAAAAACCAAATAAATGTTGCAACATCTTTGATTACTCCCTCTTGGGGAATTAACACCCCAAGTAAATCACTGAGCAGCTCACCAAGTGGTTCACCGCCCAGTCAATAAACTGGTGGCACCATTACTAGTTAAACATCTATGACAAGGATCACTCAATCCAGGTCCTAAATGGAACACAACTTAATTAAGCCTTGTGGCTCAAGAGGAACATTACTCAGATAAGCCCCATGACCTCCATGACCTCCATGACATACATAGACAACAAGTGGCTTATCATAATACTATATATAATTCTATATTATATCCAATAAAATATCATTCTCTTCTTAATATTCCCCTTTATTTTGTTTATTATACTTCCCAGAAGTATAAACTTGATATAAATAAAATAATTCAACAGAATATGATTAAGTTTTCAACTATCAAAGCTAAAGATAGGTAATATTTACCACCCACGGGGTGCTTGCCGTGGTTAAGGGAAGCATACAAAATAGGATCAAATATCAACTTCAAAGAGATGAATGAAATTTGCGGGGATGTCAAGCTAAACTTTGATGAATATATCTATGAAAGTATTGACAATTTCCATTTGCAAACATCAACAAATATGAAAAAACTTAATAAAAACTGACTTTCAAATAGGAACTGAATATCTAAAAACTGAAAATTTTAATGAAGTATTCAAGGCATTGTCAAATAAAGCCGGGGATGCAGTCCTTGTGAACACATTTAAACCTTTATTTATTTTGTTTGCAAAGCATGGGGGGCTGATACAAGTTGGGCGCCCCCCAGAACCCTCTTCAAATTCAATCAAACTTCCTATATCAATAGATTAGTTCAAGTATTCAAACTTTGTGCATGTTCTTGGAAAAATACACCTTTCAAAGAATTCATGTTGCCGTATACCTGGGAATCCTCCTTCACTGCATATTAAAAACTAACGTCAAAAAGTTAGAGGATGTACCTATTCAAATAGACATATGCCGCTTAGCACTCAAACGCCAGAAGACACCACAGGGGTATAGAACAGTTGAGCACGTCCTGTATGACTCCTTTGCATTAGCAACAATGTATGGGTACTATGTGCCCCTGAAAAAAACCTATTATTTGATTTGCTCACCCGGCTTCCTTTTATCAAACGTTCAACAACCATCGGGGTGCAGGGTGCCACCCCTCTAGCAATCACATACAGGGTTGTCCATCACATACAGAAGAGTATGTGGATCCAATTGGACGCTCTAGCCAAAAATTTAATTTAGGGGTATAATTCCCCAGAATAATTACATTCCCCTTTGCAATTAGCATCCCCTTAATAAATATTTTTCCCTTGCAACTTAAATTTTATTTTTTTTAAAAAAAATTTATTTTAATATTAAATATTTTCACTAAAATTTGTAATATTAAAATTTTAATAGTAAAATTTTAATTTTAAATATTTGAATATTAAAATTTTTAATATATAACATTTTAATATTGAATAAATCATAATTAAATAAAAATAGTTAAATTTCTGGATATTTTAAACTTTAATAGATAAATTTTAAGATTTATAATTATAATTATAATTTTACTTTTAATATTTTTTATTTTAAATTTTAGTAGGTAAATTATAATATTAATATATCTAAATATATTACAAGACATTAGTTATAGTTGCAACCACATCAAATAATAAAAATAAGTTAAAAATGTTTTTATTTACTAGCTCATTGAGTACGGGTTCATTTATTACATATACAAAAATGACAAGAATTGAATTTATCTGCATCATGCAGCCTGCTCCGCTTATATTCTAAACAAGTGATTGTTTAGAACTTGAATTACCTTTCCTTTGTAGTATGATTTGATAAATATATTTGATATGGTTGACCCGTGTCCTAAGTACTAATTAGTAAGTGATACATAAAAATCATTGGTGGTTGTGTTGTGTGGCTATAGTGGCACTGATTTAATAAGGATCAGATGATGACCTGCAAGGTCCAATTTGTGGCTTAAAAAATCCAAAGTACCACCAACAATTCACAATTATTTAAATAAACTAATTTATTTCTATCTTTTTTTTAATTTATTTATTTGTTAGCGCAAAAGCCAATAATAATATTCAGTGCATTATAATAAAAATATATTCCTCATACCTAGTATAATTAATTTTACTTACCTTTTCTACATACTCTTATATATCTATAAAACAATCAAACATCACATCATTATATATAAATAATAATTGTGTCCTAATAAAAACAACTTAAATAAAACCCAGAGCGCACATTTATCTGATTGGCTTGGAGGCCAGGGCTTTGGGGAGGAAGTATTCCAAGTGCTTGTAAAAAGCTGCCACCACATTGGGTGGTATTGCAAATTGACTGATCTCAAGGATGTTGAAGAGATCCTTGGTGTCCTGAGAGAGGCCTTGCTTCACCTTATTCTTGATCCAACCAAAAAACTCCTTGATTGGGTTCAGAAATGGAGAATAAGGCAGAAGGAAGAGGAGTTTCATTAGGCAGTCAGCCAGGCGGTGGCTGGCCAAATGGCTATTTTTATCAATGGGCGGGAACTTGGACACAACCAGATCCACTTTTTGGAGCCTGACATTATCCAACACAACAATGTTGGTTGTACTGCAGTAATTGATCCAAAGATACTCCTTAACAGTTCAGAGAAAATCAAGAAATGTCCCGCTATTATGGGAACCCTTGATCATCTGATACTGGTCTAACCCACAAGGACCAAGAAGCACTACCATGGAATAGGTCTGGGAACAGACAGCTGCACAATGAGCTACGTCGTCCTTGGACCCCTTCTCAACCCACCCATTCCTAGACCTGAGTGAGGAGGAAAACAATAATTTGTTGATGTAGAAGAACTGGACATTCCCAGTCTCCTTTAGTGCTAGATTTGTCTTGGTATAAATGTGTCAATCCTCAATGGTCTTCTCATTGTTTCTGTGTATGGCAAAACTCCCAGTACTTTCCAGGAGAAGCCCAAATCAACCATTGTTTTTTAAACAAGGGTTTTAGAAACAGAAAGCCCAAACTCTGTGGCAAGCATTGATTGGACATCAAGTGAGTCCAGGTGACAATCCTTGGTAACCCACTGTTTTATTGCGTCAATATGCACAGTCTGCAAGAGTTTGGGCTGACGCTTAGCCTTGGCAGATTTTGTAATTTGCCCGGTGTTGCTATACTTGGTGTTGATGTTGGCAATGTATCTGGCTGTGATACCAAATTAGGAAGCAATATCCCAAACTGCCATTTCCCTGTTCAAGTAGTTGAGGAGAGCTTCACACTCACTATCTGTCAACCAACGCTGGCCCTTGGCAGGTACCACGGCATCCTGGCTACCAGGCTCAACACAGGGGACGGGGACCTTTGTGTAGAAAGTGGGATTGCACTTGCTTGCAGTGGCGCCATCAATGGTTGAATACACAATAGGCGCAGATGGCTCCTCAGTTGTGGCCAATGGCTGATAGGAGGTATCAAAAATGCAGGGGCAGGAAGTAGCAACTCTTGGGTCAAGAGTGCGGGGCTGGGTGACAACTGGGTATATGGTGGAGGTGTATGTAACCTCATTATTCCCAATGACCTTTGCATAGGAGACTGTGGTTGCAGGCCTTGAGAGCGGCTTCTGTCTTGGATTAAGGCTGGTTGATTGGGCTTGTGATGTAGGAGGTGGCTGACTGGCAATGACGCCTTGGGAGACCTGTGTGTTGGTATGACTCCCCTTGAGTTGGGTTCTGGGTCTTTTCTTGGACCCTCTGGGAGGCTCTCGTGGAAGGGCTGCCCCGCAGGCTGGTGCAGGAGTGGGTTGAGAATGCAATTGTTGGTCCATAAAAATAAAATAAAAAATACATTTTAGATTAAATATGTATTTATTTGGATTTATTGGTTGAGTTGTGAGTAGTTGTTTTCTCTTAATTTAGCCTTGAATAGTAGCAGATTTTCTATATCCGTGATTTGAAGTGTATAATATTGTATCCTTTCCAGTTTTGGATAACTTTAAAGTTTAATCACATTTTATGTCTAAACATGGTTATCAAGATTGAATTTTTCATTTGATTTTATCCAGAGTGGAGCTTCTTGATTTGGGTTGGTGTTCCCTAGTATGCTTACTGTATATTAAATTTGGATTCCAGTTCCCGCAATTAATATCTGAGTTTACTAGTGCCATTCAAAAGTGATTTGAAATTTGGTTTATGAATTTGACAATCCCGCAATTTCAAAAAACATAGTAAACTTAATGAAAATGGTTGATGGATTGGAATGCTTCAAAACTGATTCCAGTTAATTCATTTTTCCCATTGGAAATATGCAGTTTGACTTGAACTTTGCAAAGTGTCTATGAGTTCCTGCATTTTCTAATATTCAAATAAATACTCAAATAATTCAATTTAATAAAAAAGGCCATCCTGCAAAAGTGATTTGAAATTTGGACCAAGGATTTGACAATCCTGCATTTTTATGTTTAGGTTCTGAATTTAAAGTAATGGTGCTGCTATTAAATCTTGCTTAAATTATGTCATTGTGGTTGCTTAACATATTCCCCTTGTCCCACTTTTGCTTTTGTGTTGGGTTTCCTTTGTGTTGACTTAAAATGATACTATATAAATCCTAGTTTTAACCTATACAATCTAGCTTAGTCCAATGTTTATGGGTTAACCAGAACACATCCAGTGGTTTCAAAGCTATAGTAAACCACTAATATAATATACAACAAAGCTTGAAATTTTTATCCACTATATCTAAAAGGAATATAAAACAAAGGGCCAAACATAAATATAAATAACTTATTATAAGTGAAGATATTCTGTATTCTGTGGATTTTTATTAAGAAATATTATAAGCTGTTATTTTATGTTGACATTGTGGAGATTCATTGTTAAAGTTGGACTTAAACTAAAATATTAAAATTTGGTATTTTTAATAGTGATTTTTCTCTTATTTTGTAATGAAAATTAAGCCTATTCTTAGTTAGTGTCAACATTGGCTTTGTTTTATCATTGATTATCAATTCTGACTGTGGAATGCAATATAAAAAATTGGTTTATTTAGAACACAGCTAGTATGCTTTGGCTCAAGTGCCAAATTAGAGTCAACTTTCTGCATGTCAACAATCTGTCAACATGCAGACAGTTTGAATGCTGACATTTCCTGTCTTGTGTACATAGTTATTTGAAGACATGGTTAATACCACCTATGAAGAAAAATATGGGATATAGGATATAGTAGTTTTACATCTATTATATAATTAACCTTCCATTTGATTAGGAAAACCTTGTTCTGAAAAGACTTCCCCACTTATTTCAATACTGGACTATATACTCTCTAATTACCAAGAATAAGGCTGTATGTTAATGCCTTCTAGGAACTTCTAGCACACCCTAATTCAGGCTGCTCAAATTCTGAGTACATCACCTTTAGCTTCCTGATATGGATTTATTTGCTATTCATCACCTAGCACTGATGACCCCATTCTAGCTTGATAAAGCAATCAATTATTCAAGGCCAATGACAACTTCTTGCTGGTAGTAGGGTTTTAAATGGGTTTTCATGTGTTTGGGGATTATTTGATTAATAATAAGCAAAATTTAGGCGCCCTCCAGCGCCTGATAGGATTGATTGGTACACTTGTGGCCTAGAGATTGACTTATCTTACTCTGACAATTCCATGATTAAGTCTCACAGTTACATATCAATCTAATCTTATAGTAATTAATTTTATGGGACCAGCATAGCCAATTAATGATAGAGTATATCATTGGTGTTTCATATACCTGACTAATATTCCCTGAATTCTCCCCCACTTGATCAGATCATGTTTCCTTCTTCTAATAGATCTCACTAGAAACCAAAAATCTTTGTGCTCCTTATACAATGGGCTTATAAAATTGTTAAGTGCTAATGAAAATAAGGGCTATCACAATATTCCAAACATCATTTAGGTATCTCTTTTGAACCAACTCAAGGATAGTGGGGAGTAACTTTGGGATCTTGGCTGCACTATCACTGTTTCTGGCTCTAATACGGTTCTGAGTCTACTCTATTTACTAATAATCACTGATCTTTATTCTCTATTTAAAGAAGCTCATTCTGCTTCTTCAGCTTCAAAATAACAGGGGAGCCCTAGCAAGTTTCCCGACAAGTTCCATGAGAAAGGCTTAACTTCTTCTACTATGTATTTTACAACTTCATATGCCCTTTTCAGTGGCCAAAGGTATCCATAGGACACCTGACCAATTATTCTTTGCTTTTTACCAAGTTTGTATCTTTCACCACAAAAACCAATACAAAGCTTTATAAAACCAAGCCATTCTAATTAGAGCATATTGGCACACATTTTGCCATTAAGTTATATCCCTATTGTTACAAGGCAAATCAGCTTATCTGAGGTAGCACAGAAGCTATGGTCAGCCAATAGTGATCCTAGAGTTATATTTGCTCCCCATTTTTACATGCTATATTCCAGAATGAATCATCCAAGCATAAACCCACCTATATTAAGGGCAAAAAACTATTGCATGATTTTCCACTTGCTTTATTGTGTTTATTTAATTGTACCATCAAGCTTAAATATTTACGCCTAAAAAGCTGTGGTCAAGCCCTATTATATTTGTGCACAAAGCTTGGCCTTCACTTCTTTAAAAATATAATCTTAGCTGAACAAAGCCACTCTTTCATATTTAGTAAGCTGCATGAAACGGGTTATTTTTGTACCCCATAATCTTTTCTATACCACTACCCTCCTGCCTCCTTATGGAAATTCTCACAGATAGTGCCGCCTCCAGCCTTGCAGCAATTGCACACCCTTCCTATATAGCCCCCCACTTATTAAATAAAATAGTGGTTTTGTCTTATTATTCCCTTTGCTGTGTTTGGTTCTTGGGGACAGCATCCAAGAGAACACAGCGGAAACCTTTATTACAAAAGGTTTGAGGTTTGAAGCTAGCCTTGGGTTAGCCTTCAGGGCAAAATCACGGGGATATGCCTCAATTTCATGGAAAAAAGATAAGTACTTTTGTTTAGCAAAAAGGAAAGAGAGAATCTTGAGAATCATAGAAGCTATCACAAATACCAATAAGCTTGTCTTTGTTTGGGGAGATAACTCTACTTAAATAGTAGACTGGGAACACAGATTGTTCACTAGGTAGACATTGTGGCTGATGAGGTCATTCTGAGCTGAACTCATACCAGTATCAGACATGCACAGGTAGGATAATCTGGAATGGGTGGAGATTGATGTCACCCCATTTAAGGAAGGAAAACAAATGTTGAATTCAAAGGCAAAACCAACCAAGTCTTTGCAAGTATCAAGATTCAAAGGCCATATTAAAATAGCATAAATTGCATAATTTGCTACACCCTTATATTATTCTGTTCTTATTCAGGCTGTCACTATCCCACAATAGGTATAGTATCAAAAAAGAAGTAGCAGTTAACTAATTATAGGAATATTACACCCAAGCTACATCTTTTATTAAATTTGCGCTCATGGCTTATGTACATCACAGCCTCCTTTCTTCCTTCCCCTGTGGCCCTGTTTTTATGGAGGGAGGGAACCCCTTATCTATACCTGTGGCTCCTTCTTCTCAAAACATCCTAGGACAAGCATATCTTACTTCTGGATTGATATGTGGTAAACTCTCTGGTTCTCCCTATGGTCAATAAGGCCCAAGCCAGTGATTGTCTAACTGCCAACAGCCGTTAGAAGGTGCCAGCTCCCAATCCAGAATAAATCCTGGATGAACTCCAATGAAGAATCTCTTACCTCCTTGAAACCAATTAAACTTGATCCCATGGTGAAGAATCTGTCACAAACAACATCTCAAGCTCCCTGGGCCCTGCCTCTATGAAGGAATTCCGGTAACAAGAGCCTTCTTCTGATACTTCTGGCTGATCTTCTGATAGAGTTTTCTTTAATCCAAGTAGCCTGAAGACTAGTAGCTTCTCTTTTCCCTGCTATGCCCCCTAAAGCTTTCTCAGTATGTATCAGAAGCTGTCAACTCTCACTCTGGATTGGCTTTATTAATGATCAAGAGAGATCAAGATGTTTCTTCTTTGGTGCCCATCCAGATGAAGCAGCAGGATGCCATGGAGCTCCATGGTTATCCAAAGAAGATTACTAAACAGTCTTAAGACACCTTAACAGCTGCACCAGAACTGTCTCTGCCCTTTAGGAAATTAAAAAAGGCTCAAGAGAGACAGATAGGTTTTTTAGAGGAATTAGCTATATCTTTTCAGGAAAAGAAAAGATGATAGATGATTTTGAATGCTTAATGCAATCTCCTTGACTTTCTCTAAAACTAACTGATCAATCACATTACAGATGCCTTAGCAATCAGTACTCTTGAGCCTCTAACAATATTGCATGAAAGTTCTAGAGCTTCCAGTTCCCTCTCCCCAAAATCCATATTATATTGCCCCTTACTGACTCCCATCAAAGTTTCAGAAGCAATGGATGGTATGTACCCCCATTACACCTTCAACATAATACTGCAGTCTCTCTGAGAACATGATAGAAATCCCTCTGTCACTTCTGGTATTTCTACAGAAAATAACCCTCAAGCTGTTCAGAGCAAGAAATAATACAATGATAATTCTGGTGCTGAAGATAAAAATGAGCATCACTCAAAGAACTACTAAGCAGCCAGTGCAAGGAAAAATTCTTGGCTTCATTTGTGGTTTCAATTCTCTTCTCTTCCCTTCTTCCTTTCCACCCTGAAAAGCCTATACCTGACCCTAGATTTTGTTTCCTTTACAACATAGCCTTCTTATGATTCTCTATTTGTTGAATTCACTGCCCAAAAAGACTTAAGAGACTCTCATACTGGGCAAGTGCAAGAGGACCTCCTTTATCAAGTCCCCACCATCAATAACTGTACTTGTTGTACGGCTCTTCACACTGAAGTAGTTGTACCCCATATTGCCCACCAGACTGTAACACTACCCTATGTTAAAAAATTGGCTCAACCTTGGACTTTTGGTCTCACATGAGGATGATATCACAAAATGTTTTAATAAGCTTCTGTGTACTGTGAATGTGTCTGTCCCCTTGGAACCCCTTCAGGAGGCTAGCCCAGATATAAGAGCTGTCATAGCTAATTCCTGGTAAAATTTAAAAGCTGAGTGTACACCAGGTTTCCAAGATTGTGTAAATCAGGGATGAGCACCAGGATTTTACCTACATCAACCTGGTAGTAAACAAGACCCATATATGGACTATCCTTGACTCTGGGGCCTATGGAAACATCATCTCTTCTCAACTGTCAAAGAGCTGAAGCTAGCACCTGACTTGGCTTATCACAAAGAGTTTAGTACTGCTGGTCTGCAGACTACTAGAGCCAGAAGTGCCTACTCATCTTTCCCCCTATGCTTTGGCAAGCTAACTGTAACTGCTCTAGTCATTGTCATAAAAATAATAGCTTTTATATCTGTTGAGCAACTTGGGTTATTGCTGATATGTTCAAAGCTACAGATAGATGTTAGCCTTGTCAATGTACTCTACCTAATCCTATGCAAGAGTACTACAGACTACAATAGAATAGAATAGAACTTTGAATATAACTATGTTTATTGGAACTGGAGTACAATCTAGCCAGTGGCTGCAATCTATCCAGGTGTAACTAAGAACTTGTTGTTATCTTTTCAGGTGTCTGTATCAATATATACTATAACAACCCTTGTTCTTGTCCTTTCAGACAGTTCTCAGTGGCTAACTTTGCAAAAGGTCCATCTTTGCTGACTGCACCTATCCTGATTGGTGTCCTTGGCACATGTGCTTCTACTGGCCTTAGCAAGGCGCACATGGCGCTTCAGCTACAGCCTATGCTCTTCTTGAGCTAGCCTACTGGTAATTATTGATTTTCTGTATCAATAAACATCTATTATTGCGCCATGAAAGTAAATTGTATTTGGTTGACACTTAGAAATGGTCCCTAATCTGTCCTCCTACATTAGAAGGTAGAATTCCAGTATTCCATTTTCAGGGCTTAATCAGTGATTCTTTTCTGGCTGGCAAGCCTTCTTCTTATTAATGCAACAGGTTGAGTTGGGGATTATACATCATATAATAGCAGTTTCAATCCAATATCAACTTGTAGATTATCTGCTGTATAATGCTGACCCAACCAAATAAGGAACCTGATTATACGCTGTGTAGCTCTGACCCAAACTTGGTATTTCCTGATCTTTTGCATATCACTTGTTTGATATGAGCATATATGCCCATCAGGCAGTGTGAGACTGGGTTGATACAACGTCCAGTAGGATGAATTGAGTGATATACAGTTGATGATCTGGTTATTGAACACCATGTAATCAATGATAAACACTATATTGGCTAATGTTTATATGATGTATAATTGTTACATCATTTATAATAAACTTGTAATATACAGCGTATAATTATTACACATTGGAATGATGATCTGTGATAATACAATGTATAATTGTTGCATCTATCATAATAAACTAATTATTATACAGCGTATAATTACCACGCTTAATATAATGATAACCTAGTGATAATACAGCATGTAACTGATAAAGATCTGCGTATGATGATTAGCCTGATTTTTTGTGATCAATCAGTCTAATCTCACAGGGGCAAAGTGCTCTATCATGATCTTCTTGTTCTGCAGCAAATGTGGCTTCATACTTTTCATTATCACCTGGATTAGATCTAGTGTTATGGCTAGGGGGACTCATTTTTATTACTGGATAGGGTTTTGATGCCCTCCTAAATGATTTTAAAGGATCTTGTGTAGATCTCTTCTGTTGCCCCAGGAAGCAGAAATTAGGCAAATGGGAGCACCTTGCCTTCAATAATGGAATGTACAACCCATAGTTGATAAAAAGGCAGGGGCATACTGCAAAGGTACCATCACATAACCAGGTCTCTGAATCTCTTAACTGCTCCAGGTTCTGTTGTATAGCATAGCATATAATTCTTGCCTATGCTGTAGGCCCATCATCATGCAAAAGGAATAACCCATTATCATTGAACATCTTCAGCTCCTCTTTTAAGACTAACTCTCCTTGGACCATGGCAGATTTCTTAAGGGTGACTAGATCACAGTGTTTGTTGCATATGTACTTTACTAACTGGCCACAGTCAGGGATGAACTTCAGGTTCTCATTACTTAGGTGTGTGGTGGCCTTAACTGCTAGATATAAAAAGCCTGATGTCTTTGGAGACTGGAACCATTTGGTAGAGGCATCACTTTAGAAGCTTTTCAATAAGATTGATTGGAGCATTGCATGTGTGCTCTCCTTTTTCACTAGTGACTTTATCCCATCCTTATGTGTGATCCTGACAGTGCAGCTTCTATCTTCATATACTTAATGCTTACATCTTACTGCTTTGTCTGATTATTGCAATTAAAATATAGCCATCACAGGCTAAACTTGTACCTCCTTTGACAGACATTAGAGGGAAACCTGAGGGAACTTCTATGGGAGCTTAAACTCTCCTTTGACATTAAGTATATTGTGAACCTTTAGGGGTTCCCATGGGCCAATTGGTGCTTAATGATAGTCAGACAGGTAATAATCAGGATCTTCTTTATTGATATTTAATGAAGATGATGAAGGTGCAGATTCCTTGGGCGGTGGATGGGAATTATCTGGAGTTGGATTATTGCGCTTCTTGGACTGTGATGAGCTTGATTCCTTGGGGTTTGATTCCTTTGAACTTGATTCATCTGGGCTTAGCTGGGGTTCTGGACTCTTGGGTATATTCTTTCTTCATTTCTTTTTTAGTGGAACCTCATATCCTTCTGATTGGTACCAGCTTGGAGAAGAGGAGGGGTCAGGGGAGGGCACTTTAATTTCAGGTTCTGAGGTCTTCTCTTTTGTATTCTGTTTCTTTGAGGGATCCTTGGCTGGGTTTTTGTTGGGGTAGGGACTTTGGGCTTTTCCAGAGACTTTGGGCACTTTCTTGGTTGACTTGGGGTTCTTTTGTGGCTTCTTAGAAGATTTGGGTCATTATTTGTTAGATTAAGCCAAGGAACAGCTTAAGCATTTCAAAGCCTTTTAACTTCTTTGGTATCATTTAAGTCATAAACTTAAGTTTTTTGAACATTAATATAATGCTTAGTTTACTGAAGAAAAGTTTAAGAGTGTAAAATATACAAATAATAAAAATAAATCTTATTTATATTAACTGTATTTTTTGCTAAAACCCTTTTTTATTTTAATAAGCCAAGAATCAAATATATGAGTTGCATGGGAGAGTAATAGCAGCCCCAAAGCTATAATTACTATTACCCTATCTTTGGCTCATATAATTAATTAATTAGTTATTTTTAGAAAAAAAGTTGTTGTATTTAAATGACTATTTACCCTATGTGAAATATAAGTTTTTGTTGTGCGTCCAACTTCATGAACATGTCCTACTAATCCTTTAGTAGTATCAGCTCTCTTTGTTTCTCTGTCATATGTGCAGAACTTTGCATAATAATTTATTTTGAAGTACTCCTTAACATCCTCAAATGACAAAGGTGAAACATAAAGCTCACCATCTTTCATTAAAATTTGAAAGATTAACATAAAATGCTTTGACTTCAAGCCAGCTTTTTTTAGGCCTAGATTTTCTATCATAGATGTAAAAAAGGCTTTTTGGGAAACATCTGAATTATTTAAAAGTGACTCATATAAACCCTTTCTTTCTTCCTCTCTCTCAAAAACCATTTTGAGATCATTTATATTTTTATATTCATCTCATTTTCCTTTTGTTTAAATATTTTAGAGAATACATCAAAATGACCATCAACAATACTTTTGCCATGAAACTCAACAAATCTATTAAAATTAATTGTTTCTTTTATAATTTTAAGTACCTCTTTTAAAAGATAATATAAGAATTCATAAGATCTGAAATAATTACCATTATCAGTCCAGACTTTAATGTTTTTAATATTCTTAAATTTATTATTTTTAAACAGACTTATCAAATACTGACCTGAAAACAAAGAGTCATGAGATAAAATTTCAGATTAAAATTCATGATACTCATATTTAATTTTCTCATTTTCTTTAAAAGCAATGGCAAATCCTAATAAAGAAATATGTATTTTCTCATTAAAAAAATTATTTGTCTCTATAGGACCCCCACCTATTTTAAAGTTTTCTTTATAGTCTATTACTATAACACATGAATTATCATCAAGATTATTTATATGGTGCAATACTTTAATTCAAATGACGCTATCTTGTAAACACCATCTAGAAAGACAACATCTCAAAAATGTGTCCAAAAATGCCATCTAGAAAGACGCCATCTTAAAAACGCCATCTTGGATTTATGGCTAAACCGCACCAGATAACTTAAAATATTGATAAAAGCCCAAAAAACATTTCTTAAACTTTAAAAAGCATTTGACTAGACTCAAAATCATCCAAGAACTTCAAATCTGCAATAGAAATATGGGTTCAGCCAATACTAACTATAGTGCACAAAGCTCCAAAGTCAACACATCCTAAGTCAATGCTATTTTTGTATTAAATTTTAGCAGTATATTAAACATGTATATACTAGTAATAAAGTTAAAATCAAATATTTGAAAGAAAGAAGTTTATTGTTTAAAAAGTGGATTATAAATTGGATCCAAGTTTCAGGGTAAAGTAGAGAGAGATTGTTGTAATTGATCAAATGGGGAATGTACACTCAAATTAGGATGATATTACCAATTAGGAGGAGACAATGTGTGTTTACTTGTAAATGATAACCCTTGAAGAGTGAATAAGGAAAGATGCAGCAGAAGATTATGCACAGGTACATCAGGAAGACCTTCATTTGGCTCAACGTCAAGGAATCAGCAGCATAGATAGGCTCACATTCAATTTTGCGGGTTTCAGGAATCATTTCAGCAGGAGGTGGAAGATTACCAGGAAATTGCAGAGGTGAGAAAGCAGAATCTAGCAGTCTGGTTATTACAAATCTGATTGGAAAATATTGAAATAAGTGAATCATTGAGGCAAGATATTTATTGAGAATAAAATATCAAACTACTAAGGTAGTTTGGTGGGGACAATTGTTACTTAAAGCCTTTGGGTACATCTTGATGAGGTGGCCTCCTTGAATACAATATTTAGACAGCTTACATATACCACCAATGGTGGTTCTGTAAGCTGTTACCTGACCTCCTTTGAGGTCAGGATTTGTTGACCAGCAGGTCAGAGAAGGGAAAATTGGGCGTGGGGCATCTGCGCCCCACTCAGACCCAATTTCCTGTGCCACCACCCACTTGCAATTAATTGTTAGATTTAAATCTATGATTGCCGCAAGCAGGCGGGGCTTCAGGTTAGGTTTCTCTGGGTGGCGGCGCTTTGGCCAAGCCACACCCAGGAAAACTATGGCCATGACACCAAGGGCTGTGGCAATGTCTTTGAGATGGGTAAGGCGGCCCTCTCTAATGTAATAGGCCAAAGCTGCTTTTGTAACACTTGCAAACTTGACCTGCTGGCCAGCATGCTTGGCTACAAAAGCTTTGTCTTTGACGGCCTGGGAGTATATCTGATCCCCATTTGCCATGCTGAATCTTCAGATTATTAACTATCACATTAAACATAGGCTTTTTTGCATTAACCAGGCGGGAAAATTGATTATGCCAACTTTCAAGTGATGAGGTGGTCTTAGTTACGCCAGCTTTGACCTGCTTATAGCAGTTCCAGTTAATTTGAGGCGCTGCCCTTGCAGATGCAGTGATGTCCCTGGAATATACCTACCCACTGGCACTCAAAATACTGTATGAAAGGAGCAAAGGCTTCTTGGCTCCCAAGAATGTAATTGCCATTAAGAAGCTTGTTGTAAAAAAGGTTAACCTCTTCCTTTCTGACCATTGCCAGAGCAGCAAAGCAATTGAATATCTTTCTGGCCTCCTTTGTACCATCTTTGTATACCAGCTTATTGAGTGCTGGGTTTTTCATCAGGTTCTTGTGCAGAGCCTGATGGTAGTGAAAGAAGCAGCCTTGGGGCCTGCTTCTAAATACCTTGATAAAAGTGTTGGCCTGTGCAGCCTCAAAGTCAACCATCAACGTGGTATGGTAAGGAAGGGACTCTGGTGCCTTTCTGGTTATGGCCTGTTGCTCTTGGATAGCCTCTGGGCTGACCTTCTTCTTCTTGTTGCCCCTTTCCTCAGTTGGCTCTTCTTCAAGCGTAGGCAAGATGGCATCCAGTTTTTGCTTGAGTATATTCAAGGCATGAATATAAGTCTCTTCCCTTTTATATAGGGAGAAAGAAGAAGACAAAGGGGATGGTATGTTCATTAACCTGGCCATGGATGGCCCAAAGCTGATAAAATAGCTCTTGACAAGAGGCAAAAGTCCCATCAGCAAACCAGGTATCACACTTTAAAAGGCGTACAAGATCTCCTTGTGTTGAAAAGCACAAAATATGGTTTGGTGTACCTTGCCTGTTGTTGTGTAGCAGAAAGGGCTTTCCAGCATGGTAGTCTTCTGGACTTCAGAAAGTACAATCTAATCAATACTTCTAGCGCTGACACCAATATTGGCATTGATTGACTGTTGATCAGTCACATACCATTAGAGTCTGGTCTTTTCCCCAACCTCCTCTCTCTGATCCTTATTCAGGTAAAGGAGAGCATGAGTTACCAGCTCATTTGAAGTCAAGTCCTTGTTAAAAGGAATGACTTGGCAAAGGTACCAGCACATAAGATAGTAGACAATCATATCACAGCCCAAACAGTCATGCTCAATGGTGAGCTCCTTGACTTGGGTAAACCCAATTGTAGTCAATTTTATATGGCAGCCTGGACTATTGAATTTGTAGTGATGGTTTGCCATATTTTTTCTCTGGTCATTTCATATGAAAAGAAAGCCTTCCTTGACAAAGACAGCACCCCCTTCTTGGTCATAATGGGAAACAAGTCAGGGAAAACAGCTGGAACTATAAATTGCCTGTTGACGTTGCAGATATTGGCAACTGCATGTAGGTCCCACTCTAGGATAGGCTCCTCCTCTGAGGCTGCAAAACCATGGTCATCAGAGTCGTTTTGGAGACTCTTTCATTCTCATCTTCATCATTGAAGTGGACGTGCTCCTCCTGGAGATCAGAGGAGGAGTAGACAAAGGGAGAGTAGGGAGGGGGTGGGGCTATCAGCCTTGGGCTCAGGGGAAGGTGTGGGGCTCTTTGCAGGCGTTTTTTTCTTTAGGAGTCTGGCTGGAGAGGATAGCCTTGGTCTTTCTTGCCTGAGCGGGAGCAGCTGTGCTCTTGGGAGCCTTGGGGGTAGCGTTGGTGGTAGGCTTGGGAGGCATCTAAGAGTGAATTTGCGTCAGAAAAGTTCAAATTTGGGGGCAATTTTTAAATAGAAAAATGAGAATGTGTTATCAGAAAATTGTGGACCATGGTATTTTATCATCCGCCAGATGATATCCTAAGTCTTCTAACATTAGGAAAGTACAGAAAACCTGTGACTTTGGCGTAACCTTTGGCCCGGAATATTTTGTTGCCATCAGAAGTAACAAGTCTGACAGGGCCCAAGGCCCAAAGGACTTGGGACGGATCTTCCTACTTCTGGATCTAGGTCCATAATTTGTCTCTATATTTTACTATAGATAATTATACTGTATGAAGACAGTATCATCTTTTTCTCTCCACTAATAAAACTTAAAGGGAGGATCACATTGAGGAAATAAGACTTGGATCAATCATCAAGTTGTTAAGAAATCATCAGTCTTTTATTCTAATGGACTGGCTTTAAGGCAGCCCGCCTGCCCACGTTTTATCTGAGTTAGCTCACGATGCTAAAGGAGAATGAAGTAGGATTAGGGCAACACAGCAGGAGGTCCAGCCTTTTTAGAGTAGTTTTATTGGAAGGCTAAATTGACATCTTCCACAGATTGGTATTATTTCTGTCTATCTGGGTCACTTCCAGGGCTAGCTAGCCAGTGATGGCTACTAGTTCACGGAGATGATTGTTTCACTTAATCAGAGCTACTCTAATACAATAGGCTCAAAGCCTTTTATCTTAGAGTGGTTGGCCTGACAGCCCAGTCCATGTTGGACTCTTCTAGATGTAATGCAGATGAAGGTTCATATGACGGCCCTCTTGTTCTAGGATTCATTTAAAGTTTTAGAATAGTAATTATTATGGGAAGCATGTTTGAGGTGGTGGTTTGAGGTGGATTAATTAATGAGCAGTAATTGCATATACCATTAATTAATTGTAATTCATGAGTATTTTGATGCCAGGATATGATTTGATCACTGATCCCACAACCTGCAGCCCGCATTATTTTGTTGAAACCCTTCCTAAGAGCAATTAACTGCTGGCCCGCATTTATTTGTTGAAACTGTTAATTAGTCAATATCCAGAAATCCTGACATGTGTTGCATAAAAAGTAGTCAATATTTTTACATGGAATTGTAGAGAAACTCTTGAATTATATACCATCAAAATTATTATGTTTTGTATTATGTAAAAATTAAAAAATTTATTAGTAGCGCAAGTATGCAAAACTGTGAGTTTTGACTGAAAACTTGCAAGTGAAATGGTGTTTTCAAGATGACGTAATTGAGATGCTGTAGCTCATAAATATAGTGTCTTTTGACCATTTTTTATATTAAATTAACAAATTTCTGGTGGAGCTACCTCAACCAGGCCAAAGAGTAAAACTTGAATATTTTTAAAACTAGCTTATACAACTGGGGTTAAAAAGTACCCAGTTGTTTAGAGGAGATCAAAAAATACATATATGCAAAGTTTCAGACAGTTTCTTACATTTTTATTTAATTGAGATTTGGTGCTGAACTGTACTTTGGTAAAAGTGGAAACAGTCAATTTTTGATGGTGTGCTCTTTATAGCGTAGCCTTGACATCATATGTAATTATCCCTTATTTCCCCTATCCATTGTGCGCATCAAATCTATTGGATGATATGAAACCCAGTGGAATTTGTAATGGGTACATTTTGCACAATGGAAATACCCTCATTACTAAATAAAATCACTAGTAAAACATTGTATTATTGAAACCCAAATAGCAAAGTTCATACTATGATAAGGAATAAAGCTAGCATATTAAACATAGATTTTTGAATGGCTGTATTATAGTGGGTGGTAGTATATAAGTGGTGCTAATTTAGGTTGATTTATTATATGGAGTCTTAAATTAATACCATACTTTATTCCCAATTAAAAAGGAAAAGCTTGGATTTATCACATGAAAGTATGATTGTATAGACAAACAAAATCAAAGAACATGCAGCCGCGCCATTTTAATTAAAGCTTAGGTGCCGCAGCGCCAACAAATTAAAAACTCCAGGCGCCATGGCACTGCTTTGCAAATATTTTTGTTGCCGCGGCGCTGCTTTTCAGTGGGTTGGATTTTGTCTTTACAATTATAAATCTACTACCAATCCAAAATATCTTTTTTGATTATCCTATTGAGACTAGTGCTTAGAAATATGATTAATAATTAGATTAACATTTTGGGGATTCAAAAATAGCGCTGCGGCGGCGCTTGATGTAAAAGTAAAGCGGCACCATGGCATCTAAAATATTTGCAAGGCAGTGCCGCGGCGCCTGGAGCTTTTTTGGGGGGTGGCGTGGTGGCGCTTTATGTATGATAAGATGGCGCAGAGGCGCATGTCATTGGGTATTATGCAGTAATGATCCAAAATCTACTGACCAATTGAATATATATAAATTTTATATTATAAATTTATGACAATGAGGTTGCAGTAATTCTATTCTGTGAGCTCTGTCATGATTGGCATCATTGATTTTATACTGCTAATTTATGGAGTTGGCTGCTGTAATCCTAATCCGTGAGCTTTGTCATAATTGGCATCATTGCTTGGTCAAAATTTCCAACATATCCCCCACTTGACCAAACACTACTTTCATTCTTTCTTTTTCCTTCCAAGATGAACTCAACCAACACCAACAACAACAGCAACACCAACATGCGCCAAGCCTACAACAAAATGATGGCTTCAATGGACGAAGTGGAGCAGCCACTTTTCAAAAAATGCCGCGCTCAGTTTGTATTGCTTTCTTGAATTGACTTCAGGCCAGTGACTCCCAGTTTTTAAACAGTACTGCACAACCACCGTGGCAGCCTCTGAGTGTAGTACTGCGCCAAACTCTAGTGCTGGGGATTTTCCTGATGAGGACTCCATGTTTGAGGAGCCTCTTCCTGTCAGCAGTGCGCCCCCCAGTGACAATCCTTCTGGTGCTCAGCACCCCTTTTCTCAACACCTTCCTTCCACTGGCACGCCTCCCACTACCCCATCTGCAATGCTCTGCGCCCACTGCAACTCTGAAAATGTGGTGGTGGACTACCCTGACCTTCTTAGAAAGTTTGGGATCTGCCACCACAAAGAGACAATATACAGCTTTGTACAGGCTCTACATTCTGACAAAGATGCAATGACCCCAATTTTGGGCAGGGGAGTTATACCACAGCCGGTACAATGCCTCCTGTTTGGCCGCTGAGGTGTGTCTAGGGCTGCAGTCAGCTACCCTAGCCCCCAGTGAGATTTCTGCGCAACATGCTCATATCATTGCTGTCCACAATGAGTATATTGACAGGGTGGCTTAGGTTTGGGCTCTTGAGCTTGCAGCATATCCCAGCTTCCACCAGACCTTGGACTTGCCCGTCCAAGCCAACACCAACTGTTGCTTCTCCGCCACGTTCAAGGCGTATCTCCAAGCCAATACCACTGGATATGCTTCCATTTACCTTCCTTAGGCTGCCGCAACTTGCCACTTTATGTGATATCCTCCCAAAAGTTGCCAGCCTGGCCAGCCTGGATACACTGGTTGTTGCTTGGAGCATTACCGCTCCCTGGCTTACCAACTCCGCGTCCCCCTACCTCTGTCATATTCCTACATGGAAAATGCATTGATGGACTGCTTCACCATAGGTGCTGCGTTCTTTGCTTGTGGTGGCTGGGGTTGGTTGGTATCAGTTAGTCAAATCTGCCTTCCCCTTTGCAACTGGTTGTCAATGTCCTGCAACTCCCAGTTGGCCTGGGCCCAAATGCTGGTGATCCTGGCTCACATGCGCCAGCGCCTGGACACAAACTGCTATACAATCCCCACCCATGAGCGCCCAGTGATTACTATCCAGCGCCCCGCCAAGCATCCCCACCTTGCCAACTGTCAGGCCTCTTCTCCTGCCATGTCTTCTGCTCAGCAGCATGGAGGCGCCCGCAACACAAGGGACTTTTCCCACACAGCCTGCCTTTTATTGCAATAAACTTATTTTGCCTATCCTCTTTTTTATTGTTTCTATTATTTTTTAGTTCTTATTTTTTATTATATTAAGTTTTTAATTATTGTAGTTATCTTCTAAATTTAGTGCTTATGGAAATATTGTTGATTTGTGGAGTTTTTATGTTGGGGATTGGAATCTTGCGCTGCTGTGGCACTAAATTTAAAAGTAAGACGCCGCTGCGGCATAAAAGATGTTTGCAAGGCAGTGCAGCAGCGCCCAAGTCTATCCCAAGTTGGTGCTGCGGCGCTTTTTATTTGTTTAAGGCGAAGCAGTGGCGCTTAAAGCTGGGTAGTTTTGCAGTTGAATTTGTGAAGTTTTAAAAATTATTTTGATAACAGACTTTTTATTTTGATTCAAGATAGCGTTTTTGTGGTGCAGTTTTTTGAGATGCTGTATTAGAACCAATATATAAAAAATAGTTATTTAATAATTTTTATTAAGTTTTTTTTTTAAATTTTGCTGATGTAAATCCCAACACCATCTCAAAATTTTTTTGAGATGGCGTCTTTCAATCTGGTGTTTTTGAATTAATGTATTGCACCATTTATATCACTAATATATTATTTATTTTGATGCTTATAAATTTTTTTTAATGTAGGTCAATAGATTCCAAATTTTCTTTAATAAATTTGGGCAATGGCAACTTCTTTATACTCAAATCCTTTTTCTTCATTTCTAATGATTTTTTCAAGTTGCAAATGTTACACATATCAGTTTGTTTTTTGCTTTTAATTATATCATTAGGAATAAGCTTATAGAAAGTGGAAAGTGAAATAGAAATATTGTTTTTTATTTTCATATCTTCATAAATTACTTTTTTTGTTTTCAATAATGAGTATTTTATTTTAGTTAAGTATTCACTCAATTCTTTTTGTAATTCTTCATAAATTAATCCAGGGGATTTTTTAGTGAATTGGCTGGTTGGAAATGAATTTTTCAATATATTTTTTAAATATTTTTTATGTTTTCTTTCTTTACTGAATCATTTTTCCTTTTTTATTTTTTGAATTTAATGATACTCTTTTAGCATTTTTTATTTTTTTAGAATATGAATACTCATTTTTTGTCATTTTAAATCCACAATCCCAAAGCTCTTTCAAACTGTAGCTTGATGTAACCAATGCTCTTAGGGAAGGAAGGTGCTTGGCAGGGGACTCTGACATCAATTCCTTTAGGTTGTTAAGGGAATCATCTGTCTTAGAATTTTGTATGATGGGTAAGAAGGTACTTTTTCAAAACTCTGTTTTTAATAAGAAATGCTCAACAAAGCTGTTAAGATCATTGCCAGCAGTAAAAAGGAATGCTTTTTTAAGCATAGAGATTCTTTCTCTCTTAGTAGAAGCCCCCAGTGAGAAGAAGGGTGTCATCTGAGGTGCAAACTTGATAGGTTCCATAATAATAGTGATTGGGTTCCTTGGCTTGGTTCAGATAAGTTCTTTCTTGGAAATAGATGTGCAGTTATCAGAGAGAAGTAAAGGTGTGGATTGTAAAGTAAATTTCTGTAAAGTTGAGCTGTTTAAATACCATATTAGCTGAGCTTTTGCAATACAGGCATAAATCCCCAACTGACCCCCAAATGATCTCCTTAATTTATCAATATCACCCCTGAAGTCTGATATCATTGTTTATTTACCCCTTGCTATATTCTGGTTAACTGTTGATATCTCAACAAATAGTACTTCAATCTCGCTTAAACTAGTATCATTAGAAAGCCCTTAATCTCAGCTTTTGGAATTGTGCTGCAACTTTATATTTCAATACCAATTTAGTATCTTGAAGTGGCTTTGAATGTAAGCTTATAAAAATATTACTTGAAATAAAATATGCTAATTAACTCTTAAAGTATGATATTTTAATCAGTGAACTAAATTTAAAGTATAAATTATTATTTAGCTTACTTCTAGTAACCAACTCAAAAACCTTTTGTTTTAAATAAACTTAAGTTTATTATAACTTTTAACAGTTCTTAAAAAATGAACTTTATATATCTTAAATCTATCAAAATAACAATGTTATCTTTTAATCACATAAATATTTTCTTGTATAATTAAAGTTGTATCTTATTTTTATAGATACAATGACTAAGATCATTTATCATTTAGTTTAAATAAACTTTAACCTTTATAAAATTTAATTAAATAAAGCAAGATTTTGATACATACTTTTTTATGTTTAAATTTTGTATACATATTATCTCTAGCATACAGTATAAAAATATAATTTTATTAAATAGTTGTATAAAGCTATTTTATTAATATTAAATACTTAAGAATTTGAAAAGAAAAACTTTTACTCTCTTATAAGTTCTTATTATATACTTTCTATAAAATCTAACTTAAGAATAAATTACTTATACTAAATGAGATCACTGAAATTTCAATAAAAGTTTAGTTTTAATTTTAGTTTTAGTTTTTTTAACTTTTTACTAGATTTTTTTATAAAATAAATACAAAATTATTTAATATTTATTTATTAAATATGGAAAAAGCTATCTGCCCTCTTTTAAAAGAGGGATTCAAAAATTATTATATTTCAAATTAAATATTTTTAAAAAGCTAAGATTTTAGGCAACAATTTAATTTCCAACAAAAAGCATCATATCAGTTTTTATTGTATTTTTATGTTGCGCTTTTTAGAATGATGTCATTTTGTACTAATCAGCTTTCAAGAAATAATGGTATCTGAAATAAGATTGTTACTAGCTTTTAATACAGTTTAATTTAGCTGTAAGTAGAAAATGATTAATTTAATATAGGTTTTTATATTATAAGGATTAAATAAGATTTATTTTGATAAAATTGTTGTAATTATTTAAATTTATTGATAAGAAAATCAAAACAAAATTTTAAAGTGTAAAGTAGCACAGTTAATAGGAAACAGATTAATCTAACAAATAATGACCCATTTGTCCTACAATAATTAGAGAAGAGTTCAAAAAGTAAGAATAATCATGTGAAACATGAACAAAAATAAATAATAATCACTTGTTTTATTTTTTATTGCTAATTAAATAGTTTATAGAAGTATGGAAAGTGATTTTAGAGCTAGTTTATTAGTAAAGAATAGAAAAACCCATATTTAAATAAAAAGTCAACATTATGGTAGTCACAATAGTCAAAAATATTTAATTTAGTTTGTCAGCATAAAAAACGCATTAATTTTGACTTTCAGCATGCTGACAGTCAGCATTAAACTAGAAAAACACTATGTAAATCACTTATAAAGCTTAGTTAATATTTTCTGGAGTTGGTTTTTTAAGGCTAAAATTGATTATTTTTAAATTTAAAAAATTAAAAATTCGCATATATAACTTATAAAAACTGAAATGATAGGAATTGTAGAGTTAAGTCTAAAGTACAGTCCTGGGTACTTTAATCTGAATTACCATACCATTGCATGTGTGCTTTTTTTTAAGTGGTAGTGTTTTAGTAATAAACCAGCAAAGGTGTCAACATGGAGGCAGTCAACATTCTTTTATAGTAACTCTCCTATTAAATCTTGCTTAAATGATTTCACTTTGTTTGGTTAGCCAAACCCCTTTGTTGTAATTTAGGCAACACATCAAATTGATACAAAGTTGAAATTATAAATACACATATAAATTATAGCTTTAACATATGCCTTTTGGCTTAAGTGGACTTCTAGAAATAAGCTATATATCAATTCAATGGGTTTAACATTATATTAAATATCTTAATAATACAAAGAACACTATGAAAATTGTCATATGTCTTTCTTCAATGCCTATCTTAATATATATTTAATAAAAAAAGTAATGTAAAATAAAAAAAGTAGTTATTTTTAGAATATTGTGTATTTTATTAAAAACTTTATGGATTCTTATTTGGGGTTAACATCCAGATATTACTTACTGAAGTTGACCTTAATGTAAAAGTAAAAAAAACTTACATTTTCAATATACATTAAATTAGTTTTTTGGCTTAAAAATAAGCCTTTGTTTAAATGGAGTTGACATTATGCCTGCTCCTTTTTAATTTTGCAATTCTGACTTAATAATTCACTATAAAAAATTAGCTTAGTTTTGGAAATGCCTGATTCCAGCAGATAAATACTAAATTAATGTTGAATTACTGAATATTGTCAATTTGTGGGCATTTAGTAAGTTGACTTGTGGAATGAGTTAATTCTGGCAGTTTCCAGCAAGGAATGATGGCTGCTAGGGGTGAGGAATGTGTCTCCACCCAGCGGGGAATAATGGCTGCTAAGGGTGGGGAGTGGACCAACCTGGTGGGTATTGCAGGCTACTAGGGCTGGTTATTGATGTGACCATGGAAGCTGATGTGGGCTTCCATGGAAGGGAGGAGCTAAGATAGCTCTACGTGCCCTTGCACACTTACAGGAGGTTTGTAAGCAATCACCTTACCTAACAGATTGGTAGGGTGTCCTTGTCTGTGTTTCCTTGGGGGCTTTGGGGAGGTCCTAAAGCCATCATTGGGGGCATATATATATGCTCAGGGGAGTCACCAGGGTGGTTGCTTGGGGAAGCAGCTGCAGCTCTTGGTGTGATCAGGCCTCTGGGAAGTAAAGTTGATGCTCTGCAACTGAAAGCTCAGACTTAATCACCTGAGTGAGTAAAGACAACTGCACAGACATGAGGATTGTCTGTGGTTGAATGGCCTAAGTGGAGGACACTTGTGAGGGCCCAGTCAAACACAAGTAGCCTTGTGAACTTATTGCCTGAGTCTGAGGTATTGATAACAGGGACTAAAAATGGAACCACAGGGTTCATAATAGGATCAATAGTGAAGACTAGTAAGAGGGACTGTATGATCACAGTGAAGACTAGTTAAGGTACTGGAAGATAATTCTGAGGATTGGAACCTAGGTGGTGTTGAAACAGCAGGCTTGGCCCGCCAGCAAGGTTCCAAGTAAGCAAGTTTGTGACCCACAATCCAATTATCCAGTCACTTGAAGCCAAACTAGAAAGTTGACTCAAATTTCCAAATCCAACAACATGAACAGAAGCTGATCCCTACAGTGAATACCTTGTTTTGGCGCTTGACTCATTACCAGGATCAGGCCATCCCCTTCACCATCCCACCGTGTGATTAACACTATCATGTTCCTGTTCTCCACAATTCACACTGCTTATATAATACCTATCTCTCAATAAAAGTTATTATCTAGTTTCTAAATATTTTTCCCCTTTTAACTCTGATAAAACAGCACAGTTACAACATTGGTAGCAGAAGTAGGTTTTCATCCTACTTTATCCCCCAGAATTCTACCTGTTGCCCGTACTTGTTGCAGAAAACAAATCCTTGATAGAATCATGTCTGGCCTCCCACCAAATTGGACACCCTATACATCTGGTACCAAAATACCTGACGGTTTTGTGCTCTACCAGAACATGGTAGTCCTGCTCCTTGCCTTCAACGCCTTGTCATCACAAGGTTTCTTCCAAGCACCCACTGTCACCCCTTGAGCGGCTGATGAAAGCTCATGCCAGCCTACGTGGTCCAGAGACTCTGAAGTGCCACCTTGGAACCTTTTGTCAGAGCCAATAACAACAACACTGCAGCATGGATTCAATCTTCCCTGTTGTGTTTGGTTCCTGGGGACAAAATCCAGAAGGACACAGTGGGAAATCTTTATAACAAAAGATTTGAGGTTTAAAGCTAGCCTTGGGTTAGCCTTCAGGGAAAAATTAAGGACACATACCTTAATTTCCTGGAATACAAGATGAAAATTTCCTTTTGGCAACAAGGAAAGGAAAAAGCTTGAAGAATATTAAAGCCAATGCAAATGTAGATAAACTTGTCTTTATTAGGAAAAATGATTCTACTTAAATAGTAGACAAGGGTTGATCATCACTTATTAGGTAGACAGAGTGGCAGAGGGGGTCACGTTGGGGTGAATTCAATAACAGAATCATTTGAGGGCTGGTATAGCAATCCAGAATGGGTGGACATTAGAACAGACCCATTTACAGAAGGTGAGGTATTTACAAGGTTGAAAGCAAAACCAGCCAATTCTTTGCTTATATCACTATTTGAAGGCCATATCAAATAGCATTAATAGCGTAATTTCCAACATCTTCCCCCTCAAGATTGAACACAGGGAGTTAATTTTTGCAGAGGACTTGGAATGAACTTGGACAAAAGGACGTCCAGAGGACAGCAGCTTCACGGTATACTCAACGCCCTTCTTGAAGGTGACTTCACAAGTTCCAACCCAGAGAGAGTCTAGCTTATGGGCTCTACCTCCTGTACAATTCTGGTAGTAGAGAATCAGGTTGACTACTTGATACACAGGAAGGGGGGCTCTAGAAGTATTGGACGGTGAGAGCTCTAAAGTCTTAACCTTATAGGCAGTTTAATATGCCAATGCCTGAATGTCAATGATACAATTAGTTAAGTCTTTGACATGGGCTTCAGGATTTTCAGACACATCAACTTTGATCAAAGGGGGTCCCAAGATTGAAGGGGTTGTGGTTTCACACCTGTACAGCATGGCAAAGGGAGATTGGCCAGTCACTCAGTGTCTGCTGAGTCAATAAGCAAAGAGAGCAGCAGGGAGGAACATATCCCAATTGGCAGCATCAGAGAGGGTGATTTTCCTCATTATGGACACCAGGGAGGAATTTGCTCATTCAAAAGTTCCATTGGTTGACAGGCTATACAGTGCAGAGAAAGATTGGTGGGTATCCATAGCCTCTACAATAGACATGATGAGGCAAGCATTAAAGTTGTTGCCATTGTCAGAAAGCAGGAATTGAGGACATTCATGACGGTAGAAGATATCTTGCAACAAGAAATTAGCAGTAGTCTTGGCAGTTATATTTTGTGGCTCTGACTTCAACCCATTTGCTAAAATGGTCTACGGCTACCAAGATAAACCAACACCCAGACCTAGAACAAGGGAGAGGCCCAAAAGCATCAATACTTACAGTGTGGAAAGCATGTGTGGTGCTGGGTGCCCCCTAGAGGTCTTATTTGTAATGCCTTCTTATTTGGACAAATATAAGGGAATTACTGCCCTTTTTATTATCATTGGAAGATAACCCTCCAAATTACATAGTGTTGTCTCCAATTATAGACCAATTGACGCACCTGTGGCTAGCTGCAGATGCGTCAGAGAGCAACCCATTGGAATGGGTTTTCCTATGGCAATTAGTGACCAATTGAGCATCTGCGGCTACCGCAGATGCATTGATTATTGACCCATTGCTTGTGCCCACTATGTAATTGGTATAGTGATCTTCTGTCCCTCTTTTCCAAAGTGGAACCCTGAAAGAAGTACCAGAAACCTTATTCTACCCTCATTCCCCAGAACAGCCCTACTATTCTGCAACCACCTGACCTCATATCACATGCCCAAATGTTCATTTCTTCCCCAATCCAACCCATTTCCTTCTGAATATTCCCATATTTTCAGTCCTCCAAGAATAATCTCATTGCTTGACAGTCTAGACCCTAGTCAGCATGACTCACCCTTTCTTTTCCCTCCTCCTCATCAATATAAAAAGACCCCCTAGGGTCCCTAATAAACAAGAATTACTACACTTACACAACAATAGACTTACACATCTTAGACTACTTGCAGAGCCCAAAAATAGAGGTTCTGTTGAGTAAGAAGAATATAGTCCTGTTGTGTATCCAGTTGCTCAGCTACTCCCCAACATCCCATCCAACCCTTGAGCACCACAGCATGTTTAGGAGGGATGATCTTGAATTGATGTTGGGAAGGTTGAGTTTGTTGGAGCTGGCACAAATGACAGGAGGCAAGGACATCAGGGATTAGAAGGCGCATATTTTCTCAATAGAAGTTCTTGCATAATCAGTTGTGAGTTTTTTATACCTCTATGTACAGTATCAATGTGAGCTTGGAGGATAATGGCTATTCTCATACCAGGACAAACATAGGGCAGATAGGTGTTGTTGACTTTCTTGAAGAGTTGTCTATCTTAAATTACAGTGTCCTTTGATAGGGTCTGTAGGGCTAATTGGATGTCTTCTGGCTCAGTGGTCTAGGAGCTAGGATACCCTATTAATTTGTATAAGGAATCAGCGTCTGCAGGATGGATAGCTAGTATAGGCATCCTTGACAAGCCATTGGTGTTATGATGTTGCGCACCAAACAATGTACCACAGTGAAATTGTATCCTTGTAGTTGCAGAGCCCAACATGCTAATTGACCTTTGGGTTCCTTTAGTTGCTGCAGCCATTTAAGGGAGGAGTAATCTGTGACCACATTAAAGTGGGTTCCATAAATGTAGTGTCTAAATTGCTTTACAGCATGCAACACTTCCAGGCCTTCCTTCTTGATGACACTATAGTTTATCTTGTGTTTGTTGAGGACTTGTGAAGAATAGGCCATGGGTCAATCCACAACTTTGTCATCAAGCTGGGCTAAGATGGTACCCACAGCTACTCTGCTTGCGTCAGTGTACAAGATAATTTCTTTATCATAATTGGGGTAGACTAAGATAGGAGCCTCCTTGAGCTTGGTCTTCAGTGCTTCAAACAATTGCTGCTGACTGTCAGTCCATTTAAAGGGGACGTTGCAAAGGAGCTGGACAAGGGGTTCACTCAATTCAGCAAAGTCAAGTATGAACTTTCAATAGTAACCCATCATACCAATAAATACTTGGACCTCCTGTAGGGTTGTTGGAGGCAGCATCTTGTCAATGACTTCCACCTTATTATTCATGGGGCAGATTCCAGTTTGGGTGACCTTGTGACCCAGGAATTTGAGTCACTCTTTAAAGAAGGAGCACTTGGAGGGTTTGAGTTCCAAGCCAGCTTCTTGAATCTTGATGAAGACAGCCTTGAGGTGTTCTAAGTGGTTTTTAAAGGTGGAGCTGGATAAGGTGATATCATCAAGATATACGAGGACACAAGAGAGCTTTAGGTCTTGTAGGATGGAATCCATAGCCCTTTGAAACGTAGCTAGGGCATTCCAAAGTCCTTGGGGAATTCAAGTAGGTTCATAGAGCCCTTTGGGGATGATGAGAGAAGCCTTTTCTTGGTCTTCTGGCAACAAGTCAACCTGTCAGTATCCAGAAGCTAAATCTATAGCAGAGAAAAATTTTGAACCTCCCAGTTGTCTGAGAGCATCATCAATTCTAGGCAAGGGGTATGAGTCTTTCTTTGTAAGCAACTTTAGGCGGTGGTAATCCATCACAATGAGGTGGCCCCATCTTTTTTCTTGAGGGTTAATAAGGAGGAGGCCCAAGGGCTTTGAGAGGGGGCCAAGAGTCTAGCATCTAAGAGTTGTTTAAGCTCCTTAGAAACCTGGGCATCCTCTACCCTACTATGGCGGTATGGCTTGGCACAAAAAGGTGGTGCATCACCAGTATTGATCTGATGTATGGCCCCTTTGGCTAGGCCATAGTCTGTAGGTCCAGAGGCAAATATCTTGCTAAACTGACCAAGCAGTTTCAACACATTTTTTTGTTGGATGGATGACAGCTGTGGGAAGTTAACAGCAGTGAACAAGGAGAGAACTTGAGGATTGTCTTCAGGTAAATTAAAATTGCTGAAAGTTCCAAAACGGTAGAGGGACACCACTTGTTCTGCTCCCAATATACAGCCATGCCCTACAACCTGACCCCTAGACACCTGCATAGGTAGGGCAGTCAGGTTAGCTAGCAACAGTTATACAGGCTCCTTATGAGTCCAATATAAGATCACTGAACATAATCTGGGCTCTTTACAGCTTAGAGATTCAGGAGAGTAGAGTCCCAGGAATGACTTTTTGGGTAGTTTTTAAGATATCTGAGAGTCTATAATCACTTGGGAGCCTGGAGGGATGGTAATAGCTGTGGGGGCAAGAAGAGGCAAACCTTCCTCTATGGGACAGGAAGGAGGAGGGGAACACATATTGGAGGAATGAGTTCTGTACTTGAGCAAGAAGATACCCGTGGGGTACTTGAGCACACTTGTCTTAATATTTTTGCCTGGGAGCCGTAGAGGTTCTTCAAAAATCAAAGAGACCTTGTATCCTAAGAGCAATAGGTATCCATCTCAAAGGTTTACAATCCCATTATATTTGCGGAGGAATTATGTACCAACCAGGAGAACATAGCCTTTATTCTCTAGGACAACAGCAGGGGATGTAATGAGGAGTTTCCCAAACCTCATAGGCAGGGCTGAGTAGGCATCAATGGTTTGAGTTTTTGCCATGCCAGCGGTACCATATGATTGAGTGTAATTGAGGTCAGGAGCCAGCTTAAGCTTCTTCATTAGCTTGATGATACCACGATGACTGGAGAACCTGTGTCCAGAATGGCTTTGATTTTAACCTTTTAGGTTGACACTTCCACATGGGTAGTATCTTTCCCAAAGAGGGGCAAGACAGCCAACACATCCTACACAGCTTCTAGCTCATTCTCTCCTATTTAGCTAACATGCATTTTAAGACAGGAATTTCCTTATACACAGTCTGCAATGCAAGAGATACAGGCACGTTCTGAAATAGAGCTTTGGCTAGCTTGGCAGCTTCTTCAGAAGAGTCTACAAAGACAGGAGGTCAATGAGCCTGGGCCAGATAAGAATAAGCTACCACAGCCTTGGCTTTGACTGAAGGTGCACAAGAGGTAGTGGTGGTTTTCACTGAGCAAAGCTTGTAAGGGACAGACACAGTTTCCAGAACAGCCAAAACGGAGTAGCCATAACTATTAGATTCATCACTATCAGAATCTTCAGGTTCAGAATCACTGGAAAGATTTTGAAACAAGTGAAGGATAGTTGGTCCAGAGGAAGGGGGAGATTCCTCATTGGAAGGAGGATCAGGAGGAGACAGGGGAGATTGATCAGCAGAGAGTGTCTATTCCTCTAAGCTGACCTCTCTTTTCCCGCTTGTTCCTTAGGGTCACAACCTTCTACCCAGGGATTGGTGCAGTTACGCAAGTGGTGCCCTATTTGACTGCAGCTATGACATCCTTGCCTCTTAGGCTGTTCCCTCTGAGCCCAGAGTCATAATGTGCAGAGTACAGGAGGTGATCCCAGCTTTACTGGCCTTACTTTTCACAAACCACAGTACCCCCATGGGTCAAATGCATGTCTTGCAGAGAGAGTATTAATCCTCTTCATAGAAGTGAGTGAAGCCTTGTGTGCCTTAAAGTGTAGGCATAGGAGATGGTTCACCTTCAAAGCATTTGAACATGCTGTGTAAGCTTCTTGGGGATTTAACTGACAACTGGTGATCAACTGTTGCCCTTCAATATAGAAGCAATCAGCAAACTTAGCCAGTGTTTCCTTGGGCTTAAAGGCAATGTGCATAAATGCATTTTTATTGGCCTCCAAGCTGAAATCTCCTCTGAATTACTCAATAAGGAGGCGCTTCATGTCCTCCCAAGTGACAATGGATGGGGTTTGGGGGCCACAACTTCTTAGGCACTTAGGATGGAGTAAGATAAGAATATGCTCCTTTTTAAGCTTTTCAGTGGCCCTAAGTATTGCAGTCTTGTGGATTATTAGAAAGGCTGCAATGGTAGAGGTTTTACGGTCAAATATTTGCCCAAAGGTTGGCTTGTAGTTTGGGTCAATGGACAAGGAAGTGGATTGGCTGTTGTCACCTGGGTTGAGAACGTTAATATGAGGATTGACCTCAAATGCAGATTCAGCAGCAGGTTGTCTAGCCCAGAGGAGTCAAAGGCTTTCTTCTAGAGTGTCCAAGGTAGAGCTGTTTTGCCCACTAATGTCTCGCAAAATGGTGGCAGCAGCTCCAAATTCATTGATCTTGATCTGTTGTACTGCCAATGTGCCAGCAAACCCATTGATACAAGTAGCCAGGGAAGTTGTTTGAGCAGCCAGAGGGGTAACTTTTCCATTTATTGTTTCCGTTAAGCAAGAGAGGTTCTTTACCCTGCGTTCTAGAGCATCTTGTTGATCTTCAACATCATTTGTTACTGCTACTAAATGATCCAAGGTGAGAGCACTGTTGACACAGGGCCAGCCTTCCAATACAGAGCAACACCCAGGATCAAGGTGGGTAATAGTACCAGTGTCCTCATCCTCCCTTTTGTCATCAGAGTCAGAGGTCAACATCATCAGGGTCAGAGAGGTGTTGTCTCAAATACTCAATCTTGCCTCGCAAAGTAGCTACTTGGTCTCTTAGCAAGGCAATGCAAGGACCAGGCGTAGGTTTGACAGGCAAAGGCTTTGGGATAGAGGCTTGACGTCAAGTAGTGGCTTCAAGTTTGGCTATGGCTTCCCATACCTTAGCTTCAAAGGCAGACAGGACATCAACAGAAGGAGCAGGTGGAGTCACTTCAATGGAAGCCACTCTATTGCCAATGCATTTTTGAACCTGACACAGAGTGTTTCCCAACACGGCCTTGTCCAAGCCATACTGTAAGTACAGATGTTGGCCCCAATTATCAACGTGGGTCCCAACCAAATCAAGCTGAGAATTAACATGCTCTTGAAACTGATTTAGTTTGGTGACTAAGATCTTGGAATCTTGACAATACTTTAGAAGAGTTGACTCTAGCTGGCCACACTAGGTAGCTTGGTGATCATCCAGTTTGCACAGTTGATCCTTGATATATCCAGGTAGCAGAGGAGCAAAGGGAGTTTAGGGACAAGGTCAAATACTTTTGTGAAGATAGCAAGTTGCGCTGGTTATCTGAAATGCAAGAAAATGGACTATGGGACCATTTTTGATAGGCCATATTTGCGCATGATTGTTGGAAACAGTGGTGGCTACAGCAGTCAAGAACTGGTTTTGTGATCTCAGCGCCAACTGATGATGGACCAGCGCAGGTTGGATGAATTGGTTAACCAACACAACAATAGTCTCCATAGACTCCATCAACATGGGGGAAAGACCAAAATCGAAAGAGGAAAGAATATAGATCTTCAGAAGCATACCCAAGACAGAGACCAGGGATAGTGTACATTGCCACAGTGCCTGTGTGAAGGAGAGAGCTGGCAGCAGCACAAGCTTGCTCATAGTTGAGTGAGAAAGCTGGAAGGGGGCCAAGGGGGGGCGAGGGGGCATTGGTGATATCTTCTTCTAGAGGGGGACTAGAAACTTTAGGTTTCTCAGGTACTTCAGGAACAAAGGGGGAAATACCAGAGAATACACATGGGAATGGGGTAACTGAGGGGCTTGCAGCCCCTTTAGTGAGCACCATTTTTCATGTGTTGTGCTCCTGGGGACAATATCCAGAAAGAAACAGCAGGAAATCTTTATAACAAAAAATTTGAGGTTTAAAGCTAGCCTTGGGTTGCTCTTCAGGGCAAAATTAAGGGCACATACCTTAATTTCCTGGAATACAAGATGAGGAATTCCTTTTGGCAAAAAGGAAAGGAAAAAGCTTGAAGAATATTAAAGCTAATGCAAATGTGGATAAACTTGTCTTTATTAGGAAAAATGATTATACTTTAATAGTAGACAAGGGTTAATGATCACTCATTAGGTAGATAGAGTGGTAGAGGGGGTCACGTTGGGGTGAATTCATAACAGAATCATTTGAGGGAGGGTATGGCAATCTGGAATGGGTGGACATTGGAACAGACCCATTTACGGAAGGCAAGGAATTTCCAAAATTGAAAGCAAAACCAACCAATTCTTTGCATATATCACTATTTGAAGGCCATATCAAAATATCATTAATGGTGTGATTTCTAACATGCCCAAAGCAAGCCAGCACAAATGGAATGCCTGCATGGTTCTGGATTGCAAAGATCCTCATTTGGTTGACACACAACACTGGCACCTGGTACAACAAGTGGCATGAGGAGCAAACTCTGAATGATTGTTATGCCTTCAAACAGGACTTCTTGGCAAGGTTTGTGCTGAAGAACACCACACTCATGGTCATACACTAAGTGAAGAATCTGACCCAAACAGGCACAGTGAAGGAACTCACCCAAGCATATGAGGAACTCCAACTATATGCTCCCTCATATATGGTCTTTGACACCCCAGCTACCCATATCATGTACTACACCACTCTCAAGCTACATGTAATGAGACATGCAAACCTGGACCAAGTGACCAGCTTGCAAAGCCTGTATTTTGAGGCAAAGAAAGCATAACAAACGTCCAACACCCTTCACAAGGCGCAAACTGGGAAAAGATTAAGACCTTAGGACTCTCACCCAGCCAGGAGTTCCAACCAACCACCCCCTGGGAAAAGTAGCAACAATTTTAACCACAAACCCACAGGTTTAAATGGGCATGGAAACAGGAACAACATTCAGTCAAACTGTACCCATTTCTGGATCACTGCCACACAAGACAACCAAGACAAGGGAAAAGCCCATGGAGAGCACTAAGTGACCCAAGCTCTCCATGCACAACTCCTTACTTGCCCAAAAATGAGTATCAGCCCAAGGACGTGGATCAAAGTCCAATGATCCAAGTGCCCTCAGAGGACCCAGTACTTTACACCATTTTCAGACATCCCAATAAACTGATATCTTATCCTTTCCACTTTTGTAGTTACCAGGCTCAGCACTCCTGGACTTGGGCGCATATTGAACCCTAGTCAACAGCAGCTTTGTAGATAAGTTCAAGTTGACCACTAATCCTTCATGGATTAAAAAGTGGCTCTAGCTGATGAACATCACATTAATATGACAAGGGAACTGCCCCCTTCTCTTTCATGCTAGAGAACCTACATTCCATCATCTAAGGCCCATCATTAATTTTCCCAAGTTTTATATTGTTCTGGGACTGGACTGATTGCAAAGGAACAACCCCCATGTAGACTGGACAACCTCAGTACTGACCATCAAGCGTGAAGGTGTCAACCACCAGATCTACCCTGACTCATTAGACCAACTTCTACGCAACACCATTTTTGTATGCATTAAGAAAACCCTGGATGGAAAGGAGAACCTGAAGGAAATTGACTGGGACTTCTGCCAGTACAAGATCATACACTTCAAGGACCACCAGGATACCTCCACACCTCAGGATTGCAAAATTGTGGCCCACCATCCAGAAATCTTCAAAGAAGCTCTACCTGGGTTGCCCCCAGAGAAACACATTCAACACTCCATCCAACTCAAAGGAGCTTACCCAAAGCACGTCCTATCTACAGGCTGACCCCAAACAAAGACAACGCCCTATGCGCCTACCTCAAGGAAGCGTTGGAGAAAGGACTTATCCGCTCCTCACAGTCTCCTTTTGGGGCCGCCTTATTCTTTATGGCCAAGAAGGACAGTACCTTGCATCTGGTCACAGACTACCAATCCCTAAACAAAGTTACCATCAAAAATTTTTATCTACAACCACTGATTGACAATCTCTTTGACACCTTGGGGGGAGACACATTCTTCTCCAAGATTGATCTGACTGCAGGCTACAACCAAATTTTTATTAAGGAGGAAGACATCCCCAAAACAGCCTTCTGCACTTAATACAGCTCATTTAAGTGTGTGGTTGTCATAAAATATGCAGCCTAGGTGCTGATTTCTACAAATAGTTAGTCTATTACTTCTTTATCTTAATACTATACCTGTTATGGTATAGTGACAGCCTGGGTAAGGACAGAAGAATATAAGAAGATAATAAGACAAAACTGGTGTTTATTTAGATAGTAGTGCACTTATATAGAGTGAGGCAGGGGAATTGCTACCAGAGGCAGAGAGGCACAGACAGAAGGGCTTTCCTAATGGAGGAGAGTGGATTGGCACAGCTAAAAGTCCCGCACAAGAGAACAACCACATCCATGTGGCTTTCCTTAAGGAGGTGGATATAAATAACTTTGTTGCTCTATTTATAATCCCAGAAGTGAAGCCCCTGCCTGATGCCCATTCAAAAGGCAAATTGAACACCTGTTTTAGAGGCGTTTTTAATGTCTTTATCACTAGTAGAATCAGGATGCAATAGCGCAATTGCGTGATTGTTCCGTTGCTTAATCCCTAAGTGAATAACTTTACATCTAATCCATTCAGGATCTACAACAGTGGTGCTCAACTTTGGCATGACAAACACCCCCTCCACCTTTGCAACCTTCATTAACAAAGTGTTTGCTCTGCACATAGGCAAGCATGCCCTAGTCTACCTAGACAACACCATTGTCTACAGCCCATTGGTGGAACAGCACCACAAATACCTAGAGGCAGTCTTTGCTACCCTGGCACAACACAAACTGTTGGCCAAACCCTCCAAGTGCCAGTTCTTCCACAAGCAATTACCCTTTCTGGGACACATAGTCTCAAAAGACGGCATCAAACCCAATAGTCAAAAGATACAGGCCATCTGCATGATGCCGCCACCCAAGGATAAGTTGGAACTCCGCACCTTCTTAGGGATGGTGGCCTATGTAAGCCGCTTCATACCTGACTGTGGCGTTTTGACTGCACCCCTGCCACCATAACTGGCGCCAAATTGAAGTTCATTTGGACCCCCCCAGTGAGACCTTTGCTTCAGACGTCTTAAGGAGAAACTCACAACCACATCCATTCTACAATTTCCAAACGTGATAGGAAATATCAAATGGAGACAGACGCCTTTGAGGCATCCATTGGGGGATTACTATAAATAAAAAACAACAATGCTGACTTCCTGCCTGTAGCCTATGAGTCATACAAACTGACAGAAGGTAAATGCCAATACCCTATACATGACAAGGGGTTGTTGAAAATTGTGCACTGCCTGGTCAAATGGCGTTGTTACCTAGAACAACAGGAGGAATTCACGGCATAGACCAACCACAAATCCCTCATATACTTCAAAACACAGGCAAACCTACTCCTGCCTTCAGGCCTGCTGGATGGAACTCCTATAGAGATTCAATATGGTCATACAATACAAATCTGGTCCTGAACTCACCATGACAGACACACTCTTGCGCCTATACGTTAGAGCTACAAGGGGCAAGAATGGGCTCAACCCAGACTGGCCCATCCTAGTACTCTGGAAAAAGGACAAGGGTTTCTCCTCTGGTACCACAGACATAACAAAAGAAACAGTCATCAAGAACAAACACTTATTTGCAGACATGTACAGGACTTTACATCAAAAAATGACTAACAGAACCACCATTGCTTAAGTCCACCCACATCAGTGAGTCGACACAATCTTATGTTACCACAGGGACTTAGGACATACAAAAAGCTGCAACCTCTACAACTTCCTCAAACATAAAGCCTGGTGGCTGTGGTACTCTTACTATGGTGATGGGGGATAGTCAAAGGGTTGGTTGGTGGCCTTGGTACTTTACAAGCCGGAAACCAGACAAGTAGTTGGTAGTACAAAAGCGTCTCAGCATAGAGAACAACAAAGGGTTTAGAGTAGTAGCAACAGAAACTACTCAAAAGCAAATCCTCAACAAATATCTTCTATTCAAGCTTAGTTGGCAGCTTGAGTTGATAGGAGGAGACTAGCCTTTGCAGTCCTTAGATTATACACTCAACAAAGTAATTGATGGTGTAGCTTAATATAAGGGGGGTATAATGTATATTTTATTGAGGAAAAGGGAGAGGGGTTTAAATACTACAACTTACTTAATAACTCAAGGAAAGTTGGTCATTGCTTGGGGGTTGATAGAGGGGGAAATGAATGTCAAACAATTAGGGATTAACACAACAATTGAGGGAGGATGGAAACAGCCCCAGGGACACAAGGGGGTTGCAGAGGCGCAAAGATGGGGAAGCCGGTCAGTTGTAACTTCAGTTGGTGAACTGTATTAATTGATAGAATTAACAACCAGTCGGTGAAGTCCTAATTTGGAACCAAGGCAGGTGGATAAGCAATCTGGAAGCAAGTTGTGTGGAGTCCCAATCCAAGGGCAAGGGTGGATAAACAATCCAGAAGCTAATCAGACATGAAATGATAATCCAGCGCCTAGCTTAAATCATAATCAACAAGAACAACTACTATATTGGAAAGAGATCAGGATCCTATTACAATCAAGAAGTACCCAATGATGATCATAGTTAAAGCAACCAACTGGTGATGAGTTTCACCACAGTGGCTGACCCTATACTGGGATGTTCAGAAAGTCCTAGACCAATGCAAAGTATGTGAGAAATTTGCAAAAAGCAATACCCCACCTAATTCTGTACTTCCTATTTGTTCACAGCTACCTTTCAAGATATGGGCCCTAGACATTGTGGGCCCCATGCCAGAAAAGAACAATAAGAAGAAATACATCATCACTGTTATAGACTTTGTCACTCAATGGCCAGTGGCGCAAGCAATAAAAACTCACACAGGCAATGACATGTGTCAATTTATATAAAAAGAAATCATCAACAAGTTTGTAAAACTAGAGCCCCTGATAAACAACAGAGGAAAAGAACTGACCTATAAAAATACCAATGTACACCTCGCCAAGAACGGGGTCCAGCACACAGTGATAACACCTTATTATCCTCAGGCCAATGGACACATGGAGCAACTGAATGAAAGCCTAGTGCATGCTTTGGCCAAGCTACTGCTGAGAGACCTGAGGACTGGTATAAGCAGCTATCAACTGCATTGCTTGTATGCCAGACCCGCATGAACAGATCCACCAGGAAAAGCCTCTTTAAGCTAGTTTATGGCACACAACCCAATATCATCCAAGCACTATTAGGACCCAAGATGAAAATTCCCAGTAAAGTTCCACCCCACTTGGATTCTCAAGTCATACAGGCCAATAACAACCAATTAGAAAGAGAAGAAAAACATCTACAGAATACCTTTGTCCCCATCCAAGACAGACATGAGGTTGGTGATAAAGTCTGGGTAATGATAACCCACAAGAGTAAATTACAGCCAGAAAAAGTAGGCCCTGCCATCATTCTAAAAGTAAACAAAAATAACACTTACCTTGTACAAGTACTCAGAAAATGCAAACAAGACAAAGTCCTTCATCATGATTGCCTGAGACCCTGAAAATCAAGACAAAGACAATGCAAGACCGCCCTACCCACCACAGAACAACAGATAATCAAGTATGGCGCTTGGGCTCCTGACAACCTCCCTGACAATCTACTCCCAGAGGAGGCCAAACTTCAGTTGGGGGTGTCAAAACGGCAGGCTCAACCTGCCATCAAGGCTCTGAGTAAGTAGGTTTGTGACCCACAGTCTGATTATCCAGTCACTTCAAAGCCAAACTAGGAAGTCAACTCAAATTTCCAAATCCAACAACATGAACAGAAGCTGATCCCTTAAAGTGGATACCTTGTTTTGGCACTTGACTCATTACCAGGATCAGGCCACCCCCTTCACCATCCAGCCATGTGATCAACACAATCATGATCCTTTTATCCACAATTCACAATGGCTATATAATACTTGTCTCTCAATAAAGAATATTATCTAGTTTTTCAAATATTTCTCCCATTTAACTCTGCTAAAACAGCACAGTTACAACAGTGGTTCATGGTGAGGACTGGTGTATAGCCTGAAAAGGACAGAAAAGGACTGGTTGTTGGCTGAAAAGGACTGATTGCTGACTGGAAAAGACTGTTTGCTAGACTGGAAAAGGGCTGTTGATGAATAAGGAAGATCTAGCTAAAGAACCAAGAAACCATGATGCAGAACTAGCTGAAGAACAGGAAAATGGCTAAGGAGGACTAGCTGAGATGAATACAGAAGCTAGAAGGCTTTTTTTGGACTTTTAAAAGAGAAAATGATCAGAAGGAAGTAGTAAGAGAATTAATGCTGCAGAAAAAGATAATATAAAAATAGTAAGTTAATTATCATATAAAACAAAGGAGAAAAAGGAATGTTTTACAGTGTTTTGAACTTTAAATTTATTCAGAGTTGATTGAGTGTAACAGAGCTGAGAAGAGGCTGTAAACAGGACAGAGAAACTGTGAGAACAAAGGTCAGAATTTTGCCAAAATGATTAGGAAAGGCAAAGAGCAAGCAACAGGCAAGTTTGAAGTGTTAAAATGTTAAGAAAATGTTAGGAAACTTGGAGAAATGTTGAAGAATCAAGGGTTCACAAATCCCTTAAGTAAATCATAGGCAAAAGCGCTCAAGTTTTGCCGGAGAAACATGACAGAAATACAGCAAAGCTGTTCAAAACGCAGAGCAGTTGTTTATCCAGAGCAAGACAGCGCCGGGTTCAAACCATGGTCAAGAGCAAGTCATTTTTGGGGAACTGTTTGCCAAAATCATTGAATCTGAGCGTTTGATTTGCTGAAGGTTAAAACCTGTTTGATCAGTGTTTTAAGGCTTTAACTGAAGAGTTAAAGCCTAAAAATGAGGAAATGAAGCAGAAAACTCAGGGTTTTTATTGGCTGAATTAAGATATAAAGTTTAATATATTGCAGAGAAAGAAAAAACTGGATAGTTTAAGCTTTGAAGAACAAGAGTTCTGAGAGAGAATCTGGAGTGAAGCAAGGATCTATAAAAGGGGAAGCTATCTGAGGCTTTTCAGGGACTGACATGAGTGGATTAGAAAGGCCACTAAGACTACACAGAGGACTTAAGCATAATACAAAGGTGCAGAAGCCCAAGATACAGGTTCAGGAGCCCAATACAAAGGAGGGAGCTGGAGATAAAGAGTTAGAGCTGTACTGGAGTGCAGGAGCCCAAGACCAAGGAGAAGGATCCCAAGCCCAAGTACAAGGAGTCTAAGATATTGTTGGAGGACTCCAAGGTATTGGCAAATCCCTATTGTTTCCTAGACCCCAGGTAATATATCAGAAGGTTTCTAAGAGGATCTTCCTTCTGACTGTGAATAAAAGCCTATTTCAACCCCTGTCCAAAGTTCTAAGTTGTACAGACAACCCCCATGAGTGAATTGCCCCACATCTTCTACCCTGGCCAAGGGAAAGAGGATACCTATCATCAGAGTTGTAGAAGGTTTTCCACTATTAAAACCTCCCAGGAAGAGTGTGAGAGGTTGACTAGACACCTTGGAATGACATATAGGGGACAGAAGTTTATTGGGAATAAGTTTAATAGTTTGCTGAAAGACTGATACAGGCCTATAGAAGGTTTAGCACCAGATGAATTACAAGTACATGGTGGAGATGCCCGCTTATTAATAGGAAATTTATTGGAATAGTTTGAATTAATGCAAGCTCAATATTAACTTATAGCTAGCCAAAGCCCTCTACTAGTAAACAACAACTCCTCCAAGCTGGTCCCTGGCTATGACCCAGGACACACTTTGGGAACCAGTTAACAGGAACCCCACAGTCCTGCTGTCATGATGTTATTTGGAATAATAGAGTGAATAGAAGCTTCAATGTGAATTGTTATCCCATGCCACCACAGGAATGAATGCCTAGCTCTGGGGGTTCAAACTGGAAGTCTGGGGAAAAGATAGACTGGTCAAGTAAGAGATAGAAGCACCAGATGTCATCTTGACAAGAGGACTTCAAACCTTATATAAAATTTCTTCTTTGGTTAAGGAGAGCAGATAAAATACTTACACCGATAGGAAATAGAACCATATATATCTATCTATTTTACTACTGAGTTGTTAACTGGCAGTGAGACATCCCAAGTACTAGACACAACTGTGAGTACTTGTGGGTACTTCTCAGTAGCTGCCTCCACCGGTACTGTCTCCTCTGGATTAAAATTTCCCTTAAATCTAATCTCTCTAGAGCTAGATACCCTGACACATCTCACTATATCCCAAACCCAGTTGGTATTAAAGATATGTTTGCATATAGATCCCCTTATCAACAATAAGAACAAGAACTGCAGTAGCAATAAGGAGAATTTTCCCACAATGAAAAATCTTGACAGAGTGCAGAAATATTGGTTGAAAATTTTGGGGTACCAGCAGCTTAAAAAGGTTAAGAACCACTGCCCTGCACTGTTCTTCCTGGCTGTGATACCTTTGGATTATAGCGTTATAAAACCAACCCAATCCATGAGATCCCTTTTTAAGCAATACTTTTTGGTCAACGCTTTTTAACTTAAATGAGCTCCAACACCTTGGAGGATGGGTTTACTTCATTTCATAAAATTGTCGAGAATCCCCATGCCTGTATTTATGGATAAGTTATTAGCTTTAGAAATATTGTTGATGTCTGGAGAATGGACTGGTTTGTGGATAAAAGGGCAGCCCTAACTTTAATCAAGGTGATTCTACCCAGCTAAGTTTTAGACTTTGCTAAAGTCAATTTGTTGGGAGAAAACCTAGAAAATATTTTTATTTTTATTATTTTTTATTGTTTTTTATTTAAATTGGTTATAAACCTCATAGCTGCCGATACGTGCTTATTAGCCCGAGATGGGATTTATTATCTCTTTCCTGGGAGGGGCGGTGAATTTTGATTGGTTGCCGCTGCGCTTGAAGCATTTGTAATGATCCAGTTAATGAAATAGGAAACAAGCTATAAATTAGACCACATTTTTCAGTTTCTTACCTCATCGCCATCGGGCTCAAACATGACTACACGTTAGTTTAGCTTAGTGAATGACTTACGGTCGTGATAAGCTCCAGGAAGGGTTTTCATCTCAAAGTTGGGGATTCGGCCGTTCGTCTTAAGCTTCTCTGCAACGTGCACTGCTGCGTCATGCGAGATAATGGCATCATCGGTCCCATGAGCCAAAAGTAAGTTGCTAACGCAGATACTCTTGTAGCCATCAAATATAAGTCGTTGGCAGCCCAGTAGCAAATCGCTAACTATTTTGATTAGAAGTTATTGGATGACTCACGTTGAATCAAAGTGCTGTTGAAAGTAACGAGGGGATCACTTTTAAGCTTTTCTTGCGTAGATCTGTTACGTGAGATGTCGTTCCAATCTATTGGTTAATTTTGAGAGAGTCTGTTTAATTACCCACACTAATATACACCTTCAACAAAGGAATAATATAGCCAAATACAATAACAAGAAATTGCAAGACCAATGCTGGTGCAGCGCGCCCTGGTCCAAGACATGGAGCTTCTTATTTAGAGCATACTTTAACTTTTACCTGATGTAACACCACCATGGACAAGTTCCTTCTTCTCTCCACGTGAAAGATAGTTCAACACACCAAGCCCTCCCTAACTATTAGCTTACTAATAAAGTATACTTACAAAGGAATGTCCCATCAGGAATAGAGGAATACCAGGCTTATGAATCACGTCTATTGCTTTAGTCATGTCTAGCAGCAGCTGCTCAGCTCCTCTTGCACCTCCGAGGTCATTCATTTTCATTCCCGTCTCACCATATCCCACCTGGTCAAAGGCAAGCACTTTGATGCCGTTCTCAGAAAAACGAGTGAAGATGTCACTGTAGCGTGAGACATGCTCGCTGTGACCATGGCAGAAGACAACATTTACTTTTGTCTCTTTGGGCTAATTGTGAGAATGAATTAAACTGGTATTTACCTTCCATATCTTGTAGAATACATCAACCCTCAAGTTGTTTTTAAAAGAGCCTTGATAAACTGAATCGCACATAAACAGTGGATTCTCTATCGACACCAAATTATACTAAAGGCTTACCAGTTACATGAGCCTTTTGAAGTTAGCTGACCCGAAAGATGATCAATTCGGAAATGTTATTTGTTTTAAATAGCAAACAAATTCTTGTTGAAGCTCTTTAAGCCGATTGACTCCTTTTTAATTGAGGGATTTGTAAAGTGGTGTTTCATTTAGGATTTATTATGTGCCGACAAATGGAACGGCATCAAAAGGAGATCGATTTTCTATTTTAAAAAAGATCTTCCATAAACATCCAGATGGCAGCAGAAGCTAACCGACATTGCTGATAAAAACCAACGCTAGGTTTTGATTGGTATGTATCACATGTCCAAGCACTTCTCGCATAGCGGTTATGTCCATTAATATAGTATCTTGAACCAGTGACTACAAGGTTGATATCCGTTATGCAAGTTGACATACTTGAAGTTTAAATGCGTTACATGTGAAGTTGAATTATAGCGAGAGTTCTTTGTAATCAATTAAATGGGTAATTGTTATTTAAATTATAATAGAGTTGGACTTGATAACTAAAATATTAGTAAGAGCCCTGAAATGGTAGCTTCTAAACAGGAAATATGAAAATGGTTCATATTGAAATAATCAAAAGGTAGAATATGATCCATATGAATTGTGAACCTGGTAGAGTGTTGGAGGTATATAAGGGTTCATATTTAAAAGAAATGAAATTTAGAGAGCAAACCCACAAGAAAAGGAAAGTTTAAATTAAAAATGGTGGATTCATAGCTGCATCAATAATATTTCAGACCACATACCTAAAGGGAAAGAAGTTGAACAATTTTTAGAACTTTTATAAATATACAGTGTTTATTGTAGTAAATACCTAACTACTATTGAGGATCTGGATGTACGGGTATTCTGGCCACCACCAACACACTTAACATCCAGACATCGCCTGGTTTGGTGCCAATCTAATATACCGTTCTACATACCAAGAAAGGCAACAAACCAATATCACATGACTTGTCCAAGTATCCAGTGACTTGAACCCATTCTGCACATGACCATCCTTATTTTGATCTGACTATATCCCTGCCACAGCGCAAGCTATATAAGTCTAAAGTATTATCCAATAAAATATACTTCCCTTCTTCTTAATTCCATATTCAAAGCTTCCCCACAATTTGCTCATCATCACTGGTAGCAGCTACGGGTTTTCAGCCACGCCCATGAAAGAAAAAATGACTGAACAGAACCCGCCCACCTTTGCTCACATACTCAACCAGGCCACATCCCAGGATACCTGGAAAGCATACTTCCGCGCCCACAACATTGACAAAGATATTCCTAGTGGATGCACCATATTTGAAGGTCTGGTCATGCCCAAAGCATGCGCCAAGATAATTCAATACAGTCACTCTCTTCAACCACAAACAAACACACAACCACCTATCACAGGTGAAGTTATCAACACCAAACACATTGGTATTGACAAGTTCTTTGGTAAAAACAAAGAAAACATCATCAACTGGCTACACCACTCAGCCGCCAAACTCCACGCCAGCCTCATCCCCCATGAGAAATGGATCCAGGAAGCCAGCAAGTGCCTGTACAAGGCCACAGCTAAATGGTTTGTCCCCTGGGTTGGCTCAAAAACAGAAGACCAGCTTGACAACTGGGAGGAGTTCAAAGCGGACATCACCCACAATTTTTGTGTCACCAAATCCCTCCAAGACATTGCAATACAGCTCAGCAATCTTCTTCAGAAGACCACTATCACAGCTTACACCAATGAATTTGAGGGAATATGCTGCAAAATCCAAAACCCAGCACAATCTGACAATGTACACACCAGAGCCTCATTCATCAACAGAATGAAACCCTCTATTTCTGCCCTCATCCGCCCAGAGGCCAACACCTCCATGCTCTGCGCTCATTGCAGAAGCCAAGCATACAGAAAAACACACAAACATGGAATATGCTGCACGCAACAGCAATTACTCCTCAAACGGCAATGGCAGAGAAAACTCCAATGGCAACAAACGCCAAAATACCAACCATAACAACAGCAACTCCAATTGTAACAACGGCAATCATAGCCAAAGCACAAACCTCTCCCGTCCCAAGAAAGAGGACACCACCAAAGTTAACAATGCTGAAGCAGCAACCTGCTATGAATCTGACCCCACATTCTCTGACCTCAAAGGTCTTGAAACAGAGGAACAGGGAAAAGAGGAGGGGGAACAGGCTTAGGTGCCCCTGTCTCCCCCCAACATGACAAGAAGAAGTACCAAAGCACAAACTTTGCTGCTTGCATCCCATGTGTCCTGCAATCCTCCATTTTTATGAACATAAAAATTAAAGATTGCTCACAACTTCTTGTCTATCCATGCACTTACAAATCACATACACATAAAATTTTATTTGACTCTGGTGCACAACACAGCTATGGTTAGCAAACCTTTTTTAACCAAGTACAAAATACCAGTTGTCAAATCAAACTTCAAATACTCCAGAATGGCAGAAAAATCAAAGGTTTTACTTGAAGGCAAAACAACTCCCTTCATAATCGGCCTCCAAGGCATTCAAATTTCCATCAAAGGACTCTTCATGAACAACATAAATTACACCTTTGTAGAAGGCATGGACTGTTTCACCCAAGTGAACCCCAGCATGTGTTGGAAAACAAAGACCATGACCATCAAACGCAACAGAGTCAATTTTAACATCCTCAAAGAACCCAATGACCTCATTCTAAGAGACACAGTATTTGTCCAGGTCATAAACCAAGACAACTCAGAATGTCTAACCAAAGACAGTACCCTCCACATAATGAGGTACACCAAATTCAATAATATACAAACAACCAAAATCCAATGCCCAGAACTTGTGGCACTCCTAAACAAATACACTCATGTATTCAAGAAAGAGCTCACAGAGTTACCACCCAAACAGGAGATCAAACATGACATCAACCTATGTAAAGCCATGCCTAAACCTGCACCCATCTACAGACTCTCCCCCATGGAGACCCAAACCCCCAAGACCCATATTGAGGACAACCTAGCCAAAGGATTCATTTGCCTGTCTGAATCCCCATGGGGGCAGCCGTTTTCTTTAAAAAAAGGAAGGATCACTTTGCCTAGTAACTGACTACAGAGCGCTAAACACAAGCACAGTAAAAAATAAATACCCCCTTCCACTCCTAGAAGATCTATTTGAAAGGCTCTCTGGAGCCAAATTTTTCTCAAAAATTGACCTCACATCAGGTTATAACCAAGTTGAAGTAAAATAAAAGGGCATACCAAAAACTGTGTTCTTTACACAAATTGGATCTTTTGAATGTAGAGTAATGAGCTTTGGGATGACCAACGCTCCCACAATGTTTATCACTATGATGAACCAAGCACTATATGGTCTCTCAAATACATTATGCTACCTTGAAAATATCATCATATTCTCAAAAACCAAATAGGAACACCTCAGGCATGTCCGCAAGACACTAAATCAGCTTGCAAAGCACAAACTTTACGCAAAGCCTAGCAAGTGCCAATTCATAGAAAAGGACCTCCTTTTCTTGGGCCACATTTCTCTGACAGTGGCATCAAAGCAGATCCAGACAAAATAAAAGCCATAAATAACATGAAACACCCTACCTCTATTAAAAAAGTTAGATGCTTTCTTGGAATGGTAGATCACCTAAGGAAATACATCAAAGACTGCAGAAAGCTCACCACACACATCAATTACTTAACCAAGGATAATGCCAAAAAGAAATTCATCTGGACACCAGAATGCAACAAAAATTTCCAACTATTAAAACAAGCTTTGATTAAAGCACCAATCTTGCAATACCCTAATAACAACTGGTGCTACAAGCTTAAGTTAAATGCCAGCAACACCGCCATTGGCGCAGTCCTACGCATCTGCCAGCCAGGGCAGCAAGACTTCCTACCAGTATGTTACAAAAGTAGAAAACTAATCAACACTGAGCAGAGATACCCAACACATAATAAGGAATGGCTAGCAATATATCACACATGCAAGAAATGGAGATTTTATCTAGAAGGACATTTAAACGTCTGAGTACTAACTGACCATAAATCCTTAATCTATTTCAAAACTCAGAACACACTCACACAACAACAAGCCAAATGGATGTCCCTGCTAGAGCAGCTCAATTTGGACATCCAGTACAAAAAGGGGCAGATCTGGTCACAGCTGATGCTCTCTCTAGGCTATGTCAGCCAAGAGAGTATCACCCTGACCACATGGACCCTGACTGGCCCAACCCATATAACACTGAGTAAAAGATAAAAGGGAAAGACCCCTCCACACATCAACTAACCCATGATAAATTAGTAAGGAATGAAAATCATTTCCATGCATCAAATGGCACTGTTTACCACATCATTAAAGACAAACATATCTCTCTACATTCCACTTGCACAAAGAGCCAACATGATACTCAGACATCACTGTCTAATAGGACATACAAAGGCTAACAACCTATACCTCACTCTTAAAGAGATAGTATGGTGGCCCAATCTTAAACAAGACATAGTTGTTGTCCTGAAAAAGTGCACAATATGCAAGAAATATGCCAGCACCAAGGCTCCACAACCACCACTTAATCCAGTACCAGACCCTGAACCATTCAAGGTTTGGGGGCTGGGCTGGTGAGATCCTTCCCAAAAGCAAAACCAAACAGCGCTCTCTAATTGTAGCCATTGACTTTGCTACACGCTGGCTCATTTTCTGGGCAACACAGGACCACAAAGAAGAGACAATAAATTGCTTCATCAACAAGGCAATAATAGCCAACTACAGAACTCCTGACTACATCATAACAGAAGGAGCCACAGAGCTATCAAATTGTGTAGTAAACAACAATTTAAAATCCAAAAACATCAAACACTCTACAACCTTGCCCTACAGGCCACAGCCCAACAGCAGAGTTGAACCTCAAAATGGCAGCCACATCTGAACCCTTGAGAAAATAATGGATGGCAAAGCCAAAGACACATGGCCCCTATACATGAAACATGCATTATTAGTATCTTGGGTTTGTACCAATCAAGGGACAGGCTACTCACCGTTTGAGCTAACATACAGGTCCAAGCCAGAGATAGTTACCCACAATAACCAGCTGTATGTGAAGATCCCCTGGGAAACCCTCCCACAGTAGAACAAGCACCAACTCTACAACATATGCGCCTCAAAGCTAAAATAGAAGAAACCAAAAGACTCAAAGCACAAAAGGTAACCTCTTCAGAGGAACCACTTTCAATCAACTCTCCTGTCTGGGTCCTAGCAGGGAACAGAAAGAAGTTGGACTCAGTAAACAGGGGATCAGGAAGAGTCATCAGATACCGGCCAGACAGAAACACCTATCTAGTTAAGTTCTAAGGCGCCAAAGTCCCCATCATCAAGAAATACCACAGATCTTGCCTTTGCCTCAGCAAAGAGGAACACTCAACTCAGCTAGTACCCATTATCAAACAACTCCAGGAAAATCAGGTAGCAGCTGTCAAGACAAAGCCCTCTCCTGATGTACCAGAGTAACCCCTTAAGGGGGAGTCAAGGAGCTGGATGTACAGGTATTCTGGCTACCGCTGACACACTTAACATCCAGACATTGCCTGGTTTGGTGCCAATTCAATATACCGTTTGGCATACCAATAAAGTCAACAAACCAATATCACCTGACTTGTCCAAGTATCTAGTGACTTGAACCCATTCTGCACACAACCAACCCCTATGTTTGATCCAACTTAGATCCCTGCCACAGCGCAAGCTATATAAGCCTAAAGTATTATCCAATAAAATATCCTTCTCTTCTTCTTAATTCCATATTCCAAGCTTCCCCACAAGCCGCTCCTCATCACCTACTATCATGGAGATTTAGTACCAACCACTCTTTTTCAAGTTACCTTTACCACCACAAATTTGGCTGCTGCTTTAAACTTCTTCATCTTTAGTTTAAGAAAACTCTTCAAATGGCTTCCTGGTTTCAAACTTGGGTCGCCATTTATATAAGTTGACCTTGAGTTCTGTAGCTTACCTGTCTTCTTGCCGGTTCAGATCTAGACATCCAAAGGCTTTTCAGCTTTTGGGTCTGTTCCCCAGGTCCACAGCTATCTCTTCCCGCTGCTGGCTTGGCTGCTGTTGTCACCAAGCTTCCCAGGTATATCTCTTCTCTTGTTAACCTTCTTTTTGTACTCTCAACTTTTTTCTTGGCCTTTAAAGGTTAAGGATATCTTTGTCTTCTGTGGTAGGGGTTCCTGATCCTTTCTTTCCTTCAGACACTTTTCTAATTTTTATGCTTCAGTGTCAGGAATGACAATTTAGATGCTCCTAAATCTCAAAATACGGAATCAGAGTCAAACCCTGGACAAAACCCTTTGCAGACTGCCAGACTCATAGGCTGGGGACGCAATAACCCACTACTAATTGATGAAGTTGCTGCCAGCCCGCCAGGACCCAAACCCTTAGCTGCCCTGCAGAATTCTGCAAGCGAACTGCCAGTGCAAGATGCCGGGAATTTCCCCAAGGGGCAAACGCCTGACACCAGCAGTTTGCCTGATGAAATAGACAAATTTCTCCCTGAAAGTTATTCCAAACTCCCCCAAAGTCCCGGGGAAGGCATTGAACCCAAAGAGGCACCCAATACCCAAATCAATAAACAGAAGGATTCAAAGTCTTCTCACCCCAAAGTGACCTGTGGCAAACTGCCAGTGCCAAGCGCCACACTGCCATCTGAGACACCCAATGCCAACCTGCCCAAGCCCAGAAAACCCAACCAGGTAGTGAAGCCTGGCAGCGTGGGATAAATACCTCCCAGGCCAAGACCAACCCCACATCGTTATTTTTAAATAAAGGTTATGAGATATTGGGTTCCCCAACTATTGCCGTATTTTATTCTTGACATCTTCCAGTTAACCCCAAGATTGTCTGACCCCCTGCCAACCTGCCAGCTATGTACCACCCGCCAGGTGCTCCCTTTGGTCCTGTCCACTTCACAGAGTACCCCTTAAAGCCTAAGTACAGGGACTACACTGCTGACAACATACTAGCCCGGGACCCCTTGGCCAGAACTACTGAGAGAACCAGATACAACCAAGAAGGCCCTTTGTACATTACCAAGCCCCACCTGTTCAGAGATAAATACAACTTCCTTCCTGCCTACAAAATAGGCATGGAGCCACCTGTCACCCCCAAACCAATGCCCGCCTCCTCAGCCAAGCTCCCACTGGACCATACCAACAAGCTTTTTGGAATCGTATATATAACTCTCATGGGAGTAATAAATACTATTGTCCCTGCCGCCAGTCCGTGGCTGTGGCTGGGCAAGTCAATGTCCTACCTCATTAATTTAGCACCAATCTTTTGGTGGGCCCTGCCCACCCAGTCCGCGACCTGCCAGTTCCCAGATGCTAGCAAGCCGGCCAATCAGGGTTGGTTCCCTGAAATTCAGGGTAATGACCACACCCTTAACACTATCCAGATTCTTCTGTTAGCAATAGGTACCTTCTATATTTGCTCTCAACATCTAGTTAGATTGTTTTGCTTGCACCTCAAAAGTAGTATATCAGGTTAAGAGCTTAGGCTTATCAGTTAGTAGTGGCCAGTTCAACTTGTATAGCACTTGTCTCAGTATGGTCCCATCAGGCTTCCTTTTACAGTAGTTTTAAAAGCTATGGCAACAACCAAAAATGCCTCAGATTTAAACAAAATGATTTCAGATTTAAACAAAATCCATCTCTCAGGTTAAAACATACACTCTGTTAACAGGGTTTATTGGTGTTAATGGGCAAAATGAGTCAACACAGCAACAAAGGGCTCACACACAAAGCAAAACCATTCAAAATAAAATCCAAAATACATTGATTCACAAACAAAATGGTGTGAGTTGACTTTTGGTGTACATATGGGTCATTATTTTAGGGATTAGGCCATTTTCTAATGCACATGCTGCTCAAGTCGCAGCATAACACAGTTTGGTTTTGAAAAAGTAACTAATTACATATTTTATATTTAAAACATTAATAACTCAAGAAAAATTAATATTTTTTCACACTGTAAACTATCAAAATGATGCTAAGAATCTTATCTTTATATTAGTAGAAAGATTTTAATGTGTATAATATGCTCAATATTAAAGCAAAAGTAATTTAAAAGAGTATAATCCAGATTTTATTATATGATTATATCTAATGATATAAAGTAGATCACTTCAAAGCTAATAAATACTCTTTTTTAATATACAACAGCTTTTTTTATTTAAAGAAATTAAATATAAGATTAAGAGCTTTATTTTTGCATTTTATTTTATTTAAAAAGCTCAATTATTTAGGATTTTATGATAGTTTGAAGTTAGGGTGTTTTTATCACTGTTTAGATTGATTTTAAGGTTCAAGTGAGCTTCAAACCTCAAATTAAGCATTCTTTAAATGTAATTCTTTGATATTTTATCATTTTAAAAATATGCAGAAGAGTTACAATTAACTGAATACATCATTTTAATTGATGTGCATTGATTATAAAGAGGATATGATGTAATAATAATGTTTAGCTGCTTCACATGTATCACTTGTGCATGAAAACTGGGTATTTAATCAATTCTGCAAACATAAATTCAAGTTCAAACTATAATTAAAGCCATCACACCATTTCTTTCAAAATGGTGTCATTTAGCTTGGTATATAAGAGCTAAAGCACCACAAAGCTTCTAATCCAAAAGACCCCATTCAAAGGCCACATTCTGATCATAACTACTCCAACATTAAGGCACATTTCAGAGATCTGACCTAATTACAGATTCAAAATACTACCATGTCCTCAGTTAAATTTACTTCTGCCATGCTACCCTTTTTTCCCTTGGGAGCTTCAACAAAAAGAGAGAGAATTGCAATGTTAAAAAAGGCATTCCTCTTTATTGCTGGTGATGATCTTAATAATTTCATCAAGCACTTCCTTACTCAAACTGAATTTGGGAAAGCTCAGTTCCTGCCAACTATTTGAATTCAAAAAGACAATGAGTTCATTGAAAACTTAAAGGATCTCATGAAATCTTCTCCCCAAAAACATCTCCCAGCCTTGCAATCTCTGGTTACTTCCAGTTACTCTTTAAAAGAGCTTAATGATATGGGTTTTAATATAACCAAAAGTGAGTTTCAATACTCAAGAAAAATAAATAAAAATAAAAATGTAAGTTTAAACAAAAAAAGCCAAAAAAATAATAACTATTCATTAAAAAAAGAAATAACTAAAAAAATAATTAAAAATTACTGGAAAATTCTTTTGAAACAAGCCAGTTTACAAAAAAAGTGCCTGAAAAAATTTATAAAGATATAGAAAAAGAGATGAGTAATTACTCAATCAAAATTAAATACTCTCTACTTAAAACAAAAAAGAAATATATGAAAATATGAAAATAAAAAATGAAATTTTGGTTTCAATTTCTACTTACTATAAATAAATCCCTAAAAATATAATAAAAAGTAAAAAACAAATGAGATGTGCAATATTTGTAATTTAAAAAATTCACTAGAAAAAAAGAAGGAAGAATGTGAAAGTTTAAACTTACCATTACCAGAATCTATAGACAATGACTTAAAGACTATTAATCAGCACCAAGACTTTTATGTTCATCAAAATTGTGAATATAAAAAGATATTAATGAATTAGATGATGAGTTTTGTGTTGTAGTTATAGATTATAAAGAAAACTTAAAGGTTGGAGGTGGTCTAATTGAGACCAATAATTGTTTTTATTCAAAAAAACCAATCTCATTATTAGGGTTTGCATTAGTTTTTAAGAAAAACAATAAAATTAAATATGAATATCATGATTTTTTGTCTCAAATATTATCACATGATTCTTTATTTTCAGGTGAGTGTTTTATAAAAATTATTAAATTAGATAGATTTAAAAAAATAAAAAATATAAAAGTATAGACTGATAATGGAAATCATTTTAGATCATATGAATTTTTATATTACTTATTTAATGAGGCACCTAAATATATTAAGGGTTCTATAAAATATAATTGTTTTGTGGAATGTCATGGAAAAAGCATTGTTGATGGTCACTTTGGTGTAATATCAAAAACATTAAAAGAGAAAAAAATCATTTTTATATTAAGAATATAAATGATATTAAAAATATTTTTGAGCAAGAAGAAAAAAGAAAAGAGTTATATAAATCAGCGCTATCAGGCTCAAATAATTCTCAAAAGTCATTCTTTTATATTTATGAGAGAAAAGTTAGGCCTATAAGGAAAGAGCTCAAAGTTAAAAATCTGTACATTAATCTTTCATATTTGATGAAAAATGGGAAGTTGTATACTTCACTTTTAACATTTGAAAGTTTCTCAGAATATTCTGAGATAACTTATCATTTGAAATCACGTGATGATACCAGAGAAACAAAAATATCAGAAGATGCTAGTGGTGCACTAGGGCAAGTTCATGAAGTAGGGAAGCTTACTAGAGGGTGTATTTTAAATAGAGTTATCAGTCTTTCAAAAACAACAACACTTTTTTCTGAAACAAACTAAGAATATTTATGATGAGCCAAAGATAGTGTAATAGCATTTATAGCTTTGGGGCTGCTATTACTCTCCCATGCAACTCATCATAAATATTTTTGGTTTGTAGTTTGTAGTAGCACTTAAGATATTTTAAGTAATACTATAAGTTGCAATTTTCAATTCTAAAATTGATGATTTATTTTTAGAAAAAATCATCTAGGCCCAAGATCAATTAAAGTTTTGGAATTTGTTGATTATATTTTAAGCTTTCTGAATAATTTGAATATGAATAATGTGATTAAGTTATAAAAGAATAAATCTGGCGCCTAGGCATAACAAGAAAAATAATGACCCATATGTTTACTATGTGAATTGGTGACAAAATACACCCAAGCAAGGTGTGTCAAAATGCAAACCAAAAACAAAACACAATAGCAACTCACTGTGTAAACAAAATCACTCACACAATGTGTGAAGTGGATTGTAATCATGAATGATACCAAGGTATCTAAAATAAGACACAATATCTGAAACATAAATTTTAAAAATATTGTGTTGGGTGTTTGAATTTGGCAGTAAAATCTAGGAAAATGGGTGGATTTTTTTGAGTATTCTAAAATGGGCGTTGTAAAACCAAAAACAACTAATTAAAAAATAAAAAATCTATAGTTGGGATATTGGGTGGGAAAAACTTTAATTAAATATCCATATTCAAATAAAAACAAAAATTAAAATTAGGGAGTAACATAATTGAAATTTATTTAATATTTTATTAAATTTTAAAATGGAAAAAAACACAATACCAGAGTACCAATACACCCGTTGTGTGCTGTGGTTGTGGTTTCCCCTGTGGGTCAAAGAATAGAGTTTGTGCAACCTAAGTGCCTACTCAAGGAGACGGGAGAGGAGAGTTCCATAGTGACGCTGCACTGACACAGCCAGTTCAAGGAACACAAGCTGCTAGGGTGCAGAGCATAAACCCTTGGGTCCTAAAGCTGACCTGGAAGCCAACCAAGGTCACCACTACAAAGAAAGTTAGAAACAAGGAGGTAGAACTTACTTTGTATGTGTTTGACGTTGTGTACCGGCAAGAGTTGGTCCCATCAGCCATGCTGGAGAAGGTGAAGCCTGTACTTGATACTAGCTGCAAGCCCTACGTCAGTGATGGCAATCAGGAGGATGATAAGGAGCCCCAGTTCTATCAAACCAATGAGGGACAGCTGGTGTTAAAAAAGGTTGCAGCCTTCTATACCAAGGTACCTAAGCCCTGTATTGTGCCCAATGCTAACAAGTCAATCCCCACTGCTAAAAAGCCCACCCAGAAGCACATCCCCGGCATCAAACACATCATCCTGCTTAAGCTAATGCGGGAATTGGGTGATTACAAGGCGGCCACGGTCCTTGTTGGAGTGGATCCCAAGTACGCCAGCAAGACCTTCCAAAAATTCATCAATACTGGTTGTGTCTTTGCCGCGGAGAAATCCTTGCGTGTTTCTACCATGCTCACCAAGGAGCACAAATGGGCAATCCACCATTAGATCATCCAGGACTACCATCTTGAACTGGCAAATATAAAGGCCATGGTTAAATCTAGTTTTAGGATTGAGGCCTCAATTTCCTTCTATTATCATTTGGTCAAGCGAATGCACTTTTCCTGGAAAAAGCTAGGGGTATCCCCCTATAACAGAAACAGCCCAGCCAATATTGACATCCTGAAAAATTACACAGAGGCATACACTGCCCTCAAAGCCAAGGGGATAGTCAATTTTTATTATATTGACAAATTGGCATTTGCCTTGTCAATACACAATGGGTATGGCTATGTCCTCAAAGGCTCCAATGACAGGATGGCTCAGCGTGCTGAAGTCCGCGCCACAGCCTACTCAATGTTGGCTCTCCTTGGTCCAAAGTGGGTTGAGCTTTATCAAATGATATTGGGTTCTCACAACAGCCTTACCTTCTTGTCATTCCTCCAATTGATCCAGGAGCACCTGAGGCGCACAAGCCCGGGCTTCACCAATGCGATTGTGTTGGACAACGTTGGTCTCCACAAGGTGGCTGACATTCTTGAGGAATTCCCAATGATCAACACAAGCATTGCAGTGGGCTCCCAGCAAATGGCCACATCAAATTTACGCCTTCTCTTCCTCCCAGCCTATTCACCCTTCCTAAATCTCATTGAGGAAGTCTTTGGGTGGCTCAAGCGAGTTATCAAGAGAGGAACCCCAACTGGGACCGAAGACCTCTTTAATTTGCTGCAGGCCAGAATCCACACCCTCCCAGCTGAAACTGTGGCCAAATTCTATGGCCACACTGATTTATTTATCCCTGCCTGCCTAGCCAAACAGCCAATCAATTAAAGGCTTAGTGTGTCCAATTTTTTCATATTCTCTTATTTACTATTCAAGATTTATTAATTGTCATTTTATATTTAGATGTTTCCACGCCCGCAATCACATTCAGAAGATCAATCAACAGATGTAAGTAATTTATTTATTTAATTATATATTATTTTATTATGCCATCTGAGGTAATCCCAAATGCTCAATACTGGATTACGCAAAAATATTTTAATCACTTTGGTCAAATAAATATAAAAATAGTTTTAAAAAAATTAAACGTAAAATGTACAAGTTAGAATTTATTTTATTAATGTATAATTTTATGCTTTTATGAAAACTGTTTCTGCAATATATTTTGCAAAACTGGTTTGCTGAAATAAAAATTATAAAAATTTATTATAATTAGAATACTATAAATTGTAATAAAATTTATTGGAATCATATTTTTTTTGTGTACGCCTGTAGTGGGTTCTTTGGTATGTACCCACCCCGCAATGGAGGTGGCGCACAACCTCCACTGCCACACCGTGAACAGTGGATACACCCTTATTGAAATACTCCCTCCTGCTGATAAAAGGCAGTAGGGTCAGATGGGAGTGAAGCAGAAGCTTTTCAGGCAGGGCTACAAACCTGTATATCCCAGCCAGGACCAGGGTGTCTTGGATTACATAGTCTACCAAGTTGTATCCAGGGGGACCTTCTTCCTGTTGAGTGCAAGCCGGGCCTTGTTGATTCCCAGAAGGACCTCGTCCAGGTCCTCTACAGACGCGCCCATCCCAAAGTAGAATAGGAACCCCAGGTAAACAACCAGATGAAGCCTTTGCCCTGCAAAGGCTTCTGTGAACTCACATGGTTTATTATAGACCGTGCTGATCTTCTTGTTGTTCCTGGTCTTTCCAAAGGTCAGCTTCATGGCTGCAGGGAGCCCCGTCTTGTTGGCACTCCAGGCCAACCCAAAGTTGGCAAGGAGGATTTTTGTCTTCTTGACAGCTGTTGCATCTGCAATAGCCAATTTGCCCACCGCATTCCCAAAGTTCTCCAATAGGTAAGAAATTGTGTGCTCCAACGGGAAGGAGAAGCAAGCAGCTGCATGAGTCGGCCCATCTCCAGTACATTCTTGAATGGGAGCATTGCCAGGACGTCCCAAACAAGCTCAATGGAGTTTACACAGTAAACTCCACTGAGAGATACCAGGTCCAGGCAGACCAGTTGGGCATCCTTGTAGGCAGTAACTGCCCACTCGGATGCCCCCTCGGCATGTGTAAGTTCTTCCAACGCCTCCCGCAACATTGGGAAGGACCTGTGGATACGGTCCTCCAGCTCCTGCACAACAGGGGGGGACAGATACAATTGCTTTGCCACATGAGTGGCATAATTTGCATAAAAGGTGGTCGGGACAAAGGAGACCAGGACTTGGCAGAGTTTGCCGTCTACATTTTCTAAGAAAAAAGGTAAGTTTTTTGAAAATTTATTAAATTTGTTTTTTAGGCTGCCTTCTTGTGTCTCTTCCTTGCCCGCAGCCTTGTCCAGCTTAGCCATTCTTGGTGCAATCAATTGTGCAGGCAATTTGGTATCTTCTGCCCTGGAACGCTTGGCAGGTTTGAGATGTTCATACATCTCCAGGTCATCAACCCAGACAGACGGCGCAGAAAGATTGTATGCCTTAAATTGCAGGCCCTTGACCACAGTTTTTTTTGAATATTTAGTAAGCGCTCAATTGTCTTCTCTGGGGTGTCTGGCATTTTTGACATTAGTGCCTTTGCGGACATCTTGTTGATTTTGTCCCCAGTGAGGACGGCAGACTTCATTTTGGCTTTGACCTTGTGGTCAATGTCCTTTATGTTGGCAATTGCCAAGTTGAGATCCTTCAGAAGCTTCTCCAATTCTCTCATTGATTTTTTACTAACCTTTCCATATGTTTTTATAGCTTTTGCCCCAATAATTTCTGTGTTATTTTGATACTGTTGCCTCTTTGTTTATTCCTTTTTGTTTTCCCATCTACTACATTATCCCCTCTTTTTACCCATTTTTATATGTTTTACACTCATCTCAATATGTGTTGTTTGCTTTGTGTTGACATTGGTTCCTTGATTACCATATTATTTTTGGCGCTTGACATAGCCCCTTGTGAAAATATTAACAAAAATTTGGTGATCAGCTAAATTTGAATTAGAAAATTATAGTGTTAACTTTTTTAGATAAAGTTGTTACTGATCCAAATTAAAAACCTTAATGATAAACTTTAAGCCAATCAGGAGCCGAGTGATAAAGTGATTGTTGTGACATAAAGGGTCATTCAATAATTCTTTAATGCATGTGTGCTAATTAATATGATTGGTTGGATGTTTTGCCATTGTACGCCATTGCCGCTGTGGAAAGTTTTTGATGGACTAGTGCTAACCCAGCAGCTGATTGGGCACTAGTCCATCAACAACTTGCCACAGAAGCAATGGCATACAATGGCAAAACATCCAGCCAATCATATTAATTAGCGCACATGCATCAAAGAATTGTTGAATGACCCTTTATGTCACAACAATCACTTTATCACTCGGCTCCTGATTGGCAAAAAGTTTATCATTAAGGTTTTGAATTCAGATCAGTAACAACTTTATCTAAAAACAGTTAACACTAATTTTCTAATTCAAATTTAGCTGATCACCAAATTGTTGTTAATATTTTCACAAGGGGCTATGTTTAAGTGCTAAAAATAACTGTGTTCTGGATCTAGATACACAACATAGTAAATATATGATTTTATAGAAATAAGCTGAACATAAAGAATAAAACCAACTATAAACAAAGAGAACATAAACAATTGAAATTCAAAAAAAAGATAATATAAATAGAAAATGTTTGGTGACAGGGGCTTATTGGGGTGGGGGAGAGTGATGCCTAGGAGGCAGAATAACGCAGGAAGGAAGACATAGAGATGGTGCTGGCCTGGGGGGTCTAGGATTGGGTGGGTTGGGCTTGCGGGTTAGGGGTGTTGGTGGTGGGGGTGGAGGCAGAAGGATTTCGCGTGATGGCTGCCATAAAATCTCGTTGTATTCCTCATTGATCATTGGCTGGATGGGCTGGTAAGTGGCAGTGGCCCGAGGTGAAAGTGCTTATCCTTACGTGATTGGTTGCCCATGTTCACATGGAAAACCATCTGGCACCCAAAGAGAAAATTGTGGTCAAGGACCCAAAGATAGAGGTTGTTGAAAGCCTGAGGGCAGCGCTCCCATAATGTGGATCCCATGTTGAAGAAGACAACATCAGTCAGATGGATGTCTGCATGGCTGGCAGGGTAGACTGAGGCCTGGTGCCTGCTTTCCTGGATGGCCTTGAGGGCGGTGGAGCTACCCTCCATCTGGTGGCTCAAGAAAACCTGGTACTTGGAATTTGAGCCATCTCAGGAGTTGATTAATCCACCAAGGATGTGGCTGTATGAGTACCATCAATGAAATCTGGGTTTGTCTAATAGTAGACAAAACCCTTGGCTGAAACAGCCAGAAATGCACCAATGAATGTCCCCTTCTTGACCTTCTTCCTTCTATTCTTGGTGGCGGCTTTTCCTTGCTTGCCAAAATCATCAAAAGCTATTAATAGCTTGTAATAGGAGATGAACATGACATTATCAGTTAGACTAGTCAGGCACTGGACCAGGGTTGATTTGATGGTGGTGTCATACAGGGAATCCTCAGCGCCATCCCATTGGTTGCCGGCAAAATTGGTAAGAACCTGTATGGAAGCCACCTTCCCATACATCCAGAGCTGCACCATGCACTTGGAGACCTATATGTTATGATGCTCAAGCTGCTTCCGGACCTGGGTCAAGGAAAGCTTGGGATCCCACTGGAGGAGGTCAAGCATGATTGGGTATGCCTCAGATATTTGTGACTCAGGGGCCTTCTTGGGCTTCTTGGCTGTCCCAATCAGATTCCCCCTGTTCACCAGGTTGTTGAATTCCTGCATGACAGTAGCTTGGGTAAATTGCAACTGGGCAGCAATCTGTTCCCAGAACAGACCCTGTAGATTCAGTGCCACAATTTCCTGAAGAATTTGGGCAGTGATTATTTGTCGCTTGGGGCGCTGGGCCAGGGGAGCTGAAGCCTGATTGGCTGTAGGGGGCAGGTTGGCTGGTGGCAGGAAGTTGTTCCAAATCAAGGTTGCCATCCTGATTGGTTGGTTGGTGGGCAGCTTGTGCGGGGGTGGGTACGGGAGCAGGGGCAGAGCTAGACACTAAATGACTCTCAAACAAGTCAAAGCCATAGGAGTCGGTGGTCAGATACAGGTCAGCTTCCTTGTTACTGCCTCAAAGGCTTGGGTGTAAACAGGTGCCTCCACATTCTGAGCCTTGCCTCCATTGAAGCTGGCTTGGCTGCTGGCGCCGTCAAAGATATTGCTTGTAAAAACCATTGTAAAAAACCTAGGATAAAATCACTAAAAGTAGAAATTTTAAAATTTAATGATTTATTTTTATTTTAATCTTGAGTCCATATTTGGAAGGTTCTCAAAACCTTTTCATACAAATCTGGAGCCATGAAAATGGATAAAATGCCTCTGTTCCTAAATTGGATAGCTGTTGATTGGCTGTTAAACTGTTATTTTTCTATTTTAGGCTGCTCATACTACACATCTTGTGTGAGTTCATTTTGTTTTGTGCTTGTGTAATCTTGCTTCTAGATTGCTCAAGTTTTGTTTCATTTTAGTTCTTCTGTCGGTGCCTCATATGAATCCTGATTGGATTATAATATACTCTGGAACAGCATCCATCCATTTCACTTGTTGCGTCAGTTCATTTTGTTTGTGGTTTGAACTACCCCACTTGATGTTTGATATAATTTTGTATAATGGGCTAGTGAAATTTTGTTTTTTGTTTGACAGTCCATTTATTAACTGAAATTTTATAAATTAATTGAATCCTGAATCTCGCGCGACTTGGATTTTGTTTAAATCTGAAATCATTTCGTTTAAATCTGAGGTATTTTTGGTTGTTGCCATAGCTTTTAAAACTACTGTATTGCTGGTACAGGTTCCACAACAGCACTCAAGCCTTAGCTCTTGATAGTTCTGATCCCTGGCTGATACAGATTGGTAGCCTGATCTTGAGATTAGGTTTCTAGATATGGCTTGGATAGTTGATTCAGGGATTTTTTCATATCTGTAGGATCAATCAACTGGCATAATCCCCAGTTTACTTCTTATCAGTTGTTGGGGCTCTAATTTGATTGCTTTTGCAGTCTTTGCCTACCTTTTTATATTTAATGGATATATATCTCTTAGGACTTAAGGCATTGTTCTACAGCCATCTACCCAGAAGCTTCTGAACTTGCATGCTGGCCCCTGGTCCTGGGTTGGACGGTCAATGGTGTACCTCTTCAAGTTAGCACCAATACAATGGTGGGCTCTACCCACCCAACCTGTGGCTTGTCCTATCTCAATCCTGATGGGCCAGGGTTGGTCCCCTGAAAATAAATGGATGATTCAGGCTCTCCTTCTTAGTACCACCTGGGCTACATTGTTGCCCTGGTCCCCAAAGATATCCTTCCCCTTGGCTCATGTCTTCAAGTTGAGATATCTGGGGTGTGTCTCTTCCTGGGATGCTTTCATCTGCTCCTTGGTAGATATTGCCTGGTTGGAGAAATGTTTTGTTTAGGGATGGTATCGGTTCCGGTTGGTGATCTAGTGATGGTTTGGGAATGACTTGCTCGGTAAGTTGGGATATGTTCCCCAGTGGGTGAGTTCCTGAAATTAAGTCAAAGGGGTGTAATGAGGGTGATGCTTGTGAGGCCAAGGAGATATCTCAGAGAGTTGGGTTTAGGAAAGATGGGGATAACGGCTGGTGAAGGGATTTGGTTTTGGGGTGGTATTGATAAGGATAGTGATCTAATATGGTAAGTGATATGGGAGGATAGGAAGCTGGGGATGGTGCTTGGAATTGCATGATCTGGGAATTGTTGGGTGGTTATATATTTAATTTTGTTAATTTTAGCGTGTCTATGGATGATTGGCTGAGGATAGATCGGTCAATTAGAATTTGAGGGGATAAAATTTATACTAGAGTTTATTAAGGTAACAGGCATTAAAGAAGGCATATCAGTAAGCAGCTGGGGTGTGGTCGTGGATCCATTGGATGTAGGAGCAGACAGTCTAAAGTTAAGTGGGATAGTTAAGTGGGGTTACCTCGTCGCCATCTTCTTCGAACATGACTAAATGGTTAGTGATTGAATTTGGAATGGGTTACGATCGTGGAAGCCGCCATCGCAGGTGCTCATTTCGAAATCGGTGACTTTGTTTTCGCGGGTGATCTTCTCGGCAAGGCTGTCGGTGGCGTCGTACGAGGCAATGGCGTCGGCAGTGCCGTGGCAGATGAGCAGGTTGTTGAGCTCGATCTTCTTATAGCCGCTGTAGATCAGATGCTGGCTAGTGATGATCTGCTCTCTATCTTGCTGGGTTAGAAGTCAATGGTTTCTTACTCTGCATCAGTGTACACGAGAAGGTGTTGAGAGGATCCTTCAGGTAGGCATCAACTGCCTTTTGGTCACGTGAAAGGGATTTTTCGCCTGCTGATTAGCTTTGTTAAGCATTGTTGTTACTTGAACCAAGCTTCATCTTGTAGTTTGGCATGAGATATGAGGCACTCATCTGCGCTACTGAAGAGATGAAGTATGGATGCACTTCCTTTGCTGCCTCTATGTAGGGGGCTATTTCATTAGTCAAAATATAAATGCATTACATGAAACAATTGCCCCGTGGACATGCTTCCTCCAGCGGCCATCCGCAAGGTAATTCAGCACGATAAGTCCTCCCTAAAGGTCAGCTTAACACTCAAGGATAGTTACATAGGAGTGGCCCATAAGGAACAGAGGGATGCTGGAATCGTGGACCATAACTATTGCTTCGGTGAGATCCTTCATTGTCTGGTCCATTCCCAGTGGACGACCCAAGCTGTTGGCTTTCACCCCCGTTTCGCCGCATCCCACCTGATCAAACGCCATCACGCGGATGCCGTTCTCGGCAAATTGCTCAAAGATCTCGCTGTAGCGCGAGAAGTGCTCGCCCTCGCCATGGCAGAAGACGACTTGGGCCGTTTTCTCCTCAGCCTCCACTGTTAATCCATCAAATCAAAGCTTACCTCCCACAGCTGATAGTAAACATCAATTCCCACGCTGTTTTTAAAAGCTTTGCTGGATCCTGGAAAACTCATGCCCTCCACTCCAAGTCCCAACTATATTTATACCCGCAACTAAGTTCCTACCCAACATGTGCAGTATAAATTCTAAATAAAGCCATCAACCGGAAACATTCCGTTGGCCCTTGAGAGCAACCCCCATGCGCGAAAGCAACAGTAGTCCACCCCATCATCTCAGCCCCAACCAGTTGGCCGCAAACCTCTCCACGTGAAGGTGGATCACTACAACTAGTCTGAAACTTGCAATAAAAAATAAAAATATATCCGCCTTCCAATTTACAAACCAACCTGTCTAGTTTTCAGACTACATCAAACCAAATATAGCTCCCGCTCAGCTGCACGGGTCTAAACAGGAATCCATTTCCATGGGAAATCCTATGCATGATCACTAGCAAGTTCCTAACTACCATGTGAATGTAAGCATGGCTCTTAGCTCGGCATGTGTATTATTCAGCCAGTACGAACGCAACAGCCTTGTGCTCAAGCTTCTGGCTCAAGGCTGGTACATTCCAAATTATCTCAACATATATCTGACACGCCTATGCCAGCCTCATAACACACGATGCAAATCCGGGCAGGCATAAGAGTCGAACCAAGGTGCATCGTCACCGATCGAGCCAACCTTGACTATCCCCACAGCTTGCATAAACTACTCCCTGATCCTTTTTATCACCAAAAATGCCATGTAAAAATCCCAACCTGACCATGAATTTGATCTTACCCGCTTCAATAAATTCACAATCTAAATTAAATTTTAATCCACATTCCTTCATAAATCCCCTTCACAAATCCCCTTCACAAAAAATAGGTCGACTTCACATTTATCTAAATTGTACCCTATCCAATGGCCCGTGCTTCGGGATCAAAGATAGATCAGCCAAGCACCCACTCCGCCATGGAAGCAAACCCTAGGATCATTCTGCATCCAAGTAAATCCACATACTGAATGCTCCAGGCTTGATCTTGCTGCTTGGTCAAAGCTAGAGCAGGGACCCTGTTGTAAACAACAGATATTAAAGATCCACCACAAACGAGAAAAGAGACAGACAAAGGTAAACAACTGCTGCAGCCTCTGCCTCTACAGATCAGTTATAGCAAGCACCAAAAAGAAGAGCCAGCGGGATAAAGGATGGTTCATTGTGCGACAAGGGAGGGAGATTATAATGGCAACAGCGCCCATGCTGACAGTGGCCATGTTGACACTATAGTAAAGCTTGAATCTCGTTTTTAATAACATTGTACACACTACCCTGGACATTTTAATATAAAAAATAATCAACACACAAAGGTACCATAAATTGACCCCAAATTGCTCAAAAATGCAATAAAAACACGCATCAGTTAACAATAACAAGGAGAGATACCTATGGTGACTTTTTTTACTATATAAAGTACACTCTTTGCTAGAAAAGCTTTGCTACTATAAAAATAAATAAAATCTAATGGTATATAAATAAAGAGAAACATAACGACATAACGATCCAAAAAATTAAAAATATTATCGATAGATCAACCTTCATATAAGCACAACAGAAAAGAATTATGCTTTACTGTTAAACTGGCAAAATATATCCTACCTATTCTTGACAACCCACTATATGCCCTCCCAGAATTCCTCTCCTAATGCTTCTTCTTATTACGAGCAACCTGGCTGGCCAAGCCAATTTAGTTTGAGATCACACTCCTTTGCTCTGCTAGACCTTCTGTAATAACTTAATGAGCTTGGGATTATTACCAAACTTAACCTTGTGTTGCAACTGAACTAATGAGAGTTCAGCATTTGAATTGGAGAAGACAACAGTCCAATAGAAAGGAAGGAATGAATATGATAAGGTGTTGTTTATTGTAGAATATTGTGATGAATATACTATATGGGGAAAGCCACAAGGCCACAAGGAGATGGCTTAGTGGGGTGTTCCATGTAAGGTTTGAAGCCAAGGCATAACTTGTGCGGGGATCAGCAGATCAAATTGGTAGTGCTCCTAATTAGGATAAAGAGCCCAAAATTTGATATTGCCATCAGATTGCTTCATGTTGTTAGATACGTCAAGGGGTGAATCATTGAGCGCCCCCTGTGTATTGTAAGATACGTTAGCAGGCAAGTCTGGAAACTCTGTTGCAACACTTTTGGTGCTTGTGATAAACCTCAAGGCTAGCCATTATCTTCATCTACCCATCTAGGCAGGCCTTGTGGCAGTTTTAAGGTGTAAGTTTGGAAGCCCTTTGGTGAATGGTTGTAAACCAATGCCTTCAATCCCAAAATTTTGATGTTGGTCAGGTATGAAAATGTTATTAAAGTCTGCAGAAGTAATTGTATCAAGGCAGCTAATGGCTTATAATAGGTGAAATGAGGACCAGGCTGATTTATCAAGCCTAGGAGCATGAAATAAACACCTGTTTTAACAGTGAAAGACTGATTTAAAACCCAACTTCTAGATCTGGGGATCAGTCTGCATCAATGGGAGGATTAAAACTATTAATAATCAAAGTCTTGGTATTACTGTAAAAACTACTAAATCAGCAATATAGGAAATCAAACAGCATCATGATGCAAAGAAAGACTGGGGAGCCAAGGATGGTCAAGAAATAAACGGAACTAAGAAAAAGAAGATGCCAGCCACACAGCCTACCAAGTAATTTTTGATGTGCAGGTCAAACAGTCTCAACCTAGAGCTGAGAGTGCAAAACTCAAGCTATGTATTCTTGCTTGAGTATTGAGGTGAAAATAAATCAAAGAAAGACAGACCAGATTCAGTTATCTTCAGATTTGAGGTGCAGCTGATAAAAATCAGAAGCAGGAAATAAATCTAACTTAAAGCAGTTAGTTTAAGTGAAGGAGGACAATTTCAGGTGGAACCCTGGGTGATTCAAGCTTTAGATAAATTGAAAATAACCCAGAGAAGCAGGAAAACCGGTCCAAGGTCCAATTTCAGGATTAGTGGTGGAAGGAAAAAGAGTAAGCTTTCAAATCATTGCTAAAGCTTTGTGTATAGGTTCCAAGTTTGAAACCAAGGCGTTTATCTGGTAAGCTCCAAAAAGAATTCCTAACATTGAAATTTAGAGTAAAATGACCAGAGTTTGAAGAGGAGGCTTAAAGATGATGGTGCAGGATAATAGAGGTTCCAAAAATGCTCTGGTCCTTAAAACTGTGACCGGAGAAGATCAATGTTTGTCTGGCATAAAAATCCTTCATGATAGCAGAGTAAGAAGTGGATTCTAACACAAGGGCAGTAGCCCCACTGTTACCTCTCCTGTCAACCACCTTCCCGCCAACATTTGGTGCTTAAAGTACTGAAGGTAGCCCTTAAAGATGAAATATTACTTTGCCTTATAAAAGTCCTCCTGGATGACCTCAAAAACCAAGCCAAGTGTGCACATGCTTTAAAAAAATTCCAAGGAAGCAAGCAGAGTTATATCAAAGCATCACTTCCTGTTACCATAATTCATGTACTTCTTGGGGACTCCTTCTCACTCTTAAGGTTCATGAAGAGAACCTGCTTGAAATTAAAGAAGCAGCCATGCACTCCACTGATAGGAGTGGCTTCAAAGGCTCTGCACTCAGAAGGTACAAAGTCCATGATGATAAAATTTAGCCCAGGGGTGCAAGCATGAGCTAGCTGCTCAGCAACAAAGGCAGATGCATCCTTCTCATATGGGGAAGGATTTCCTCCTGTGGTATGAGAAGGGGTGAGATCTTATTGGCAGAGAGAGAGCTAAGAGCACCTCTAAAAATTGTGAAAGCTCTGGCATAGAACTCTGCCCTTGTGCCTGGGAGTGGGTAGCAAAACAGGAATTGTATGGGCATCAAACTTCCCCTGCAGGACTGAAATTCTTGAAGATGGTAGGGACTATAGTAAATGTAAAAATGCCCTACTAAGTGATTGCAGTATTGAGCTGCTCTAGGTTTATCTTTGTGGTGTAGGATATGATCCTAACTACCGCTCCTGCCCATTGCCATGGAGCAGGGACATCTTATCATCCAGGGTAGTTTTGAGGGCTTCAGTAAGGGCCAGGTCTTTAAAATTTTGGGTGCTCTTGGTTAGGAGTTTGAGGCTTGATTCCTATCAGTAAAAAATTTATCAACTGAGTGTGGCTTGGCAATCCTTTCAGATTGGGGTTAGACAGGTGCCTACATGCAAGCACGGCTAGCTAGGGGGCAGAAAGATCTTTATAGGCGGGCATTGCTTGCACAAGATACCATCTGAGCAGGCTGGGGATGATAGTATTTGTCATGGCACAGGTAAGCTCACCCTTGATAGCTTGACCCATTTTCCTAGTGCTTGCTATTGAGCAGCACTTGGCATGAATATACCTTGCAGGTAAATTTCTGGCTCTTGAAGCCCTGTTTGCATCTTATAGGAGAAATTTTAACTGTTGACCATCAGGGCAGATCCTCTCTTCACACTCATGGTAGGTAAGTATTTTGGCAGTGAGGAGGGAACCTTGATCTTCCTGTCAACATTGCAGATATTATGGGCCACTAGAGGGTCTCAAGAGCCAGCAGGAGCTTGACATAAGCCAGGAAGTAATCTTAATCTGGCTTTGAATCAGCCCCAGCGGAGATGTAATTGGATGAGTTTGTTTAGGGGGAAGGGGGCTTGTTCCAGTGCTCTGTATGTGTGTTAAACTTATCCTTGGGGAACTTCTTGTCAGAGGGCCACTTCTTGGTGTGATCCTCATCAGATGCTTAGAAGTAAAAGCTGAGATTTATAAGAGTCCATCTGATTACTCACCCCAGTGGAGTGAGATGAGCTCTGCTCAGGAGAGGGCTTTGATGAGGGCATCTTTCTGGGAGGAGTCTTAGGGGCAGGGCTCTTTTTAAAATTAGGCCCTCTGCTTTTGGGCTTTGGTGGGCGTTGAGGAACGCTCAGTGCCCTTTGCCTGTTTGGAAGGACTCTTGTCCTAAAATATTCAATAAACTTTCTAAAATGAAGCAATGTATTTAAAAACCAAATCAAAGCAACTATAAAACATGTTAAATAAAAATTAAACCTTATATGTGCTTTTATTGAAATGTTAAACTATTAAACTTGGGTAAAAATATTTAGTTTATTAAAGTTTTAAGTAACAAGTCAAAAGTTAATAGACATATGCAGAGTATTAGTTTAAGAGAATTGATTTATTTTAGAGCCAAAAAATATGAAAGAGAAAATTTGAAAATACAACCTATCACAAAACCATATGGCTTTATTATATAAAATATAAAGTTTCATGTGTGAGAGAAGAAAAGTGTTGACATTATGAAATGCAAATAGCAAAAATATGCTGGATCCAGCCTGTTGTTTAAGAAAACTGTAGCAATTATTGGAGACAGCATCAGCACCAGCAAATTTTTTCAAAAATCTACTATGTTTTTTAATAGTACGCTTAATTGAATTTAAGCAAACCAGAAAATACTAACTGTTTTCAGTGTGTTTTTAAACAAAATAAAATTACAAAAAAATATAAAATAAGTTAAAAAGTCATAAAAGCTATGTATTTTTATTTAAAATTATTTTTTGTAATGATAATATGATATATTACCATTGGGTATATCAAAAGTTGCTAACACATTGGTTGAAATAATGAAAAAGTAAAGTGTCCACTTCCCCACCAACAGCATTATCTTTAGGTTGGGCATAGTAATTTAGGCTTAATTTTTTCACTCTGATTTTCTTGAATCCACCCAGGTGATTGATTGCAAGAAATTTTTAGACATTCCTGATTGTTGACATTATTGTGGATAATAAGTTTTATAGTGATCTACATAGAAATTTGGCCTTAAATTACGGGATTGCTGTTAGCCACAAATCCATTTGTTGTGTTGAAGTCACGTTAAGGGCCACAGATAAAATTATATGATGAACTTTTTATCAGGCTGCCATATGTGTCAAGGATATTCCTATATATTAACCTAATAAAAAATATATTATTTTTAGTGCTATAATATTATTTAAATTGTAAGTGTGTCAGTTTCATTATGAAAATTAGGTTATGCTTAAAAAGTGCTGACATTGACACTTTTAAGCTATGCATTTAGTATGAAAAAAGTTAAAGTTTTTTAGTGAAAATAACTGAAGAATTGGGCTAAATTGAGCTTTTAAAAAACTTGATATTAAATTTTGTTGAAATGGTCCCAGTTCTGTTGTGTTTTTTGGGTCCTCACCTCCAAGAGCTAAGAAAAACAGAAATTGTGCTCAATTGTCAAGAAAATCCCTTGGTGGGATTTGCCTTTCTGGTTGGCAGTGGCCTTGCAACAAAGTTTTGACATGGCACAGCCAACATGGACACTGGTGCCCCAGAAATACGGTGATTAGAGTTTGAGGATTTGGATCCAACCCTTGGCAAAAGATGGCCTTAGCTGCTTCAAATCAACTACAACCCCCACACCCTGAGTTTGAATATATCAAATTAGCAGTCAAAGTTTTTTGGTTGTACACTATTCCATCATAGATTAAAAGGGGGTTCAGAACTCCCGTCATCAAGGGTTCTTTTCCTGAATAAACCAGGGCTGCTGAAAGAGATTATTATGCCACTTTATGATCATGTGGGATGCTTTCTGGGGGTGAAGGAGTTGAGTTGTTTCCCAGAGTATGTGTAGAGGTTATAGTTTGATCAACTCCTGGGAGTTGAGTTTTCCTCTTCAAGTTATTTCAAGTTATTGATAGTGCTGTAACTGTGCTGTTTTAGCAGAGTTACATGGGGGAAATATTTGGAAAACTAGATAATATTCTTTATTGAGAGATAATGATTATATAGTTATTGTGAATTGTGGATAACAGGAACATGATAGTGTTGATCACACTGTGGGATGTTGAAGGGGGTGGCCTGATCCTGGCAATGATTCAAGCGCCAAAACAAGGTATCCACTGTGAAAGATCCTCATCTGTTCATGTTATTGTATTTGGAAATCCGAGTTGTCTTCCTAAATTGGCTTCAGATGAATGGATAATTGGATTGCGGGTCATAAACCCGTTTACTTGGAACCTTGCTGGCGGGTTAAGCCTGCTGTTTTGAAAATAGGTTGGGCTGGTATTCAGTTAAATTATTCCTGGATGCACCCCAGTTTGACCTGCTGTGCTCCACACTGGCAGTTAAAAGCATGCTCCTCAGGTTGCTTATTTGCCCCTCATGTTGGACCTCCTATGGAAGCTAATGTTGGGAGCTTTGTCATGGAAGTTTGGGATTGAGCTCCTTTCCTAATGGCCATACTTTTTTCTAATCAAACCCTGTTGCTCGCTTGGGCAATCTATCTGGCTAGCCTTCAACGCCTTGTGGATCAGGGCTCTCATCCCAATAAAATTCCAGAGCTGTGTGATAAAGGCAACCGTTTTCATCCTTAAACCTGATCAAGGCTTAGTAGAGGCCTGATGCTTAGATATAAATTCCTAAGGTAGTCTTTAACTTTTAGCTAAATAAGATGATGTCATTATGTATCTTGGATTACTTCTGGTTCTTCTCCAGCTGGCATGATACATATGGGATTGCTTGTAGTGATGGCATGTAGGCATGGGCTGAGAAATTGAGAGGCTATTTTCAGATTGTCCAGGACACAACCAACTGGTGAGTTGTCAGCTGGGACTATCCTTGCTGAGCTTATCCATTGTAGTTGAATAGCTGCAGATTATCCTGAACCCAGGGGAACAGCAGGTTATTTTTGGTTATCCAACATGTTGGGAAGGAGAAGTGTGTTCTCAGGTGTATGTTTATTCCTTGCCTTTCCATAGATCTTTTGAAGGCCTCTATTATTATGTTTGTGTTGTAAAAGATGAAGCTTGGGTTCTGAAGCTCTACAAAAGTTATCTTAGACTCTTATTTCTTAGACTATACCTGTTAACTGGTGTAGTAGCAGCCTTAGATAGGACTGAAGAAAATAGGGCATTAAGACAAAACTACTATTTTATTTAATAGGTGGAAGGTTGTATAGTAAGTAGGGGGATTACTGTTAGGCTGGAGGAGGCACCAACTGTGGAAACTGTCATAAAGAGGTAGGAGAGTGATGGTATAGGGAAATGCCCATGGTTCAAAAACAACCAGTTTCACACAGCTTACTAAATACAGGAAGATGGTTTTGTTGAGCTACGATTCTATTTTAGTCCACAGAAGTGAAGGCTGAGTTTTGTGTGCAATTGTTTTATCCCCTTTAACATAAGTTTATATTTTGGCTGATTCATTCTGGGATGTAACATGGTGCAATATCTTTCCCTGTAGCAACTTAAGAAGATGGTACATATTTATCTGCTATGTCGCTGATGGAGCAGGGTATGAAATTTTGCATCAGAGCCAGCATCAAGTGAACTCTGTAAAGATCTGGATCAATTTATATAGCGGCACAGTTAATTGAAGAGACTCCCAAAGAATTGGCTTTTGTTAAAAACTGTGGTTGATGAGTGGTAGGGTTTTGATTTGAGATGGTTTCGATCGATGGGTTACCGATCCTGCTGCTGGGATAATCTCAGAAGCAACATGTTTGAAAGCCATTGTATGCTTTGTTGGTATGGTTTATTTAGGAAACTTTATATGGGGTTGTTCGTTGGAACAAGAAAAGGTTATTCGGAGTTATGTTTTTTATTGGGGATTATTTGATTGGTTGGCGGGGATATTAGCAATGATCCAGTCAATGAAATAACATATTAGCTAAATGTGAGTGATTTATAGAGACCGTTTACCTCGTCGCTTTCGTCCTCGAATATGTCTATTCGGAGTTAGGGATGTAGAAGGTGACTTACGCTTGGAATAGGATCCTCGGCAGGTCTTTATCTGCAGGTTTAGGATGTAGCTGTGCCGCTTGAGCTTCTCGGCGAGCGTCGCGCTTGCCCCATAAGAAGCAAGACCATCTTCGGTGCCATGGACAATCAGCATGTTTGGTGCGCATATCTTGTTGCAACCTTTGGAGATGATCTTTTTTCCGCCTGCCATGACGTCTCGTACTAAAGCGTAGTAAGCTTAGGAGCTGTGGATTCAATTACTTTTGAGGGCAGACAGAATACCGCCTGCATTATCCTCGACGGTCGACTCATCTAGAATTGAACAACGGCATAAAGGCAGGTGTTACCTGTTCTGGCATTCTCCTTCATCCAGGGAATAATAAAGCTAAAGATAACCAGGAGGATGCGAAGGAATAGCGAAGGCATGGCCCAACTCAGTCCCATGGCCGGGGCTTTAAATTTAGAATGAACTTGCGTTGTTACCTGAGGCTATGGTGCCATGGACAAGCTCTCTCTTTTCGCCGCGGGAAAGGTAGTTGAAAGCAGCGAGTCCTCCCTATTGGATTAGCTTACTACCGAAGTATACTTACGAAGGAATGCCCCATCAGGAACAGCGGGATACCGTCTTGGCATATCAACTCGGCCGCAAGGGTGATGTCCAGCAGCACCTGCTCGTCTTCTACCACACCCTTTGCGCCGCTGGGGGTTCTGCCATGCCCCACCTGATCAAACGCCAGCACCTGGATACCTTGGCTAGCAAACTTGTCAAATATACCCCGGTACCGCGACACGTGCTCGTCGGGGCCGTGACAGAAGACGACATTGGCGATAGCCTTTTCCGTCTAAATTTAAGCTACAATCAAACACATGTCTACCTCCCACAGAATGTAAAATACATCAATCCCCAGACTGTTTTTAAAATTCCCTTCAGAGATCAATCCGCCCATAGCAGCTTTAAGATTTAAGAAGAGACCAGGGAAATACAAACCGTCTTCAAAGCAGAAGGATTTCAAATTGCCTCGCAATGCAAAGTTTCATTTAACCATCCATAGATTCCGAAACTTTGATAACTTTTGTTTCAGGTTGATCTCAAGACACGTTCTACTCACCCCAAGGCTTTCAAACGGTTTTCACGACCAATCCGATCTTTATAGTATCGACCATCCAGCAACTAGGGGTAATTCAAAGTAAACAAATCAAAGGAGTTGGAAGTAGGGCTGCAGCGTCCCACCCCCGGACAAAACCCGGATTCTGTCCATAGTTTCTGGAAACGTGGAAGGTATTATATTTTATATTTAAAGCTGATTTCAAATCCGATCTTCTGGAATGCCAGAAAAAATATCTTTGTCTGGGGTGGGACGCCGCAGCCTTGGTTAGAAGGCTTCTTGGTTCTTCACTTCATAAATTACTACATCAAAACCTACTATTCAAAAATATATGGTTACTGCTAAAAGCCCATTTGAGAATCTCACCATATATATGGGTCATTATTTCAGGGATTAGGCCATTTTCCAATACACATGCTGCCCAGGTCGCAGCATAACACAGTTCAATTTTGAAAGGGTAACCAATTACACAATCTATACTAAAAAAATAACAACTCAATGGAAAATTAATGGGGTTTCACACTGTAAACTATAAAATGAAGCTAAGAACCTCATTTTTCTATCAGTGAAATAATATTAACATATATGCTATACTCAAGAATAAAGTAAATGCAATTTAAAAGAGCATATGTTAGACCTTATTATATCATTTTGATAATGATATAACATAGATCACTTAAAAGCCAATAAGTACTTAAATTTTACTATGCAGCTTATTTTTATTAAACAAATTTAAATATAAGGTTACAAGATTCATTTTATTTAAGAGGCTCAATCTTTATGGTTTTAAGATGGTTTGAAGTTGGGCCATTTAGTTTCTTGCTGTTTAGATTAATTTTAAGGTTCAAGTGAGATTTGCACCTCAAATTAAGTACACTTTAAGTAGGACTCTTTAATATTTTATCATCCTAAAAATATGCAGAGGAGCTAAAATAAAGTGAAGGCATCATTTTAATTGATCTTTATTGATCACAGAGAGGATATAATGTGATAACAATGCTACACTGCTCCACATATATCACTTGTGCATGAAAACTGGGGACTTCATCTGTTCTAGGAACATACGTTCAAGTTGAAGTTATAATAAAAGTTGTCACATCATTTTAAAGAACAGTGTCATAAGTCTTGGTATACAAGAGCTGAAGCACCACCTAAGGTTTGCTTCAGACCATCTTCATAAAAAGATGTCACTCCTGCAACCTGCTCTCTTTTGCAAGGCATCTCTATCAAGAATCTAATTATCACCAGTCCTATATATAATATTATGGAATCTGTTAGATTTACCTCTTCTATACAGCCGTTTTTCTTCTTGGGAGCATCAACAAAAAAGAAAAGAACTGCTATGCCTGTCATAAGTGACATTTTGCTTTGAATTTCAAATCAAGATCCAAAACAAGACATAACCCTGACTCCTGTCCCGGGGGCCCGCCAGCTCAGAATTTCAAGAGCCTGGCTGCCTGTGTTTTATCTGAGAGAAAATCTGAAAGTGATTTCAATGAGAAGCTGCCAGGACCAGAAACCTTGCCTAGGCTACACAAATTTCTAAGTAAAGAAGCAACACTCAATGCCATAAATTTCTCTGGAGTGGCTATATGCAACGCTGGTAGATTGGGTAGAAAAAATTACAGTTATGCTAAGAAGAAATTCCCCAAACTTGCCAAGGCCATGAAATGGCATGTGCCCTGCAAACCTGCCTGGCCCCAATAGTCAGGTTGATAAACAGGATTTTTAGACATCTGTTAGACAGCAACAGCCAATAGTGGTCTGTCCACACCTGACACCACCCTGCCACCCCATAATACTGTTGCCAGCTGCCTGAGTCCCAAAGCTTGGCCTAATGATGAGTCCTGACAAGGTGGCATTTATACCTCATCATTTCAAGGTCAATCCTCATTGTTATCTTGAGTAACAAAGCTGTTATGAACTTTTGGTTTAACCAATTCCTTCCTCATATTATAGTTGTTCCTTTATACATCTGTACATATACTATGGGCCCTGCCATCCCTGCTACCATACTGTTGTGAATAACAGCATTCACCATGGTTTGATTTCACCTTTGTTGGGCCATTTTGAAGATGAATCTCTTGCTTTTGCTTTCACTACTCAAAATGAGTTGATGACCAATTCAGGAAATATGATTGTTTGGTTTCCTGACTCTGCGCAACTCACTTGCCCCACTCATGCTTGTGGCAAGTGATCCTACTGTCCTGGTAGTGTTTTGTGGTATTCCTAACCACTATATATTCCATTTCATATTCACCAATAAAGTTTAAGTTCTATTCACATTTTTGTCTTTGTGTCTTCTGTACTTCTGCGCCTCTCTCTAGCCACGCCTAGTAGAGATTATTCATCCAGGGCCGCAAGGTAAACGCTATTGCCTTCCCTGTCATCTAACTGAGACTTAGTACAAATCCAATCCTAAGGTTAGGATTCCCCGTTGTGTGTCTGTGCCGCACCTCAGAACACAACAAAAATGGTGCTCACTACAGGGGCTGTAAGCCCCTTGGTTATCCCTTTCGCATCTACGTTTGCAGGTCCCTTGCCTCCGCCTATTTGGGAGTCAACCTCACCTGAAATTACCAGCCCTCCTATTGAGGAAGACATCGCCAACCTGCCTATTGTCCCTACTGTACTGAACCTTGGGAATGGTCCCCGCTTAGTTGCTTACCCTATGGGTCCCCCTGACTTGGAACAAGTCATGGCGGTAGCCCTTGGGATAGCTCGGGACGGGGCCATCCCTCGCCTTCAGTTACAGTTTAGCTGTGCCAAATACTATGAGTTAATTGTGGCCCCTCAGTTTCCACAACACCTCCTCTCAGCGGCTGGCTCCGCTGATCATCTGCTGTCATCCTTTGTACAGCCTGCCTTGGCCCACCACCAGATGGTGTTGGGACTCCACGTTCAAGAAATCTTGTCTCTACAAGCAGCTGTTATCCATCATTGGGACCAGTTTGCTGCCTACCAACAATGGATTCATTCCCTGTTCTCCCTGATATCTGATAATCAGCGTGATTTGGTCACCTCTCAAACACATTTAGTCAATTCCATCAAGCAAATGCACCAGTCCATCCCTGAGTACGTTAGGGAGCAACTACATGAGTTTCACCAGTTAGAACAACCCTGGCAAACTCAAGTAGACTCCACCCTAAACGCTTATCTCTCTGACTTTTAACGCCTAGTACAACAGCTCAATGCATTCAGTGTCTATTCCTTTGAGCAATTGCAACAGGTAGCTGACCTTGCCGGCCAAGGTCTAAATGAACTCAGTGCAGAATTTGATCAAGAGAGAGCTATCACTGCTGCAGCTATAGCCAAACTTCAGAGTCAGGTGAATGAGCTGTCCACTCCCAAACCTGATGTTCTGCCTTCTCCTCCTGCTAATGATCTGGTGGACAGAGAGCAGAAAATCTGGGAAGCCATCTGGGAATTACGTGCTTCCACTCGTAGCCAAGGACGTCCTACTGAAATGCCTCAACCTGATCCCCAGGTTCTTGTGCTGAATGCTCAGGTCGCTGAACTACAGCAAGAAGTTGCTGCTTTACGTGAGGTGGTAATGGCCACAGCTAGTCCACTCGGGGTTAACAAGGAGGATGGCTGTTGTCCTGGTTTAGCAGGGGCTCCTCAAATCCACTGTGCCAGAGAGTTGTATGCCCTAGCTAATGAGGTGGATCATTTGAAACAAAACCAGACTGAGTTGGACAGGGACGTACAGGAGATGTGTGAGCTAATTGATTAGGTAAACAACAGATTTTCCCCCTGTCTGTCAGTGGGGCCATCCCTTACTTCGCAACTGGCTGAGCTCTCCACGGTTGTCACTACTCAAGGACAACGCCTAGATGTTACTGAACAACAGACCACTCTAGCCAACACTACGGGTGCCAGAACCACCAAGGCTCTGACAACCCTTGAAGAAAGTGTTTGACAACTGTGGGCTAGACAACCCCCCTCCAATCTGAAGCTGAGTTCTCCCCGCACATAAATGTACTCAATAGCAACAATGGTGGTCCAACTCCTGAGGCACACTTCAAGCCTACTTTTAAGCAAGTCTTTGATCCTAAAACCTCGACTATTGCAGCCTTCTTAACTATTTACAAGACTGCTATGAGATGAGCATCAGATGAAGAAAAGAAAGAACATATTCTGACCTGCCTACACCCAACCTGTCAAGAGGTAGTTGTACCAGAGCTGCCCTCCATTGAGACCTTGGAGGACATGAAACAGCTCCTGATTGACAAGTTTGGTGTTGGTCTTAGCCTGGAGGTGAAAAAGGATGCTTTCATGCACATATCCTTCAAGCACAAGGAGACATTAGCTGAATTTGCCAACAGATTTTACATGGAGGGACAACAGTTAATAACAAGCAGAAAATTGACAGCGCATGAAGCATATATGGCCTGCGCCCAGGCCCTCAAGGTAAATCAACTCCTATGCCTCCATTTTAAGGCCCACAAGGCTATGCTGTCCTCCATGAAAATTATAAAGACACTGCTCCAATATATGCATCTTACCCATTCTGGGGCAGTTGTTTGGGAAAGTTGTGCCGCTTCCAACTCTGGCTCCTCTTCTTGCGGCCCTTGTATCCTCACTATGAACTCCCAAAATCCTCCTCAACGTCAAGGTTGCCACAACTGTGGTCAGATAGGCCACCACTCTTGCGTCTGCACCAATCCGCGGGTTGAAGGAGCTGATCCCAAGGATTGGTCGGGAAAAGAACAGTCAACCTAGAGGCAGAGACGCTCTTGGTTGACAATTCTTCCCAGTCTCCTCCTACACCCCCGCCTGCTACTGACTCTGAGCCTGCTGATGATGAAGCACCTCCTATCCTCCTCCTGTTCCATGACATTTCTGTCAATTTTGATGTGTATGAATCTGATGTGGAAGACCATGATGCATACAGGTATTCTGTTCTTGCCGTCCCTGAGACTATTGCTGTTCCCTACAAGCTACAATCTGGGAAGACTACAACTACCGCCAAGCCCTCGTCTGAGGCCAAAGCAGTTGTTTCCCGCCCCTATCTTACTCAGGCAAAACAGTCCTCTGTATTAGTGGAATCATCAGAGGAAGCCGCTGAAGTTGCAGACGCCGTTTTCAAGAATGTATCTTTCTCACTCCCCCTCCAAACTGTATATAAGGAGTTTCCGGGACTAAGATGCATGATTGAGAAATGGGACAAGGAACTAGCTGAGGCACAGGATATCTTGGCTGTTCTGCCACCCTTTGGACGCACCACCACCCGGGTAGAGATATCTATCCAGAAGGTCAAGATCAAAGCCGTCCTGGACACTGGTTCTAATGTCAACATTGTTTCTTCTAAACTGGTGAAGAAACTTAAGCTGGCCCCTGATCTCAACTACCATCAATCCTATAGCACCGCTGGTCTCTCCATGACTTGCGACATTGGTGTGTATTCTGCCTTACCAATGCAATTTGGTAAACTCCTGTTGGCTGCACCGGCTGTTGTTCTAGAAAATGAGAGCTATGACCTTTTGGTTGGTACACAGTTCCTTTGGGAAGATAATGGGATCATCAACCTAAAGGATGGTTATCTTTATATTCTAGGGTACAAAGTCCCTCTGATCTTTGAAGAGCCAATCAAAGTTCCCGGTAAACGTTTGAAGACATGTACTCTGGAGTACCCCACTGGAGTTTTCACCCTAAAATACCAAACCCACTCAACCAACATGAAGTGTTCTCCCATGGCTTGTCCTGCAACTGAGGGAATCCCTCTCATGGCCACATCTGCTATCACCATCCCCTCAGGCTCTCAGGCTATCATAGACTCCCAGATCTCATATGAATTACCTGAATGGACCTTCTTAGAGCTGTACTCCCCTCCTTTGCTGGGGCATAACGAGCCTTACCTTTGTCCTGTAATTCTAGACGTTTCCTACAAGGATCCCGTTCAATTACTAGTTGCCAACCTTACTGCGCTTCCTATGACAGTATCCAGAGGACAGGTTGTTGGTTACAGAAAGTTTTTAAATGCTCCTGATGTCTTGTCTCTTCACCCTTTTGGAACGTTTCAAGACTTTAACCTACCCAAAGACGAGCCTCAGGTCCTATCTCTGTTCAATGCCCAAGACTTCCCTCAGTTGTCCCCAATTCAACAGAAAGAGGTTCTTGATTTACTAGACCAGTTCTCAGACATCTTTGCTAAAGATAGTACTGATTATGGGCTAGCCAAAGGTGTGGTTCATCAGATTGACACAGGAGATGCTCCCCCCTTTTGCGCCAAGCCATACCACCACAGCCAAGTAGAAGATGTGCAGGTTTCTAAGGAGCTCAAACAGCTGCTGGATGCTGGACTGCTAGATCCCTCTCAAAGTCCCTGGGCTTCCCCCCTGCTCATCTTAAAGAAAAAGGATGGTGGACACCAGATTGTGATGGATTATCCAAGGTTGAATTCTCTAACCAAGAAAGATTCCTATCCCTTACCGCGCATTGATGACACCCTTTGATGCCTTGGAGGTTCTAAGTTTTTCTCTGCCATGGATTTGGCGTCTGGTTACTGGCAAGTTGACCTCTCTCCTGAAGACTGTCAGAAGGCTGCACTCATCACATCATAAGGATTGTTTGAACCTACCCACATGCTGCAAGGGCTCTGTAATGCCCCGGCAACTTTCCAGAGGGCCATGGATTTCATCCTGCGTGATTTGAAGTTGTTGTGTGTCTTAGTCTACCTAAATGATATAACATCTTCAACGCAACTTTCACAGATCACCTAGCCCATCTTAAAGAGGTGCTCATAAAGATCCAAGAAGCTGGCCTCAAGTTAAAGCCCTCTAAGTGTGCTTTCTTCAAAGAACGCCTTGAATTCTTGAGCCATGAAGTAACCCAAACGGGAATTCGTCCAATGACCAAGAAGGTTGAAGCCATCAACAAAATGCTTCCACCCACCAACCTCCAAGAAGTACAAGTCTTTCTGGGCATGATGGGTTACTATAGACAATTCATCCCTGAATTTGCTGATACTAGCAAACCCCTGGTCCAACTATTGCATAATGTTCCTTTTGAATGGACCGCCAGCCAACAGCAAGCCTTTGAGACTCTAAAGCAGAAACTCAAAGAAGCACCCATTTTAGTGTACACCAATTACAATAAGGAATTCATCTTGTTCACTGATGCTAGTGACCTTGCTATTGGGGCTATCTTGGCTCAACTCAACAATGAAGGTGTGGACCACCCTGTAGCCTATACTTCCCGTGTGCTGAATAAGCATGAAAAGAATTATAGCGTTACAGAGAAGGAGTGCCTTGCTGTGCTGCATGCAGTCAAACAATTCCGCCACTACATGTATGGTACCCATTTCACTGTTGTCACTGACCACGCTTTGCTCAAGTGGTTACAAAAACTTAAGGAGCCTGAAGGACGCTTAGCCAGATGGGCTCTCCGCCTGCAAGGTTATGATTTCACTGTGCTCCATCACCCTGGGATTCAACATCAGAACACTGATGGGTTGTCCCAAATGCCCATCCTTGCCCTACATCCTGCGGAAGCAGACCACCTGTATGAGCTAATTGACTACCCTTCTTCCTGGGAAAGTGAGACAGAAGAGGTTCAACTTGCCCTGTCCAAATTTTCTGAAGACACCCTCATACGCGACAGCCAACTCTTCAAGAAGGTGTGGGGTCAATACCTGCCATACGTGCGCCCCAGTCTTTGCCTTTCCTTGGTGTCGCAAGCTCATAAAGAAAATGGCCATGGAGGCATTGCCAAGACCTTTGACTGGCTTCAGAAGCATTACTTCTGGGAGAATCTTTGCCTGTTGATCCCAGATATCATAGCTAGTTGCCATGACTGCCAACTTCAGAGGCCCTGAGCTGCTTCCCATGAGTTCAAATTGGTCCCCCCTCAACATGCCTTTCACACTGTCAGCGTTGATGCTGTAGGTCCTCTCCCCCACTCACGCTCTGGATGCTGCTTTATCCTGATTGTTGTTGACCACTTCAGCAAGTGGGTAGAAGCTTGCCCTACTAAAGACATCACTGCTAAGACTACCGCTGCCTTCCTGCTGCAGGATGTTTTCTACCGCCATGGCTGTCCTCAAGTGCTGTTATCAGACAATGGGACCAACTTCAATGCCAAACTCATAACCTCTGTTGTTGAAGCTCTAGGAACTCACCAGTCTTTCTCTGCCCCCTATAATCCTTCCACTAATGGAGCAGTTGAGCGTGCCAACTTGACACTGGTTTCTATCATGAGGAAACTCACCTACTCTGATGTTGCCAATTGGGATATATACTTACCTGCTGCACTCTTTGCCTATTGTCTGAGCAAGCATCAGGTCACAGGGTACTCCCTCTTTGCCATGTTGTATGGACGTGAAGCTACCACTCTGTTGCTCTTGGGGGTTCCCCTACTCTCCTCTGATAAGGTCATGAACCCTGACAACCACATCAAAGACTTATTCAACCGCATCATTGATATACAGGCCACTGCCTACACTTCCGCATATAAGACTAAGATGCCCAAGCTCTCTCCTGACAACACTGGGCGCTCCCCCTTGCCTGATTTTGCTGTTGGTGACCATGTCCTATACTATCAACACCGTGTGGGTGGGCGCGCACACAAACTAGATTTCCTGTGGATTGGTCCTTTAGAGGTGACTTTCAAGCAAGGATCTGAGTACACTGTAAAGCTCCTCTCCAGTGGTTGCCCTTTTGCTTGCGTACACACCAAGTTCCTCTGCAAGTATCACCCCCCAAAGGCCAATCTAGAGGGGGGCAATGTCATGAATAACAGCATTCACCATGTTTTGATTTTGCCTTTGTTGGGCCATTTCAAAGATGAATCTCTTGCTTTTGCTTTTGCATCTTGAAATGAACTGGCTTCTGCTTCAGGAAATATGATTGTTTGGTTTCCTGACTCTGCGCAACTCACTTGCCCCACTAATGCTTGTGGCAAGTGATCCTACCGTCCTGGTAGTGTTTTGTGGTTTCCTAACTACTATATATTCCATTTCATATTCACCAATAAAGTTTAAGTTCTATTCACATTTTTGTCTTTGTGTCTTCTGTACTTCTGCGCCTCTCTCTAGCCACACCTAGTAGAGATTATTCATCCAGGGGCGCAAGGTAAACGCTATTGCCTTCCCTGTCATCTAACTGAGACTTAGTACAAATCCAATCCTAAGGTTAGGATTCCCTGTTGTGTGTCTGTGCTGCGCCTCAGAACACAACACATACCAGTATACCTTGTAGACCCTTTGTCTACATCATTTTGTCCCCCTGTTGCCCTATTGTCAGGGACCCACTTGATAGGGAACAGGTTCCCAATCTGGTAGACCAAGGCTTCAAGTTGAGCCCTGCTATTACGGATCCAATGGGTACCGTGATTATGGCAAGATGGCCTAAGTGGCCCAGATATGCAAGTCTTCCCATCATAGAGCTGAATCAGCCCAGCAGATAGCATCCCACCACATATGTTAACAGGTAGAGTGAGGCATTGGGCCTAACCAACAAAGGCTCTGCTGGAGGAGGAGGAGGAGTGGAAGAGCAACCATAGTGAAATTTTCTTCCCCAGTGACCGGAAGGGTACTTAAACCAACCATGAGCAAGGGATTCCTTCTGGTGAGAATTGTCTGGAAAGGAAATGTGCCGGTCAGTAGTTGGCGTTGGGTTCTCCAAGGCTAACACCACAGGAAAGAAAGAAGCTAGAAACCAGAACAGGAAGAAAATTCCCTGCATGGCTTCAAAAGGGTATATGGAGGCAAGCTTAACCAAATAGAGTACTAGAAATTCTTTACTGTTGGAACAAGTAAAAATCATAGATATGGCTCTCTTAAATACCAAATGGGGGGCTGAGACATTTAAGAGGATCTTTGGATAGGAGGGGATTTACCATGAGATTTCACTGAAACTATGGCTGATATTATTACCTATATCATGTGTGAACACACTTGGAGCTTAATATTCTGTATAGTGGAATTGATCAAAGAGAGGTAAAAGGTACCAGCCGCAAGATCAAACATAGTTAAGTGGTAAATCCGCTTAATCTCAGTGAAAATCAAGTATGGAGTTTGATTTAAGTATAGAAGAAGTGGCTCTGTGAGCAGTAAGAGAGTTGAGACCAGCCAATCAGAATCCAAGCAGTAAGTGATATGTATTATTAAGCTATTAACAATAGCAGACCAATAACCAAAGGCAGAAGAACAAGATCATTGGCCAAAATACATATAAAAATGTAAACTAAGCTGAGAAGTTGATTGTAGACTATCATTCAGTCTCTTGTAAGGGTTCTAAGTTTGATCCCTGTCTGGTGTTAAGCCAGGATTGTTACTAGTATTCTAACTTTGATGGTTAGATTTCTTTGATTTAGCGTCACCATCCAAAGTATCCAAAAAACCAAGGGAGGCAGGGAAGAAATCCCTGACACCCATTTGATCTAATGCATTTCACAAAAATATCCTTTAAACCCGTCCTTCTCTGAGTTCACCTTGGAGAATATCTTCCTTGCTGGCCCTCTGACAAGGTTCTGCAAACCTTAAACCTTTGGTAGAGAAGACTAATATTACACAGCATATCTGGAAACAGTGGAAAAACCAACAGTAGGGATGCAAAAGTGAGAATTAAAAAGTGAGAATCTAAAAGTGGCCAAGCCAACAATCTTAAACTTTCAAAGTTAAGTTGAAACAACTCATCTGGAATTAAAAATTATTATGCCATATAAAATGATTCTTATTCATTCTCTTGACTAAAACAGTCAAGAAAGAGTAGTTACTTTTTATAAAAAGCTACTTTGAAAGTATAAAAAAGTGTTGACTTGGCCACTTTTAGATTCTCACATTTGCATCCCTACAGTCAATTTTGCCACTGTTGCCGTACAGCCCTGCCAACTTAGGAAAAAATACTACCATCAACTCACCTGTTTGGTCCCCATAACCCCTCCTGTCACCCCCTGGCTCAACTGCCCACAAGATCTTGGGATCACTAATGAGATCATGTCCACCCAACTCTTTGGTGCAATATTCATTACACTGTCAGGGTTGGTGGACACAATGGTCCCAACTAGGGATCCTTAGTCCCTGCTAGGCCAGTCTCTTTCTTAAATTATCAAGTTGGTGCCAATATTGTGGTGGGTGCTCCCTACTAGCCCAGGGGTCCTTCTGCCCATGTGTGCAACTACCTCACCCTGCACCTGTCTTAAAAAAAGCTAAAGAAATATCCCTTGTTGTTTCTGGGGACAATCTTAATCCATTCATCAATCACTTCTGTGCTCAGGCTGAATTTGGGAGAGAAGAGCTCCTTCCTTTCTGTTCAGAATCAGAAATTAAATGAGATAATTGATAGCTTATAGGATCTCCTGAAATCCTCTCCCCAAAAGCATCTCTCAGCCTTGCAATCTCTGGTTCCTTCCAGTTACTCTTTAAAAGAGCTTAATGGTACAGGGATTAAAATAATCAAGTTAAGCTTAAATACTCAAGGAAAATCAATAAAAGTAAGGGTTAGCTTTAAATAAAAAGCCAAAAAATAGTAGCTGTTCTTTAAAAAAGAATGGCTGAAGGAATAATCAAAACTTTGCTGGAAACCTCTTTTGAAACAAGCCAATTTATGAGAAAAGGTCCGACAAAAAACCAAAAGTTATGGAAAAATAAATGGGTGGATACTCAACTGTTCCTAAACGTTTCATATTAAAAATAAAAATATATGGAGGTATGAAAATAAAAAATGAAGCTCTGATATCAACTTATTATAAACCAATACCAAAAAAATAAAGAGTAAACAATAAACTGACATGGGCAATATTTGTAATTTAAAAATTTCTTTGGGAAAAGGAAAAGAATAATGTGAAATCAAAAATCTACCAGTGACAGACTCTACAGATAACAACTTAACAACTATTAATCAGCACCAAGACTTTTATGTTCATCAAAGTAGAGAATATAAAAATGAGATTAATGAATTAGATGGTTAATATTGTTGTCAGGGAACCAACTTTGGGTGGGTGGCCCATCATTTTGTGGGGTTGGGCAGGCCGCAGGCCGGGCAGACAAAGCCCAGCATAAGGTTAATGCTAACTTAAATAGGTACAACATAGTCTTTCTTACCCATGACCACGGCCTGGAAGCTGGGGAATAGTATTAATCACCCCAGAAAGGGTGATATAAACTACTTATATCAACTTATTGGAATAGTCTAGGGGAATTTCAGAGGCAGACACGGGCATTGGTTTGGGGGTGAGAGGAGGATTCATGTCCAGTTGGTAGGCAGGGAGGAAGCTAAATTTATCTTTGGACAGTTGGGGCTCAGTAATAAACCAAGGACCTATTCTGTTAAATCTGGACAACTATTTAGTTTGGGCCAAGGGATTGTGTGCTAGGATGTTGTCAGCAGTGTATTCTCTATACTTGGATTTCAATGGATACTCAATGAAGTAACAGGACCAAAGAGAGCACCAGGGGGCAAAAACTTGTGGGCAGAGGAGCTGAAAGGTTTAGAGTTGAATTGGAAGATAACTAAGATAAAATATGGCAATATTTTAGGAAACAGATATCTCTTAACCTTTATCAAGAATGGCAATAAAGTCTGGTGCAGGGTCTAGTGGGTTATATAGCATCCCACTACCAGCTTTTAATCTTAATGGGCAGGATCCAGATTTTGGGAAATGTAAATTCAGACGGACAGGTTGACCAGTTTTGGGGCATCAAAATGGCACTGGTGCATAAAGGGCATCCATTGACTAGATCTTTAAGAAGGGTAGTACAACCCTTCTGTTAAAGAACAACACTCTTGGGGACAGCCCTCTGGCCCAGATTTTCTTCAGATTTGGGGTTCTGATTGGTCACTATGGTAGACATCAGGCTCATCAAACCAATATCAGTAGCTTCCTTTCCTCCATTGGACAGCTCATTGTGCCCTTTGCTATGCACTATTAATGGTATTTCTTTTCTGGAAGCCCTCTCTTCAAGAGAATTTTCTGTTTGGTTCAGAGAGAATTTGATCCCAAAAAAAACATGCATCTGGACCCCTTGTTCTCAGGGCTAGCAGTACACAGGCAGTCATGACCAGGGCTCAAAACCTGTTCCAAGTCTTGTTTTTTGAGAGGGGCAGAAATTCCATTCCTGACACAACCAGTGTCAACTCTCAGCATTCAGAAAGACAATTATTTGGCTGGGCTACCTGATTTAAGGAATAGAGTTAGAAAACATGAAGTCACTTACATCTATTTATCAACACCCACTATTAAAGAGCTAGCCAACCCTGTCAACCAACCAATGAATCAGATTCCCAATGTTAAAATACCTGTGGACCCAAAGCCTGCAATTTCCAGAGAAATCAGAAATGGTAGTATAAAACCCCCAGATATATTGAATATGGCGGTATTATCATTATGATAATAAATTTAAATGAACCTTTGGTTCACACATATTTTCCTTATCTAGTTCTAGTATTTTTGCCATCTACACTCCACTCATGTAGGCTCACAAAACTCTTCCAGCCCTTCTTCTATTCCTACAGCCTCTTATCTTACATCATTCTGCCCAGCAGGAGTCCTTACAGCCCTGTCTTTTTCACTGAGCACCTGCTCAATCTAGCCTATTTGGAATTCAACCTTGAAAATATTTTTATTGCTGAACCCTTGACAAGATCCATAGACCCAGAAACCTTTAACCTTGAAAGAAAAAGGTATATCATACAGCCTAGGCTTTTCTGTGAAAAAGATAACTACCAGCAAGCCTACTTATTACCAATGACCCCCCTTTGACCCTGTGGCCTGACTGCCTGCAAGTATCTGTTGTTGCCCCTGAGACATTATTTATCCAGCTTTTCAGAGTATTCTAAATTATTTTATTGGGTTAGGTAGACTCTATGACTCATATTTTAGGCCCTTGATTTTTTGTTGATTGATCTGTATCCTACATTATCAATCTGTCTCCTATTCTTTGGTGGGTGCTTCCTTCTGGCCCATTGGTCCTGCTGCCTGTGTCAAATAGTGCACTTTTAGTACTTGGTATCCTGAAAGATCTAAACTAAAGTAGTATTAGGGAAATACAGCAGGGAGCTCAACCTTGAAAGGTAGATTTTGGGAGGGAGTGTAATGGCCCAAGGGCTTCTGACTCTGAACCATTAAATTGAAGATTGGATGTTTTGATTTATTTATTTCAAGGACTGAAAATGATCACAAAAAAAGGAGAGGGAAATCAGGCACTTTTTATACCATTTGATCTGATTCTTCCATATCATTCTCATAGGTTCTTGGGTCTTCATCTGGGGGCTCATTCTGTGAGTCTGAGACATCAGCTGATTGTATGGCATCATATTCCTTTGAGAATCTTCAAAATTCAAAATTTTCTTTTGTTTATTGTTCAACAGTTAGCTTGAATCAAAGCTCCTGCTTTGTGGCTTCAATTTGAGAGTAATAACGCCCAAATCCAATTGGTATCAGCTGAGATACACTAGTATTTGTCCATGCAGTGTTAATTGTTGTCGTGAATGCCGCCATTCACCATGTTTTGATTTCGCCTTTGTTGGGTTATTTTGAGGACAAATCTCTCTCTTTTGCTTTTGCCCTTCAAAATGAGGCTGCTCTGAATTTGGAAACATAATTGTTCAGTTTCCTGATCCTGCACAACTCACTTGCCCCACTCATGCTTGTGGCAAGTGATCCTACTGTCCTGGTAGTGTTTTGTGGTATTGTCTACCACTATATATTACATTTCCTATTTTCTAATAAAATTAAGTTCTATTCACATTTTTGTCTTTGTGTCTCCACATACTTTGGCGCCTCTCCAACCATGTCTAGCAGATATTATTCAATAAGGGCCACAAGGTAATCACATAGTCTTCCCTGCCATTCTAACCAAGACTTAGTAAAAATCCAACCCTAAGGCTAGGATTTCCCGTTGTGACTCTGTGCCGCACCTCAGATCATAACAAAAATGGTGCTCACTACAGGGACTGTAAGCCCCTCAGTTACCCCCTTCATAACTACGTTTTCATAACCTTTGCCTCTGCCCATACAAGAGCCAACTTTGCCTGAAATTGCCAGTCCTCCTATTGAGGAAGTCATTGCTGGCCTGCCTATTGTCCTTACTGTGCTGAACCTTGGGAGTGGTCCCTGCCTAGTGGCCTACCCTTTGGGTACCCCTGACTTGGAACAAGTCATGGCAGTAGCCCTTGGGATAGCCCGTGATGGGGCCATCCCTTGCCTCCAGCTTCAGTTCAATCAAGCAGAATACTACAAATTGATTGTAGCTCCACAATTTCCACAGCATCTCCTCTCAGCAACTGGCTCCGCTGAACATTTATTGTCCTCCTTTTTACAAGCTGCCTTGGCTCATCATCAAATAATATTAGGGCTCCACGTTCAGGAGATTTCATCTCTACAAGCAGTGGTTACTCATCACTGGGATCAGTTTGTGGCCTACTAACAGTGGATCCATTCCCTGTTTTCCTTGGTATCTGACAATCAGCACAACTCTGTTACCTCCCAGATCTGTTTGGTTAACTCTATCAAACACATGCGCCAGAACATCCCCAAGTATGTGAGAGAGCGTCTACACAAGTTTCACCAGCTAGAACAACCCTGGCAAACTCAAGTAGATTCCACCTTAAACGCTTATCTCACTGACTTCAAACAACTTGTGCAACAGCTAAATGCATACAGTATGTATTCCTTTGACTAATTACAGCAAGTAGTGATACATGCTGCAAAGGGCCTCTGTGACCTTGGTGAGGACTTTGATCAACAAAGAGCTGCTACCGCTGCTACCATTGCCAAACTCCAGACTCAAGTAAATGAACTGTCTGCCTCCAAAGCAGATGCCCCGCCTTCTCCTCCATCCAACAAGTTAGCATATAGAGAACAGAGAATCTGGGATGCCATTTGAGATCTAAGAGCATCTACCCACAGTCAGGATTGCCCCCCCAAAGCCCCTCAGCCTTACCCTCAATTGCTTGATCTGTTGGCTCAGGTTGCTGATTTACAACAAGAGGTTGCTACTTTGCGTGAGGCAATGGTGTCTGTTGTTAGTCCACCTGAAGTTGTGGGCAAAGATGGTTGTTTCCCTGGCTTGTCAGGGAGCCCCCTGCATTCATTGTGCTAGAGAGTTGATAACTCTAGCCAATGAAGTGGACCTCCTGAAGCAAGATCACTCTGAGCTTGATAAAGATGTACAAGAACTAAGTGAAGTGATTGATTCAGTAAATGACAGGTTTGCCCCTTGCCTTTTGGTAGGCCTGCTCTTACTTCCTGACTGGCTGAACTGTCCTTGGTAGTAACAGCACAGGGTCAGCGCCTGGATGTTACTGAGTGACAGACCACTCTAGCTAATAATACAAGCACCCACACTGCTGAAACCTTGACTACCCTTGAAGAAAGTGTTTGCCAGCTGTGGGCCAGGCAGCCCCCCACTGAGTCAGAAGCAGAATTCTCCCCACGCATAAATGTACTCAATAGCAACCTTGGCGGCCCAACTCCAGAAGCTCACTTCAAGCCTACCTTTAAGTAAGTCTTTGACCCCAAAACCTTGACTATTGTAGCTTTCTTAACTATCTACAAAACTGCCATGAGAAGGGCCTCAGATGAGGTTAAGAAGGAAAACATTCTGACCTGTCTACACCCAACCTGTCAAGAGGTAGTGGTGCCAGAGCTGCCCACCATTGAAATCTGGGAAGATATGAAGCAACTTCTGATTAACAAATTTGGTGGTGACCTTAGTTTGTAAGTGAAGAAGGTTGCCTTCATGCACATTGCTTTCAAGCCAAAGGAGACCCTAGCTGAATTTGCAGATAGATTCTACATGTAAGGACAACAACTGATCACAAGCCGCCAGTTGACCGCACATGAAGCATACATGGCTTGCGCTCAAGCCCTCAAGGTTAACCAGCTTCTGTGTCTTCACTTCAAGGCCCATAAAGCCATGCTTTCTTCCATGAAGAGCATAAAGACACTGTTGCATGATGTGTACTTACTCATTCTGGGGCAGTTGTGTGGGAGAATTATGCTGCTTCTACCTCTGGTTTTTCTTCACATGGTCTGTGTATTCTTACCATGAACTTGAAGAATCCTCTTTGGCAACAGGGTTGCCATAACTGTGGACAGATAGGTCACCATTCCCAAGTCTGCTATAATCCTTCAGTTTAAGGAGCTGATCCCAAGGAACAGGCGGAAAAAGAACAGTCAACCTAGAGGCAGAGACACTCTTGATTGACAATTTTTCCCAGTCTCCTCGAATTCCCCCCTCCATTGCTGACTCTGAGCCTGCTGACACTGAGGCTCCTCCCATTCTGCTGCTATTACACAATATACCTGATGACTCTGACATAAATGATTCTGGTATAAAAGATCCTTACAAATATGGGTATTCCTTTCTGGCCATCCCTGAAACTATTGCAGTCCCTTATAAGCTACATTCTGGGAAAAATACAACAACTGCTAAGCCTCTGCCTGAAGCCAAGGAAGTTGTCTCTTGCCCTTACCTCACACAAGCCAAGAGATCTCCTGTGCTTTTCAAATCTTCTTAAGAAGCTGCTGAGGTTTCTGACGCTGTGTTCAAAAACTTCTCTGTCTTGCTCCCTCTCCAGACAGTCTATAAGGAGTTCCCAGGCCTAAGATGCATGATCAAAAAGTGGGACAAAGAGCTAGCAGAAGCCCAAGTCATCCTGGCTGTCCTCCCTCCCTTTGGTTATACTATCACTTGTGTGGAAATATCCATCCAAAAGGTGAAGATTAAGGCTGTCTTAGACACAGGGTCTCCTGTTAATTTTGTCTCCTTGAAGCTTGTCAAGAAGCTCAAACTTGCCCCTGACCTTAACTACCACCAGTTGTATGGCACAGCTGGGCTGTCCATGACTTACGCTATAGGAGCTTATTGTGCTCTTCCCATGTGTTTTGGCAAGCTACTTTTGGCCGCGCCTACCATTGTCTTGGAGAATGAGAGCTATGTCCTGCTGATTGGTACTTAATTCCTTAGGGAATATAATGAGATCATCAACTTAAAGGATGGCCACCTCTCTATCTTAGGATATGAGGTCCCTTTGATCTTTGAAGAGCCAGTTAAAGTTCCCAGGAAGCGCCTAAAGATATGTGCCTTGGAATACCCCACTGGTGTTTTCACTTTAAAATAATGTACCCATTCTTCAACCATGAAGTGCCCTCCCATGGCTTGTCCTGCGTCTGAGGGGATTCCTCTCCTGGCCACTTCTGCTGTAATCATTCCCCCTGGATCTCATGCTATCCTAGACTCCCAAATATTTTATGAGCTTCCCAAGTGTACATTCTTAGAGTTGTACTCTCCTCTCTTGCTAGGACACAACAAACCCTATCTCTGCCCAGGAATCTTGGATGTCTCTCATAAAGACCCTGTCCAACTGCTGGTCACCAACTTGACTGCTCTCCTCATGCATGTGTCTAGAGGGCAGATTGTTGGCTATGGCAGGTTGTTGAATGCTCCTGAAATCCTATCACTACATCTCTTTGGTACGTTTCAGGACTTTAACTTAACTGAGGATGAGCCACAAGTCCTATCATTGTTCACCTCCCAAGACTTCCCGCAGCTATCTCTGGTTCAACAGAAAGAGGTGCTTGACCTACTGGATCAGTTTTCAGATATCTTTGCTAAGGATAGCACAGATTATGGTTTAGCCAAATGTGTCATTCACCAGATTGATACTGGTGATGCTCCCCCCTTTTGCGCCAAACCCTACCACCGCAGTTGATTAGAGGATGCTCAGGTGTCTAAAGAGCTTAAGCAACTTCTAGACGCTAAACTATTTGCTCCTTCTCAAAGTCCATGGGCCTCCCCCTTGCTCATACTGAAGAAGAAGAATGGAGGTCATTGTATTGTGATGGACTACCAACACCTGAATTTCCTAACCAAAAAGGATTCCTACCCCTTACCACACATTTATGATGCTCTCTGCTGCCTTGGGGGCTCCAAGTTCTTCTCTACCATGTATCTAGCCTCAGGTTACTGACAAGTTGATCTCTCTACCGCAGATAAACAGAAGGCTGCACTCATCACTTCTGAAGGATTGTTTGAGCCTACACAAATGCCGCAAGGGCTCTGCAATGCTCCAGCTACTTTCCAATGAGCCATGGACTCTATCCTTTGTGATTTGAAGATCTCGTGTGTTTTGGTGTACTTAGATGATATAAATGTCTTCAGTGCTACCTTTACCAACCACCTGACTCATCTTAAAGAAGTGTTCATAAATATTTGTGAAGCTGGACTTAAGTTAAAGCCATCTAAGTGTGCCTTCTTCAAGGAACGCCTTGAGTTCTTGGGGCATGAGGTGAATCAGACTGGAATTTGCCCCATGACTAAGAAAATTAATGCCATTGACAAAATTCTTCCGCCCACCAACCTGCAAGAAGTCCAAGTCTTTCTGGGCATTATGGGATACTATAGACAATTCATCCCTGATTTTGCTGACACTAGTGAACCCTTGGTCCAGCTGCTTTGTAATGTCCCCTTTTAATGGACCGCCAGCCAACAACAAGCTTTTGAAACCCTCAAACCAAAGCTCAAGGAGGCTCCCATCTTAGTATATCCTGATTAAAATAAGGAATTCATCTTATATACTGATGCTAGTGACCTGGCTATTGGGGCTATCTTGGCTCAATTGAATGATGAAGGTGTAGATTACCCTGTAGCTTATACCTCTTGTGTCCTGAATAAGCATGATAAAAATTACAGTGTGACCAAGAAAGAGTGCCTTGCTGTGATAAATGCTGTCAAGCAGTTCTGCCATTATGTTTATGGCACCCATTCTACTGTGGTTACTAACCATGCTTTACTTAAATGGCTATAGCAACTCAAGGAATCAGAAAGACAACTAGCTAGATGGGCTCTCCAACTGCAAGGGTATGACTTCACTGTGCTGCACTGCCCTGGGATTCAACATCAGAATGATGATGGACTGTCCAGAATGCCCATCCTTGCCCTACATCCTGCTGATGCTGATTGGTTGTATGAACTAATTGGATATCCTTCATCATGGGAGAACAAGACAGAGGAAGTTTTAGTTGCTCTTTCTAAGCTATCTGAAGACACCCTCATTTGTGAAAATTAGCTTTTCAAGAAAGTACAAGACCATTACTTGCCCTATGTAAGGCCTAGTCTTTGCCTTTTGTTGGTGCACCAAGCTCATAAAGAGACAGGACACAGAGGCGTTGCCAAGACCCATGCCTGGCTCCAGGAGATTTACTTCTGGGAAAATCTTTGCTTGCTGATCCCAGATGTTATTGATAGTTTCTATGATTGACAACTCCAACAACCTAAAGCCACTGCTCATGAGTTCAAGCTAGTCCCCCCCTCAACACACATTTCACACTGTCAGTATTGACGCAGTAGGGCCTCTCCCTTGCTCCTGCTCTGTTTGCCGCTTTATCTAATTGCTGTTGATCATTTTAGTAAGTGGGTAGCAGCTCGCACTACTAAAGACATCACTGCCAAGACAACCGCTGCCTTTCTGCTGTAAGATGTATTTTTCCACATTGGTTGCCCTCAAGTGCTGTTGTCTGACAATGGGACTAACTTCAACTCCAAGTTAATAACCTCTGTGGTTGAAGCCTTGGGGTCTCATCAGTCTTTCTCTGCCCCCTATAATCCTTCCACCAATGGAGTGGTTGAGCACTGTCAGGGATCCAGTCTCTGGCGGCTAGCCCGCCGTTTTTGGGGGTAGCTTGGGCCGGGGTTTTTGCAGGCAGGGCCCACCACAAGATAGGAGCTAACTTTATAAGGTAGGAAACAGACTTCCCAACCCAAGACCACGGACCAGCGGCTGGTACAATGGTGTCCACCACCCAGGTGAGGGTGATGTACGCTATACCAAAAAGCTTGCCAGTATGGTCAGTTGGAAGGTTGGGTGAAGAAGCTGGCATTGGTTTGGGGGTTACAGGCGGTTTCATGTAGATATTATAGGCCGGTAGATAATTAAATTTTTCTCTAAATAGTTTGGGTGTAGAGAATATCCACAGGCCTTGGCGGTTGTATCTAATAGCAGATTGGATGTGGGCCAAGGGATCAAGTTTGAGTATTTTCTCTGGCGTATAGTCCTTGTATTTGGGCTTCAAGGGATACTAAGTGAAGTGGATGGGCCCAAAGGGTACACCAGGTGGATGGAAAACTGCAGGTGGTGGGGCAGGAGGGCCAGAAGATCTTGAACTGAATTGATGGATGGCAAATACAAAATACAGTAATATCTGTATAAGCCAAAGTAACATAACCTTTATTCAAAAATGGTAATAGGTTTGGAGTGCAGGGTCCTTGGTTCTATATAGCACCCCACCTCCAAACTTAACATTTTCCATGGGGGGTCATCAGGGCATTGGGAAAGGCAGGGCCGGGGTAATTGGGTACTTGGGTCTAAAGGTAGCAAAATGGCGCTTGGCCTGGGAGTTTTTTCATTGGTCAAGGCTCCCAATTTAGCTACCTGATTATCTTGCTCTAGTGTTGTGGTCATGGGTTTGGGCCACAGGACTGTGCCTTCTTCCATGAATGGCTCTTGATTAGCCACTAGTGTAGACTTTAAGCTCATGAAGCTAATGGTCAAAATTTTGTTGCCCCCCTTAGGCATCTTAATTGTTCTCTCATTTGGTGTGATGATTCCTTTGGTTTGGCTTGCTTTGCCCTTTGAGCCATTATTCTTGTCTTCAGCTTGCAGGGGCTCAACCCCAGAAAAATGCAGGCAGGCGGCCTTTGGGGATTCAGGGTCAGGGTTTAAATCCTGCCATTAGGCCCAGGTTTCAAGGAGGAGGAAATTGTCAATCCTGAAAAATAGCATAATAGGAGAGCAAAGCACTTTAGCTTTTTGTCTATCAGCCCTGAGAAAACAAATGGCTTGATCTAATTGATAGTTTTGGATTAGCCTGAAGTTCTAAAAATAGCTTCCTGATTATGAATCTGATCCATATTCAATGGCATTTACCTGATTGGTTCATATTGAATAGAATTGAACAGGAATCAGCAAGATTGAGCTCTAGACTATTCAACTACTACAAAGTGCCACCACCATCTATTGTGTCCTGGTAATAGTTTGTAGTATTGTCTTAATAAGGAAGTTCAAACTTCCACCATGATGTTGATTCTTCCTATTGATTTGAACTAGTAGTTTTAATTTGTGTTGGATTTGCTTTTAGACCAACAAGGTCCCACCACCATGCTGTTATTTGGAATAATAGAGTGAATAGAAGCTTCAGAGTGAATTGTTATACCATGCTGCCACAGAAATAGATGCCTAGCTCTAGGTTTCAAACTGGCAGTCTGGGAACAGATAGGCTGGCCAAGTAAGAGATAGAAGTATCAGACAGCATCCTGGTAAGAGGCCTTCAACCCCTGTTGTGATAGTCCACATGGAAGCAGTTTTTCAGGTGAGGGTTGATTTGGCTTCAAATAAAGACACCATGCTGAAGATTGACAGTGTGATATTGGTTTGTTGCAGGTTGAGGCCTAGTAGGGAATAATGGATACTAGGGAAGGTAAGGCCTGGCTAGTAGGTGGGAAAAGACTACTAGAGGCAAATGTTGTTCCCACCTGGTAGGAAATATTGGCTGCTGTGGGCTAGAGGTCCTCACCCAGCAGAGAATGATGGCTGCTAGGGGTGAGAAATGAGATAGCTCATCAGGGAACTTTAGCTGCTTGGGTTGGGGAGTAGTCTAGCCTGGTGGGTAGCGTATGCTATACAGGATGGATGTTGTTTAGACCCTGGCAGGTAACGCAGGCTGCCAGGGTAGGAAAGTGTCCCAGCATGGTAGTGATGAAGAGCGCCTTTTGGGGAAGCTTCAAATATGGAATTGAAAAAGATAAGTATATTTTATTGGGTAATACTTTAGACTTATATAGACTTGGCTGTGGCAGAGATTTAGTTTTATCAAACCTAGGGGTTGGTCATGTGCATGATGGGTTTGAGTCACTGGATACTTGGAAAGTCATGTGATATTGCTTGGTTGCCATTTCTGGTATGTCAAACTGTATATTGGGAGGGCATCAAATCAGGCAATGACTGGATGTTAAGTGGTTTGGCGGTATCCAGAATACTTATACATCCAGATCCTTGACAGTAGGTAATTTGGCTACCAGGGCTGTAAATTTTTGGACCCCTGGCAGGTAACACAGGCTGCCAGGAAGGGAAGGAGCTTTGAGAGCTCTATGTACCCTGATACACTTACAGGAGGTCTGTGAGCAAGCACTCTACCTAACAGACTGGCAGGGTGTCCTTGTCTATGTCCCTATGTGTTACAGTAGAAAATCAAATGGAAGGGATAGTGCGCCCTCCCAAAACCCAAAATCAGCAAAGAACCGCAGTCAGACCCCTGAAAAAAATTGACAAATTAAATGCTGTCATAGTCAAAAAATGGGTCAAAGCTGGGGTTGCCCAAATAGCCCTTGAAAATATGGAACTACCTTATTTTTCCCCAAATAATTATGACAAGAAAATTACGTGTTATACACTAATTGGGGATGGATTGCTTGACTGCTGGTCACCATAATTTTTTGAATTATGACATCATTGACTCAAATTCCAATACAGGACCACCAACTGCTGAAAATATTCTTGCCAGCCAATCAGAAGCCACGGAATCCCCTCCTGCCCCATCCTGAACTCCCTTAAGACTTTCCTATTTCCCCTCTAGAAACTTATTTCTAGATAGCTTATTATCACTGAGAAAAATAAAAGAAAGTCTCCAAAAATGTTAGCTCATCTGGGGCTGTTTGCCCCTGTCTTAGATAAACTAGCCTCTGTGATGATCAAGGTTGCTATCAATTCCATGTTGGCGCCTTGGCCCGCTCTCTACATGTTAACACCATTGGATTCATCTTTTAATTTGCCCTTAAAAATCATTCTGACCGCAACAATTTTGTTATCCACATTCTGCTACATCAATGTTGGATCTAAAATGCTGAAGCCGTCCTCCAGAATTGGTATCCTGTTGCTCAAACAACTTACAATTTGTCTTTTATATCCTCATTGTTTGTCCTTGAATCATGATGTCTACCATTTCACTCTAACACTATGAGAGATTTGGTGAGATTTTAAAGTAAGCATTGGAGGGCATAGATTTGCTCAGGGGTGTCACCAAGGCAGTTGCTTGAGGAAGCAGCTGCAGAACTTGGTGTGATCAGGCCTCTGGAAAGTAAAGCTGATTGCTTTGAAACTGAAAGCTTAGACTTAATCACCTGGGTGAGTAAAGACAACTTCATAGTCTTTATTGATCTATGGTTGGATGGCCTAAGTGGTTGCCACTTTCAAGGGCCCAGTCAAACGCCAATAACAATGTAGACACATGCCTGGGTCTACAGGTTTTGGTAACAGGACTGAGATTTAGAACTGAGGTGGTTCATAGTGTGGGATTGGCATTGAAGACTAGTAATGTAAAGTCTTGCCCATAATGGCGCAAGGGTATAGACTAGGGTGTGCAAGGCATTGGGATTCAAATTTAAAAGATATAGAAACATAGGAACTGTCTGTAAGATAATCTTACAGAACCCTGCTAAAAACTTATATTGTGTCACAAAAGGAGTAATTGAGTGTAAGAACCCTAAGCAAAGAAGATAAAATAAAGTATTTAATAGTGAACAATTTGTAACTAAGGGAATGTCAATATTAGGATATTCTCCATCCGCAAATTGGTACATATAACTATTGAATGCTTCCTTAAGGGAAAACAATGGATACAACAAGCCTAAGGATTGTTGTTTTACAAGTTCCATCTTTTTAAGGAAAGTAAAAGGCTAACATTTAAAATAAAACTATTAAAAATGTATAAATTTCCAAAAATTAAGATCTCAAGTTTAAAATTAGATAAAATTGAAGGGGAAGAAATCACTTAGAATTTTGGCTTAAAGCCTACTCTTCACAAGTTCTTTATTATATATACTTGTCCTTCTCAGTCCTTGTGAAGATTGGCAGGAGGGGAAACAGCCAAGAAAAATGAGCAACTGGGGAAGCCACAAGAAGAACCTGGAGAAAGGAGAGCCGCACAGCTCAACAGAAGTTGCATATCAGCAACGTGAAACTGGAGAGCAGCAAAGACGTAAGTGGGAGTTTGAAAGGTAAGAATAGATGAAAATTTTCTAACTTTAAAGTAGAAATATATATAAGGAAGAGAAAAGCAGAGCAAGTGACAACAACGACAATTCAAACGCAAATAGCAAAAACAAAACAAGGTAATAAAATTAAAATACTTAAATGTTAACTTTCAATTCAAAAATCCAAATATTAAAATACTGGAAGTTTTTAAACCCAAATGAAATATATTAAATATAATAACTTAATAAGCCTGCCCTTTGAGACAGGGCATGATAAGTAAGAAGTACTTTATGATCACAGTAAAGACTAGTTGAGGGACTGTTGGTTCATGTTGAAGTTTGTAAAACTGAAGGAATGGCCAAAAGACTATAGTATCATGATGCAGGATCAGCTGAAGGACTAGAGGATCATGATGCAGGAATAGTCAAAAGACCAAAAGATCAGGATGAAGGAGTAGCTGAAGGACTGATTTGAGCTGTTTGGAGACTGAAATGGGCTGTTTGATGACTGAGATGGACTGATTGCTGGCTAGGCTGAAAAACTAGAAGATGTGGCTGAAAAACTGGCTGAAGGACAAGGAGATTATAGTGCAGGACTAGCTGAGAAACTTGAAGATGGCTTGAAAGGACTAGCTGTACTAAATACTGGAGCTAGAATGCTGGTTTTGGATTCTTGAGAAAGAAAATTATAAAGAAGCAGTTGAATAATGATTTAATGCTGTCAAGGATGTGATATGAAGATTATATTATTTATAATATGATTTAAAAATAAAGAAGAAAAGAAATAACTTGCAGTTTTTAAACTGCAATTTATTAAAGATTTTATTGAGTGGAAGGAAGCTGGAAAGAGGCCAGAAACAGAACAGAGTGTAATACCCTAGAATGGTGGGCACCACTTGGAGTATGTATGGTAGCAAATTGGAGAACTGGAAACCCGTTAAGGCGGTGATTATGGGATATACCGTCATTAGCCAGCAAAATACTTTGGCGTGTATGTTGAAACACCCAAAGCTCCCAGAAAAGTAGGTGAGGATGTAGTAAGCAGACGTATACGTGGCTATGGAGAGTGTCAAATGGGGAGATACCAGAGGCGGCCAGGGTCCAGTGTTTGAAGAGTTAAGATGGCCAGGGTTGTGGTATGGGTCATAACCTAGTCCTTCTGTTGAGGGGCCAAAGAACTCTGAACTCTGTTGGTAGCCTCCAATCCCAAGGCAATCTGTGAGCACAGCTGTGAAGATGAGGTGATTCATCTTCACTGGGTTGGAGGGTTGGCAGGGGCTTGATCTGTAAGTTTAACTGTAGTTGGAGTTGGAAATTTCACTTTATTGAGGGTATTAGTCTCAATAATAGCACAAGCTACTACTGATGTCAGGAATCCAACCTGTGGGGGGTTCCTGAGGACTCGCTGGCGGGCGGCCTGCGGGCCCAGTAGGGAGAGCCCACCACAGGATTGGGCCTAACTTTACAATATAAGATAATGATTTTCCAAGGATTGCCCAAGGTCTGCTTGTAGGCACCATGGAATCAATCAACCCAGTGAGGGTGATATACATCACCCCAAATATTTGGGTGCAAGTTGATTCATCAATGGCAACAGATTCTTGCGGGCAGTTGGACCGCAAGGTGAGGGGCAGCATCATTGGAACTAAGTATGCGGGCAGGATATTATACTTGTCTTGGAATAGCAGAGGAGATATGGTGATTTTGATGCCTTCTCTGTATACAGTTTCAGTCTCTCTAGTTCTAGCTTCAGGGCCGTGGATGAGGATCTCCTCCAGAGTAAACTCTAAATACGCCGGGTTGGGTGGGTACTCGGTAAAATGTACTGGGCCAAAGGGAGCTCCTGGTGGACAGTAAAGTTTGGGCGGCTGGTCCGCAGTTTCTTGGGGTATGTGGGCACGGGGGACGGGGCCGCAAGGAGTAGACTGTAGATAAAGTAAAACTAATAACAAGTATGGTATGATCTGGTTGAACCAAAGTTTCATGTCACTTTATTGCAAGAATGGCAATGGGCATCTTCCTGGCGGCCCAGGGTATAAGTATGCCCATCTGTCATGGCAAAACTTTCAAAGATTTTCATGGCCTGGGTTTCCCCATCTATTAGGTCCTCACAGCCCTTGTTGGCAACAATTGTGGGGGTTATTTCATTGGCTGACTTGCAACTAGAGCACTCCAATTCCTTAACCAGGTCACGGGACAGGTCATCTCTGGGTGGCCCGCTTCTTATAGAAGGTATCTTTGTTTCTTCTTTTGTGGTGGCCTGGGTTATTCTGGGGTCTGTGGCTAACCCAGCCCATTGATTGGTTGGGTTAACAGGAACCTCTAGCGCGGGGGCATTGTTGTAGGCAAACTTGGTTCATCAAACTTCAGGAGATTCTCCAAAGTCAAATCTGATTCTGATTCAAACCCCAAAAACTGCGGGCGGCTGGGTGGCTGGCCCTGTGGGCTGGCAGCCTGCAGGGCGTCAGGGTTTGACTCCCATAGTTGAGGCCTTTTGATTATCATAGTTGACAGGAGTTTGTCACTTGTGACAACTGAGAGGAGATCCTTTATTTATAGTGGGCCCCACTTGCAAAGTTTTGAAAGTGGGAGTAAAAAAATGGGACTGGAGTCCCTAAAAGTTTGGTCATGGGAATCGGTGTTTGAAGGGATGGCCAAACCCTTGTTCCTGGGCAATCTGTTGGGGTTTTAGACAGTTCTGCTTGGGACCAATAATTTCCTCTGGATGGGTGGTTAGGTGGTGATGACAACTCTTGGGTTCAAACACTTCTATTTTTGGTTTGGGGATGCTAGTTTGGTTGGAGTCTAGACCTAGCTGATTGTTGCCAGCCACATGTTTCCATTGGCTGTAGGTCTTGTTATTTTTATCTTCTGGAGTTATTTTTGACTTCTAATTGATATTTTTAGAATTTGACCTGTCTTGTGTTACATGAATTTGCCCTTCTTCCTGGGCACAATAATTATTTTTGAAATTGTCCCTTGTTTCAAGGGACTTTTCTGATTGGCTGGGTGTCATGGTGGGTTTTGGTTGGCTGGGGAGTGGGCCCTGGGACCCAGGTGGGCAACTGGCAGTTGGCAGGGGCCCGGGGAGCGGGTAGGTGGCCTGGGGGCAAGCGGCGGGTCCGCTGGGGGGAGGGGTGGCAGGCGGGAGGTGGGCGAGCGGGTGGGAGGCTGGCGGCGGGTCCACAGGCAGCGGGCTGGGTGCGCGGGTGGCAGGCGGGAGCCTGTCTGGCGGGTGGGTGGGTGGCTGTCAGGGGGCTTGCAGGTGGCTGGCAGAGGGGGGTGGGCGTCTGTGCGGTGGCGGCGGGCACCTGCCTGGATGTTAAATTATTCTGGTTTCTATAAAAATCTGTTTTTCCCAAATTTTGATTTTTCTTTTCCCCTGATAGTGGGGGAAATTCCCTATAAAATTTTGCCCCTACTCTTGGGCATTCCTCTACTTGTTTCCAACATTTTTCCTCAGTAGAAATCTGGTTTATGTCAGGAATATTCCTGACACAGAGAAACTGTAAAGACAAATGATCAACTTTTGCCGAGAACAACTAGGAGAGGCACAAGGCAAGAAACAGGCGAGTTTAAAGCTATGAAATGTTGAAGAAAATACAGGGAAACTTGAAGAAACATTGAAAATCAAGGGTTCAAAAATCCCTTATGTAAAATATAGGCAAAAGCACTTGAGTTTTGCCAGAGAAACATGATGGAAACTACGGTGTAAACTGTTTGAAACACAGAGAAGTTGTTTATCCAGAGTGAGACAGCGCTGGGTTTGAACCATAGTCAAGAGCAAGTCATTCTGTTGAACTGTTCAGCAAAACTTTTGAATCCAAACGTTAGATTGGCTGCAGGTCAAAGCCTGTTTGATCAGTGTTTTGAGGGCTTTAACTGAAGATTTAAAGCCTAAAAAACGAGGAGCAGAAGCATAAAATTCAGGTCTTTCATTGGCTGAAGTAAGCTTTAAAGTTTTATATATTGTAGAGAAATAAAACTGGATAGTTTAAGGTTTGGAAAACAAGAGTTCTGAGAGAAAATTTGGACTAAAACAAGGAGCTATAAAAGGGGAAGCTATCTGGGGCTTTTCAGGGACTGGATCAAGTGTATTACAAAGGCCACAAGGACTACAGAAGGAGCTTAAGACCAATTTAGAGGTGCAGAAGCCCAAGATAAGTAACCAGAGCTGGAGCAAAGTGCAGGAGCCCAAGACCAAGTATAAGGAGTCCAAGAGATTGTTAGAGGACTCTAAGTGTTGGCAAAACAATATTTTTTCCAATACCCAGGCAATATATCAGAAGATTTCTAAGGTATATTCCTTCTGACCGTGAATAAAAGCCTACTACAACCCCTGCCCAAAATTTTCTGTGATAAAAATACAAGCCCTATGAGTGAGCTACCCTATATCTTTTACCCTAGTCAAGGGGAGGAAGATACCAATCATCAAAGTTGTAGAAGATTGTCACCAGTAAGTCTTCCCAGAAGGAGTAGGAGAGATTAACCAGGCATCTTGAGATGATAAATAGGGGAAGGGAGTTTATAGGAAACGAGTTTACAAGGGTGTTGAAGGACTGGTACAGGCCCACAGAGGGGTTAGCGCCTGCTGAAGTACAGGTGCATGGTGGGGATTCCCGTCTAGTAATTGGAAAAGTACTGGAAGAGTTTGCAGTCATGCAGGCTAAGTATAAACTTCTAGCAAGCCACCTACCACTGCTAGGAAATGACAACTTCTCTAAGCTGATTCCTGGCTATGACTCAAGACATGTTTTGGGGGCTGGTGACCAGGAACCCCACACCTATATATACCTTTTTTGGTTAAGAAGAGCAGAATTATATACTTACACTGATTGAAAATAGAGCCCACCATTTTTATCTAGATTACTGCTGAGCTGTCTACTAGCATTAATACATTCTAAGAAATAAACACTATTGTCAGTACTTGTGGGAACTTTTAATAGCCTCCTCAACTGTACTGTATCCCCTGGACCAAATATTCCCTTACATATAATATCCCTTGAGCTAGAAGCCACACTATCAGCTTGATATACCATGACTCTGATTGGTACAATGGTTTCAAGGCTATGATACTAAGCAAAAAAAACTCATCTGCAAGAAAAATCACCTCATATGTAAACAAATTCATCTATGATGTAAACAAAATCAAAGCGTCTAAAACCAAAATAGAAATTAACCCAAATCTATTGTAGATTAGATAAATTCATTGGTTTTTAAGTTTGTTTACAGATGAGTTTTTTTTGCTTAGCACCATAGATTTAAAAACTACTTCAGTAAAGATCTTCCTGCATGCAGAATCTCTTATTAACAATATGACCAACAACAACTATGAGCATAAAGAATATCCCAGAATGCAAAATCTTGCTACCTTGTAACATCTTTTTAGGAGCAGAAGCCAATTAAACAGGGCATGGAAGTACCCTCAATATGTGGGCTATAACTAAAATGATATATATTGAATAAGTTGCTCTTGCCATGTATCGGGTGTTCTGTCATGCCCCTGTCATTGACTAATTGTTGAGCAACTTTTGATATTGCTGGTTTGTTCAAAGCTACAGATAGATGTTAGCCTTGCTAATGTACTCTACCTAATCCTATGCAAGAGCACTACAGACTACAATAGAATAGAACTTTGAAGATAATTATGTTTATTGATACTGGAGTACAATCTAGCCAGCGGCTGCAATCTATCCAGGTGTAACTATGAACTTGTTATCATCCTTTCAGGTGTCTATATCAATATATACTGCAACAACCCTTCTTCTTGTCCTTTCAGACAGTTCTTGGTGGCTACCTTTGCAATAGGTCCATCTTTGCTAGCTATGCCTATCCTGATTGGCTGTCCTTGACACGTGATATGCTACTGGCCTTAGCAGGCGTCCATGGCACTTCAGCTACAGCCTACGCTCTTCTTGAGCTAGCCTACTGTCATTTATTGATTGGCTGTATCTTACAGCCTATTATTGTGCTGGGAAACTACGCCGTATTTAGTTGATGCTTAGAAATTGTCCCTGTTCAGCCCTCCTACATTGGAAGGTAGAATTCTGGTATTTCATTTGTAGGGCATAATCAGTGATCCTTTTCTGGTTGGCAAACCTTCTGCTTATTAATGCAACGAGTCAAATTAGAGATTATACACCATATAATAGCAGACTTGATCCATTAGTGACTCAAAGGATTATCTGCCGTGTAATACTGACCCAAACCAATAAGGAACCCAATTATACGCCGTGTAATACTGATCTGAACTCGGTATTTCTTAGCCATTTGTATATCACTTGTTTGATATGAACATATAAGTCCATCAGGCTGTGTTGAGCTGAGTTGATACAACATCCAGTAGGGTAGAATAGATGATATACAATTGATGATTTAGTGATTACACACTGTGTAATCAATGATATTCACTATATTAGCTAACGTTTATACGGTGTATAATAGTTTCATCAATTATAATAAAGCAAGCAATATATGGCGTATAATCACATCACATTGGGACGATCAGTGATAATACGACATATAAACATTACATCTATTATAATAAACTAACAATTACACGGCGTATAATAACAACACTTGATTAAGTGATAACCAAATGATAATACGGCGTATAATTGTTACATCTATTATAATAAACTAACAATTACATGGCGTATAATAACTACACTTGATTAAGTGATAACCAAATGATAATACGGTGTATAATTGTTACATCTATTATAATAAACTAGTGATTATATGGCGTATAACTGTTATATCTATTAATATAATGATGACCAGCGATAATACGGCATGTAACTGATTAAGATCTGCGTGCAATGATTAACCTGATCATTTGTGGTCAATCAGCCTAATCTCACACTAATAGTGGTCCTGAAAGTGATATGGTTAATACCAGACACAATCAATAAAAGGATGTGAAAGCTGGTGTGAGTGCAGAGTTTTGGGTGGGATAAATTATGAGAAAACCTTTTGCACCAGAGGATACATCCACAAGAAAATTTTCCAGGGCAGATGTGAAGAGCTGTGAATTTTTAAACCATTTCTTTTAAAAATTTACAAATTAGGGCCAGCCAACAGGCTAGTTTTATTGAGGTTGCTTTTGGAGTGAAAGAAGGGGTTTGTCTATCTCAAGTTTAGTATTATGCTGAAAAATCCAGGACAAAACACTAATCTATTGATTATACTAAGCCCTCTAAATTACAGATGAGTTCAGTCTGTAATTTAATGGCCTTCTTATTGTGACAACAAAAGATTTTCAGACATAGGCCAAATGGGGGCCAAGCAACTTTACAATTGTGATCAAGTATAATGCAGTAGTTTTCAAACCTGTTGAGATAAACATATATTATTCAGTTTAGAATACATGAATTCAGTCTAAAAACAAAATTAAAGTGGATCCAAATCTATTGTAATTTAACATAAATTCCTTAATTTTTGATTTTGTTTTTAGACTGAGTTCATGCGTTCTAAACTGAATAATATATGTTTATCTTAACAGGTTTGAAAACTACTGTAATGTCAACCAATAAACAAGCGGGAAGGATGTGACTGATGGTCCACAGCAGTTGGCCATGTCTCATTATGTACAGGGGGTGCCCAGTGTTTTGTGCCAAGTTGGGACTTCTGCCCACCCTTTCTAGTAGGTCTTCTTTGCCATATCAGTGGTTCTAACATCTTAATAAAGAGCTACCCAATTAATTTTCAAAAAAACAAGATTGTACCACCAAAGCAGAACTCTACTGATCATCTTCTCACTTTTGGCCTTGAGGCTATTGGTAGTACCACAAATTCATATAGATAACAAGAAGTCCACTTTATTATAATTTTATTTGAGTCTTTTTTAACTCTTGCCACTTTCATTTTCTTCATCTACTGAGTCCATTCAGGTTTAGTTGCAGCAGCATTTTTATTTGTAATACATATTAGCTATCACATGATCCCGCTAATCTATAAACTAATTTAATTAATTTTTAATATATTCTCATTTGTATTGGAGAAATATAGCAGTATTATCTTGATACCAAAATATAATATTTTACTTTGATGGTCTGGCTTTGAATAATGGTATTGATTTCCCAAGGAATGTCAATTTAAAAATGTGAATTCTGAAATTTATAAATACTTCCATTGATAGATCATCGCCTGTCATTAAAAGATTAAATGTAACTGGCACAAGTACCAAACTATTTTCATACCAGCCACATGATAGAGCTTATAGGCTTTAGGTAAATCTGACTTAGCTCTGCCTCTAGGATCCTGATTTTGTTATCTAAAAGCTTTTAAACTCTAAACAAAATTGGATGATTTTGAAAAAAGTTGAACGACAACCTTAAGTAGAAAGCTGATGCTCTTTTGAGACCAAACCGAATAAATCTTACCCTTTTTGAAGCTGGTGTTGTAGTGAACAACAAATATTGAATATTCAACACAAATAGGAAAACGGGAATACAAGGGCAAACCACAGTAGGAGACAGCAGTGCCTGCCTCTGCAGATCAGTCATAACAAGCACCAAAAGTGTAGTGAAAGAGTAAAGATGGTTTATTAAGACTTAAGGAAGTGAGAATATAAGTCAGATACAAAACTTTGATTCGAGCTGACAGGAATGAATTCAGAATATTTGTAGCCAATTAGTATTCACCACAACACTGGCTAGTAGTTTCAAGCTCCACCGCGATGAAGCAAGGCTTGTAGTAGGGCTGTGTCGGATTTGAGATGGCGGCTTCTTTTTAAAAAGGAGCCACTCATCTCAAATCCAGTGACGATTCCGGAAAATTGTCTAGGGTACAAATTTTCCGGAATCGTTTCTCTATATAATACAGAAGAATTTTTTTCCAGATTTTATTTTTAAAGCAAAAATTATATTATTTTACTTTCTTTTTTAAAAAATTAAAAAACTTGAATTAAAGATTTTCATAAAAAATTAATTTTATTATATATATATATTTAGGTAACTAAGATTCCGGAAAATAGAAAGCCTTCCAAGGCCTTCTTTGTTTTGAAATTTCGGATTCCCCCACCGTAGGAGAATCCGAAAGAAGATTACAGGGAAGGGAGGACGGGACGATTACGACATTTGCCGTAATCGTCCCTTTTTTGGGCCGACGCAGCCCTAGCTTGTAGCTTAATTATTTGATTTAAAAATCAAATAGCGTAATCAACTTCGCTCTCCATCGCTACTTGATTTTCTATTCAGATCGGAACTTTTTTACTTTCCGCTCCAGCAACTTTGGTGAAATATACGTTACCTGTAACCGAAATATCCCATTTGTCTGACTAAGTTACTGCTTGTTTTACAATATGAAATGGCTCAACAAGAAATAAAGGCTGTAGTGGACCCTGGCAAACGTGGTTTTACAGCTTTGAAAGCTTTTTTATAGAAAAATATTTATGCATCCCAGAGGATATTACATACACTTGCTCTCGCTTGTAGTCTTTGGACAGTCGGAGGAAAAAATTATTAATGGTGTCGAAGTTCTTCCTCCTTTTAAGTACCCCTGGATGGCTGCCATTCGCATGCGCGGAGGCCCTTATTGCGGGGGAGTGTTTCTCAACACACGTTCAGTAGTAACGGCAGCGCACTGCTCAAAATCAGGAAACAATGATGATCTACGGGTTTTGGCTCATCGACATGATTTTCGGAAAAGTAGTCAAGATGAGGGTGGATTTAGTCTCAAGGTTCTGAAAAGAATTGTTCATCCAGAACACGATAGTAAGTGTACTTAAATCGACTCATAAGTTTTAGTTTCTTTATGGCACCTTGAAATACAGAGTGGCTTTCAGATCGCAGATAACATTATATTGGGAGATATACCAAAAAATAGAGAGGGATCAACCTTGGTTACAGCACTCGGTTGGGGTTGGTTGCGCTTTGGGGGGCCTGTTGCAAATTCGCTTCAGCAGGTTCAAGTCCCTCTCTATGATTCTATAAAGTGTAAAACTATATGGGGAAGGCGTGGTATAAGCTTAGATCCTGATTCGCAAGTGTGTGCTGGCTGGTCAGAAGGAAAAAGAGGTATCTATTGCTTGAGCTTGGGAGCTAAAATTCAAGACACTTGCAAAGGAGACAGTGGAGGACCTCTGTTTTATACTTCTGCCGATGGAAAAGCATACCTCTTGGGGCTAACCAGCTTTGGTGAGCCTTGCGCCAAAGCAAATGTCCCGACTGTAAGCGTTGGTATTTACCATCCGTTAATTTTTAGGTATATGTCAAAGTCATCTATTTTGCATCCTGGATATCTGAGAATCTGGACAGTTACAATGTAACCACCCCCACCAATATCTCTACAATCACACCCCCACTTCGCCCCAATCTCGAGGCCTCCAGGATAGGTCACTTACCCTTTAATAGCTTAAGCCAAGCTGCTGAGCTGTAAGTGTATATAGAAAATAATAAGTTCTTGTCATCCAAATTTTGTTACTCTACCTGAAATGCCACTTACGGCAAAAAAGTCTAAACTTAAAGCTGTTTAACACAAGGCTTACTACAGTAGATGAGTTATATTCACATTTCATTTCCAAATGTCATAATTATCAGCCGTTACCTTTTAATTAACCTTTTATACCAAGGTTCAACATTAGTTGAGACCTATGTATATCTCAAGAACATAAAGCAGCAAATGTAATTTTCAAAAATGCCCCCTTTAACATAACTTTCAATTGATTTTCAAATCTAAGACTTCCAAAGCAGTGCTGGCTTCTGACTGCCTATCTTAGTAATGCACATAATCAATTTAAATTAGATTCAAGTGGTTGATAGTCTACTGTAGAAATGAAATCTGAGCTAATAAAGATCAAATACCCAAATCTGTCTCCATGCCAATATAAAATTATATTAGTATTAAGTAAGCAGATTTAATTCACCTAAATTTCTCTCTTTATGTGCACTGCATCTTCCCCTAACTTTATCTCACTTAGGGACATGCTGCAGCCTGCACCTGACTTTCTCCACTCAATCTTGATCCCAATATCTTATCTAGGTCAAACCACGTTAAGTTGGACTTAAAAGTTGTTTCTAGCACCCTAATAAAGGTATTGCTTATTTTGCTTCTCCTACAAAGATTATCTCATTATCACTGGTAACAGCTTTATTTTTTACCACATCAAGAAAGAAATAACAAATATACAATGGGCCCCACTGCTGCACATATTTTTAACACGACCACATACCAAGGAATTTGAAAAGGGAGCTTTCACCCTCACAACGTTGACAAACGCTTTGCTATGAGACATACAATAGCTTTCAAAACTGGTGCTAAGCAAAATCAACTCATATGCCAACAAACCTAACTTATCTCAGAATAAAATGGAAGTGAACTCAAATATCTCGTTAATCAATATAAATCCATTGGTTTCTAATCTAGTTTGCATCGGAGTTGATCTCGCTTAGCACCACAGCTTTGAAAACTACTGGATCATACTCAAATAAATACCCAAAGCATGTGCCAGAGTTGTTCATTACAGTTGTTTCAAGATACAACTGCTAACCCCTCCTAAGTAAATCCCTCTTCACCGAGTAGATTAGTTTTGACAAATTCTTTGCCAAGAACAAATAAGATGCCCTTAACTGGCTTGACCATGCACCAGTCAAACTCTGCACCAGCTGTGTCCCATGTAAAAAGTGGGTCTATAAGCTATCAAAGGCCTCTTTGAAGATGCTGAAAACTGGTTTACCACCCAGGAGAGCTATAGAACTAATGTGTAAGGCCTTGCCCAAATAGGAGCAATATAAAACACTAAGGCTTTCATGGACATATGGTTTAGGTTAAAAAGATATAAAAGAGTTGTATATTCTTGTAAGCATAGTTTAATGAACCCAGCTAACAACTTAGAATGATTCAACATGGGCAAAGGTGAGTGAATTGAACCCAAGCTTAGAAGACAAGAAAAAGTGGAAGACATAGATCTATTTATGAAGAGAGAGATTTATAAGTCAGTTTACTCTTCTTCAGAGTAGGCATAAATCAGATCAAAGAAACCACCACTGATTCTTAGGAAACAATTCAACAGCATGCAGCTAAACCATCTTGATAAGCCAAGTGAAAGAATTAACATCTAATTCTTAGCTTTATTTATTTCTTTCTACCAAATCTTAGGGAAATAATGACAAAGGATTTGTACAGTAGTTTTCAAACCTGTTGAGATAAACAAAAATCTCAGTATAAAAACAACTACAACTCAGTCTAAAAATGAAATAAAAAATTAAGGAATTTATATTAAATTACAATAGATTTTGATCCGCCTTGATTTTGCTTTTAGACTGAGTTGTATTTGTTTTTAGACTGAGATTTTTGTTTATCTCAACAGGTTTGAAAACTAATGTAAGAATTTCAGCTTATTTAATTACTCTCAAAGTTTCCAGATTGATATATAAACTATAGAGGGAGGTTTCAAACAGCTTGCAAACTGGCATAGGAATAACAAGGCTAGTTGAAATGAGCTGTTTGGTATCAATAATCAGCTATCAAATAGCTTGTGCAGGTTAGAGTTTGGAACCAAAAGAAATCATTTAAAAAATCCTGCTAAAAATCCAATCAAAAATCAACCAAATAGCCAGCCTTAACAGCCCAATCCAGAAATGATTAAAAGCAGCCAACCAAAACAATTGAAACTTACAAAGATAAAATAATCAGAAGAAATAAAAATGGGGATGGTGAAATATAAATTCATTTTATATTTTTATAATAAAATACCGGCTTGGGATCAATTAAATAGAATCCAAAAAAACAGGAAAGAAAGAAAGGTGAACAACCAGAAAGTAATGTAACTCAAAAGTGAATCAGCTTAAAGAGTTAACTGATATAAGAGCATGTCATAATGATCCAGGAATCCATGTATTTTGAGCCTAATTGCATGGAATGATAATTTGGATGCACCTGAATCCCAAAGTAGAGAACCAGAGTCAAACCCCAAATAAAACCCTTCACAGACTGCCAGATCCAAAGGCTGGGAACCCAACAGTCCACTACTAATTGAAAAAGTTATTGCCAACCCACCAGGACCCAAACCCTTAACCACCACACAGGGTTATGCAAGCAAACTGCCAGTGCAAGATGCTGGGAATTTCCCAAGGTGCCAATACCTGACACCTGCAGTTTGCTCAGTGAAATGAATGAGCTCCCCAATGAGAGTTGTTCCAAACTTCCCTAAAGCCCAGGAATTGGCACTGAACCTGAAGGGCCACCCAACACCCAAGTTGCCAAACAGAAGGATTAAAAGTCTACTCATCCTGAAGCGGCCAGTGGCAACCCACGAGTGCCAAGCGCCACACTGCCATCTAAGACCCCCAATGCCAAACCTCCCAATCTCAGGAAACCCAACCAGGAAGCAAAGTCTGGCAGTGTGGTATAAATAGCTGCCAGGCTGAGATCAACCCCATTGTCATTTTTAAATAAAGATTATGAGATATTGGTTTCCCCAACTATTGTCATATTTTATTCTTGTCATCTTTCAGTTAACCCAAAGATTGTCTGACCCCCCTGCCAGCCCGCCAGCTACGTACCGCCTGCCAGGTGCTCCCTTTGGTCCTGTTCATTTCACAGAGCACACCTTAAAGCCTGAGTACAAGGACTACACCAAAGACAATATATTAGCCTGGGATTCCTTGGCTAGAGTCAAATAGTTAACCAGATACAACCAGAAAGGCCCTTGGCACGTTACTTAGTCACTCCTGTTCAGAGATAAATAGAACTTCCTTCCTGCCTACCAATTAGACATGGAACTACCTGTCACCCCCAAATCAATGCCTACATCCACCGCTGAGCTTCCCCTGGACCATACCAATAAGCCATTTGGGATTGTTTATATTACTCTCACAAGAGTAATAGATACTATTGTTTCCGCCGCCGGCCCGTGGTCATGGGTGGGCAAGTCAATGTCCTACCTTATTAAGTTAGCGCCAATCCTTTAGCGGGCCCTGCCCATCCAGTTTGCAACCCTTCAGTTCCCAAACGCTAGCAAGCCGGCAGATCAGGGTTGGTTCCCTGACACTGATCTCTAGTATGGCTGCTTTGGTCACGTCCTGGGCAGCTGCAGCCAGTTTCTGGCTTTGGGCCACTTGTTTCAAAGATTTATTTTAAAATGTTAAAATATGCAATCATTCTGTTTTAGCTATTGCAGCCCAAAGTCAAAAGAAATTCTGGGCTGAGCCAAAGCAGCCCTAGTCTCTATCCACTTCAGGGTCAGGGATAAGAGAAGGAATGACTTACAATAGGATAGCACCTAACTTTTCCAAACAGTACCCATTTCAATTCTGACAGCATATTTTTAGGGAACCAAAATCAAACATTACAAAATAACTTAGGTATCCTTTATAAAAAAATTCTATAAAATATCATAAACAATATTATAAGGTTGGGTTTTGGCTCCTAGAAAAATATTGCTGTAATTGAAAGGGTTATCTACTAAATAGGAGATGGCTTTCCCAGTTGTTAAGCAAGGTACATTGGCTGGTAAAACAGATGCCAATCTTTCATTGACTTCTAGATACAACACTTATAGAAGCTTGTTACTCTGACCTTGGTTTACTGGGTTAGGTAGGGTAAAGCTATTAGATTTGGGGGCTGGAGAGGGCTCTATTGGGACCAGATATAAAGAGGACTAGTTTTATTTGCCCTTGAACATGTGTGGGTTTATGTTTAAACTTTCAGGACATCTGATTACAAGGTAAATGGCTCTCTTCACTATTGGGATTTGTGTACTACAATAAACTTTTCTAGGGGTTTCAACCAAGTTTGGCATCTTGCCTGGCAATGTATCTTACAATACCCAGGGGTGCTCAATGTGTCACCATATGCCATATATAATATCATTGTGTCTATTAATTCTAATGTTGAGATACAGACAATATTTTCTAGTAACAAGTATATACTTCTTAGAATTATATAAAACTGTCAGGAATCATATTGATGATAATCCTGAAAAATTACATTTAGTTGTTGTGAAAGTAGATTATTCTCTCTCTCCTGATTTAGCTAAAATTCCTAGAGTGGAAAGTTAGTTGGTAGTATATGCTCTAAATTATCTATTAACTTTATCCCAGTCACAGTAAACTATCCAATTGTTCTTAGAGCAGGGATCAAACCTGTTGCTTCTCTGGAGCTTGCTGGTCATCTAGGAAAAGATAATGGATCAATATTAAGGTTGAATCAATCTTTACATGGTTATTATTGTCCTAGCCAACCAGACAGCTCAAAATCAGGTTTGAACATTAAATTGGCCACTTTAGATGACTTCTCTAAGCATCTGGGGACAAGCTCTGTGTTCTCTTGCTCATTATCTTATGTTTTCTTTGCTGTTGCCTCCAGTTTGGACCCTAGCTTCTATGGGGATAACTGCTGAAATCCCTAATCTGTTGGAGAGATGTTGGGGTATTTTTGGGGTAAAATTGTTTGATAATCATTTTTATTAAAATAATTATTTTTAAAATGAAGAAATTCATTTTTTAAAGTCCTGAATTCCCTGATTTTCCCTAGGTTATCACTTTTTCATTTTACTTATTTTCTCTTCCATAATGCTATATAAGGCCTTCAAATTATGTCTTTCAAATTGTTCAATTAATAAAGTCTTCACTTATTCATTTTTTACTCTCTTTTAAACCAACTGATTTTACATTGCAACCATGAGTTTGCCCAATAATTCCTTATGGGAGCCACTTGGGTATAAATGGGTAGTATTGATTCTTTTATTGCAGGCCTTTAGAGCCAGCATTCTGTTAGAAACCAGAGATGATTCTGATTCCTCTTCTTTCCCAATACCTGGAGAACTCCTGGCGCTGCATCATCCCAGGAGTTTGGTATACTGCTTCTCTCCTGTCACACTGTTGAGCAAATTGTGTTATTGCTGGTATTTTCAAAGCTACAGATAGATGTTAGCCTTGCCAATGTACTCTACCTAATCCTATGCAAGAGCACTACAGACTATAATAGACTAGAACTTTGAAGATAATTATGTTTATTGAAGCTGGAGTACAATCTATCCAGCGGCTGCAATCCATCCAGGTGTAACTAAGAACTTGTTATCATCCTTTCAGGCGTCTGTATCAATATATACTGCAGCAACCCTTGTTCTTGTCCTTTCAGACAGTTCCCAGTGGCTAACTTCACAATAGGTCCATTTTTGCTGGCTGCACTTTTGATTGGCTGTCCTTGGCATGTGTGTTGCTACTGGCCTTGACAGGCATACATGGCACTTCAGCTACAGCCTACGCTCTTCTTGAGCTAACCTAATGTCATTTATTGATTGGCTGTTTCTTACACGCCTATTGTTGTGCTGTGAAACTTTGCCGTATTTAGTTGATGCTTAGAAATTGTCCCTGTTTAGCCTTCTCTCATTGGAAGGTGGAATTCCAGTATTTCATTTGTAGGGCATAATCAGTGATCCTTTTCTGGCTGGTGAGCCTTCTGCTTATTAATGCAACAGGTCAAATTGGGGATTATACACTGTATAATAGCAGACTTGATCCAGTATCAACTCGTGGATTATCCGCCGTGTAATGCTGACCTGAACCAATAGGAAGCTCAATTATACTGTGAGAATTGGGGAGCGGGTTAAGAGGAAATAAAACCAAGCTCTCAACCACAATAAAATCGCGGTTTCAGCAGCAACCAAAAGGTTGTTGCCAACAATTCCTGGGTGGTCAAAGGGGGTCAAGGAGTCAACTGAACACGGTGAAGCAACAGATAAAACCAAATGACCAAAATTACTAACAAATTTTGAACTTTATTAGATTAGAGAATGACAAGGCAAGGTCTGTTACAACTCTTGCATTCATTTAAGGGATGGAATGGGATTAGGGTGGCAGATCAAATGTCACAAACCAATTGACCAATCATATGAGCGGATACAAATGAATTTATTGAGGCAGGAAGATCTTGAAAAATTTTGAATGGACATAGTCAAAAGGAAAACCAAACCAATTAACATCAGGAATATGCTTTGGATGCAATTACCACTGCTCCCAGCCGCTCTTGCACGTGATATTTAACCAGAGGTGTCTCTTGGGTGGGTTAGGTGGAGGCATCTTCTGAATAATTCCAAGGTATTAAATTGATGGCTTTTCTTGGGCTTTTTTGGTGACCTTTTAGATAAATATTCAAACATAATTTGGTAGAAATTCCCAAGCATTTGGCAGGAATTGAAGTGGATGCCTAAGGGGGAGGCGTAACTTTACATATACACCGTGTAATGCTGACCCAAACTCAGTATTTCCTTGACATATGTGCATCACTTGTTTGTTATGCTCATAGAAACCATCAGGCTGGGTGAAGCTGAGTTGATACAACGTCCAGCAGGATGGTATAGGCAATATACAGTTGATGATTTAGTGATTACACACCGTGTAATCAATGATAATCACTATATTGGCTACTGTTTATACGGTGTATAATAGCCATATCAACTAGTAATTATACAGTGTATAATAAAACACATCAGAAGTATAATCAGTGATAATATAGTGTATAATTGTTGCATCTATCCTAATAAACTAACAATTATATGGGGTATAACTGCCATATCCAATATAATATATGGTGATTATATGGCGTATAACTGCCATATCATTTATAATACATTAGTGATTATACGGTGTATAATTACTACATTTAGTAGAGTATCAGCCTAGTGATAGTACAGTGTGTAATTGTAATGATCTGCATGCAATGATTAGCCTGATTGTTTATGGTCAATCAGCCTAACTTCACATTTCCCCCCTCTTGGCCATAAATAGGGAGGGTAAGAAGAGAGTCGGGCATAATGGCTTTTTCAACAACCTCCTCCTGCCTCAGTACTAAAGAAGAGTACCAGGAGTTCCTGGCAACCATGAAAGAGGAGCGCCAACAAGAATTCCATTGTCAGAGCAAGGAGGCACGGCATCTCCAATTCTATGGTTGGTGTTCATTACGGGCTTACAGGGATGATACTTGCTTGGAGTTGTCCTTGGCCACCACTGTGGTGACCAATCCTTTCCAGCGCCCCCAGTCTAATCCTGGAGCAAGAAATTAAACAGGAGAATTGTCCTCCTTTGGTAGCTGGGGATGCCAATTGGGCTACCTCTGTGGACCCAGAGGTCTGGCGGACCAGGGCCGTTGTTCCCCGCCCACCTACCGTACCTTATACTCCCAATCCGGCTTTGTTGGGGTCTGTGGTCCTCACATATGACCCGGAACATGCAGACTTTGAGGTTAATAGCCTTTTTCAGGGCTATGAACTTCTGAGTGAGTTCCTTTTTGTACTTCTGTCTTGTGGCCAGGGGGTAGACATCCACTCCCCTCTTTGCCACTCTGAGCAGTACCACCCTCCTGCTGTTTGTTCTGTGGCCCTTTGCAAGCTGGCCTGGCCTCTTGAGGGGGTCTTAGTGGAGCCGCCTTGCTCCAATGTGGCATTGTATGCCAAGTACGCGCGGGTGATCAACTTCAACTGTGCGGTAGTGTGGGTCTGGTCCCGTGCTTGGGGGCCCAGTCCCAACTCAACTCGTCAGTGGGGTCTTCAACGCACTGATAATCAGCACAACAACTGGCGGCAGCCATCAACCTAACCTTGGAGAAGCTGGAGACTGGGGATCCTGCCCATTATCTCCCTCATATAGCTTTGGTGGGGAATCTTTTCTTAGTGCCAAAGCCTTTGCTTCCTTGAGGTTCTTTGGCCCAGATGCAGGCCATCTTGGAATTTTACTGATGTGAAGTGTTGCGCTGCCAACGGGGTCTTCTGGCTGATTATCCTTCCAAGGGGTTTATAGTAGAGTTCCTGGTGTTGGGGGCGTGCTTCCCCATTGAGTTTGGCCTGGGTTGCCTAGCAGATGGGGAGTTGGCCCTGGCAGTGCCCATTATGCACTGGGAGTGGCTCTCCCCCAAGGCGCAGTGTATGTGGCTCCAGAACGTTGTTGTCTTGTATCAGGTGGTTGCCACCCACGCTTTTGGTGACCATGTGGAGGCTACCACCCACCATATCCCTGAGGAGCCTGAAGAGGGTACTCATCAATAAAGATTCATAGGACTAAGTCCTCTTTCAATATAATGCCTTTTTATATTTTTATATCTTTTATATCTTTTTTACATATTTATTACTTTATATATTTTTCTTGTTATGAATCATATTATGTGCTTATATTACTTATGTTATTTTTTTATGACAAGTTCAGATAGTGTTTAATTAGGCCCTTCCTTTGGGGTGTGGAATGGACAAAGAAACTTTGCGTGTATGTGGTTGAATATGCGTCCACTATCCTTTTCCTTGATGGTGTAGGCGTCTGGTGAGGTTTTCTCTATGATCTCAAAGGGACCTACACATAGTTTGTCTAGTTTGTGGGATCTACCTGCCCCTTGAATGTTGCAGAATGCAACCCCCTACCCTACATTGAAAGAAGGCAATGGGGCTCTATTAGCAGAGTCCCTGTCAAATCTGGCTTGGGTCTTGATAGCTGTGTTGCTAAAAGCAGATGCCTTTAATTCAATGAGGGTGTCATCTAGTTGTCCTAGGTACTGATTGTAGGAAAATTGCCCAGGGTCACCAGTGGCCAAGTATAGAACAAGCAGGATGGCAGGGTGGCAACCATACATCAGCTGAAATGGAGACACTCCTGTGGTAGAGTGAAGCAAGATGTTGTACGCAAACACTGCTGCTCCCAAGTACATTTCCCAGGAAGATGTACATGATGAAGCTAATTTCCTGAGGATCTGGGTTAGGGTACCATTGACTTGTTCTACCATCCCGTTGGTTTCCAGGTGGTATGGAGTGGAGAGTACCCCTCAAACTCCCATGAGGTTGTTTACTCTCAAAATTACAGAGGCTGTAAAGTTAGTCCCATTGTCTGAGAGCAGGAACTGTGGGCAGCTGTGGCAGAGTACAATGGCATCCAAGACAAATTGTACAGTAGAATGAGCATCTACTTTCCTTAGAGGCCAGGCTTCCACCCACTTAGTTAGGTGATCTATAGCCACTATCACATAACAAAAGCCAGGCCTGCTACGTGGGAGTGGTCCCACTATGTCCATCAACACAGTATGTCAGGAAAAATGGGGTTGCACCATTTGGTAAGTTGTGCTTTTTTGTAGTGGCTTATTCCCTTGGCACTTGATGCAACAGTCAATTGTCTCCTGAATGTCAAAATTCATTGCCTCCCAGAAGTAGGTGCAAGATAGGATCTCTTTGGTCTTCCAAAAGGCACTATGACCTGTTGCCTTATGAGCGGCTGTAACAATGCTAGTCCTTTTGGAGGGAGGAGGGAATATGCGTTCCTTACCATCCACCAGCTTGTACAGCACACCATTGTGTAGTGCTGTATCCTTCCAAAGGTCCTGTAGGATATGCTGTACTTTCTTGGGCTTGTCTCTAAACTTTCCAGTCATCATTTTCTGGTACAGCTGATCCGCTAATGGGCTCACCAGGGCCATGATGGGTAAATGGAATAAGCAGTCTGTGTTCTGGTGCTTGCTGCCAGGGCAGTGAAGGATCTTGTAGTCCAAGGCCTGTGTTTCAACGCCCATTGAGCAAGTTGGCCTTCTGGTTCCTTGAGGCTCTGGAGTCAAGCTAGGGACGCGTGGTCTGTGACCACTGTGAACTGTACACCATGGATGTAGACCCAAAATTGTTTGCATGCATAGATGACTGCCAGGCATTCACACTCTGTCACCGTATAGTTGCGTTTGTGAACATTTGGTGTCCTAATGGCATAGGCTACAGGGTGTTCAAGTCCCTTGTTGTCAAGTTGGGATAGTACAGCCCCAACTGCAGTAAGTGAGGCGTCAGTATGGATCACAAATGGTCTGTTGAAGTCTGGGTACAACAGAACAGGGTTGCTTGACAAGGCAAAGCATAATTTGTCAAAGGCTCATTGGCATTGTTTACTCCATATAAAGTCAACTCCTGATTTCAGCAAGTGGAAGAGAGGTTCTCTAATGGCTGCAAAGCAGGGGATGGAACGTCAATAATAACCAACCATTCCCAAGAATACCTGTATGTCATTTTTTGACTCAAGTTGCTTCATCCTAGATATAGCTTCAGTTTTTGCGGGCTGGGGACGCAGGCTGTGACTATCTATAACAAAGCCCAGGTATTCCAACTGGTCCTTGAAGAACTGGCATTTACGCAGCTTTATATTAAGATTGGCGGCTGCTAGCCTCTTGAAAACCTCTTCCAAGTGAGATAGATGCTCAGTGAAAGTCCTAGAGAAGACATTGATGTCATCCAAGTACACTAGGACACAGGAGGGTTTGAGGTCGCCAAGGATGGTGTCTATTGCATGCTGAAAGGTTGCAGGAGCATTGCACAGCCCTTGCAGCATCCTTGTCAGTTGGAATAGTCCTTGTGAGGTTATGATGGCGCATTTTTCTTGTTCTTTGGGGGGTAGTTTGATCTGCCAGTAACCCAATATGAGGTCCATGGCAGAGAAGTACTTGTCACCCCCAAGGCGGTCTAGTGCGTCATCTATGCGAGGTAAGAGGTATGAGTCCTTTTTGGTGACTTTGTTAAGGTGTTGATAGTCAATGACAACTTGGTTAGAGCCATCTTTCTTATTGACAATCAGGATAGGAGATGCCCAAGGACTTTTGGACAGAACCAACATGCCTTGTTTCAGCAGTTTGCTGACTTCTTCTGAGACAACTCCTTTGTTTGCTTTTAATTGTTGTATGGGGCACATACAGATTGGCACCTGTATTGATGTGATGGGTTACTCCATCAGGACAACCCAGATCATGATTGCTCTCCACAAAGATTGAGCAGTACTTTTCAAACAGCAAAGATGCCTGAGCTTGCTCCTTGGGGCCAAGGGAGGAAAGGTCAGCTAGGGGGTAGTCAGGTAGACTGCTGACCCAGGTTTGTCTGGTATACCCATTTCCTCAAATGTACCAAATCCCTTAACCTTGGATAGTTCCTCCGTGGGGTAGAAGTGTAAGAAGACTACCAATTGGTCTTTATTGATAGAAAGTGTCTTCTTTGTGAGGTTGGCTAAGAGAACGTGTATCTCCTGTTGGCCAGGGATAACAATGACTGGCACAATCCACGGCTCAACGCAAGAACAGCCACAGGGTTTGATGACCTTGGCATATAGTCCTTCAGGGATAACTACATAAAACTCAGTCTCTGCAATCTTCTGGTGTTCAGGCTCCAGGAAAAAAAGTGGACCTGGTCCTCAGCGGAATACCCTTATGTTCCAGAATCTGTGTAGGAGGTTTACGCCTGTGTTTCCCAACAAGTTTGTATTCTACGGGGACAATTCCGTTGGCGTAAGCCAGGTTGACAAATTTGCAGGGCTTGGGAGCAGTGTCTTGACCTTCCTTACTGAAGAGCAAGGTTAAGGTCTGACCAAGGAGTTTGAAGGTGGAGAGACCCCAATGTGTCATGGCACCGTATTTCACCAGGAAGGAGGTACCTATGAGGAAATTGTAGGTGTTTTTTGGCAGAACAACTGCTGGGGCAGATACCACAATGGAGCAAAATCACATGGGTAGTGCGCTGTATGCTCCCACAGAGTAAGTGGGTTCCTTGCCAGCTGTACCAAAGGGTAATCTGTAGTCCACATCTGGAGCTATACCCAATTTCTTTACCATCTTAGTGGAGATGATATTAAATGGGGTGCCACTATCCACTATGGTTCAAATGCAATGTTTGTTAACCAATATGTCAATGCAGGTACAATCAATATAAGAGTCATCAAGGATTTTTAATGTGTGTATACCATTCTCCTCATCACTCTCCAAGGTGTGGAGCAAACTTTTGCAGACATTGGGGTATGCGGATTTAAGCTCCTCCAGGGGGAAATCTACTTGTATTGACTTTAAGTTTGGGGTGTTGTTGGAGCATGATGAGTGAAAATTTTCCCTGGCTTCCTGTAACTGGGCTGCATATGGCTTTGAGACTTCAGCCAGAGCAGCCTCTTCTTGCTTGACTTTACTTTGGGATTGGGTAGTCACTGCATACAGGTTGTTGGCTACAACCATATGGATTGCGTCTTTGTGCAGCTCTTTGGGACAGTGGTCTTTGGGGTCAGGTTCAATGGGAAGATTGAGGGATTTGGCAGAGGTAGAAGTTCCCTCTTCTACTCTGCCTTGGCTTTTCCCTTGGTTGTGCTAGCAGAATGGGATTGTACCACATGTACCTTCTTGGATTTGGTTGGACACTTTGATTTCTAGTGCCCTGCGGTGTTACAGGCATGCAGTAGGGTCCCTTCACGTCAGGAGGGTGTGCAGAGGACTTAGCAGGGTCCTCTTTCTGGAAGTGTGGTTTCTTGTAGGTTGGCTTTGGCTGTTTGGACTCAGGCTGGTTGGGAGGACCAAACGTTTTGGCATGACTATGGAAGCAGTCCACAATTTCCAACACATCCTTGCCTTTGGCGTAGGCAGGGGACATTGCTCTGTGGAGCTCTTTGTACAAGTGAATGGCCTGCTTCATTGCAGCGCAGATATCAAAGGTAGAGACCATACCAGAGCTAAGGAGCACCAGCACGTCATGGTAGAATTGTTCCACAAATTCCTGCAGAGTTTTGCCTGGAGCAAATTTTATGGCGCCAAACTCAGACTTCCTGGTGAAGAGGATATCCTCTCCACTGAACTCTTCTAGCACAGCCTGTCTTGCCTCTTGATACGTCCAGTCAGTTGCAGGTAGGTGTGGCATCACTAAGTTGACGCTGATTGTGTCTAGTGTGGTGATGAGTGTTGTTGCCTTTTGGTGGTTGCTAGCGCCCCTCATTGCCATCTCAAAGAGTCTCAGGAAGGAATTTATGTTCCCTTTTTTGTCAAATTTTGGGAGGTTCAGAGGTTTGAACTGTTTTTTCACAGCTGTAGGCTTGGTGGGCTGGCAGGGGGAGGCGGTTGACTGCCTATCTGCTGTATAGCTACGCCTAGCCCTAGGTGTGGCCTTTGGCGTGAATGGCTCTCTGGAAGGAAGGGTTGTGAATACCTCGGGAATCCCCCTGTTTAGTTGTTCCCCTTCCTCCTCAGAGGTGTCAGCAGCTTCTTCATAGTGGTCTGTGAGCATTGAGGAAGATGTTTGCTGGCTGATTGAAATGCATTTGCAGTCTTTTGTTTCAAGTAGCTGGATCTGAGCTTCCATTCTAGCCAGGCGGTCATGGACATTGCTGCTGTCTATCTGCAGGCTTTTTTGGTGGAGCTCAGACTCTACGCCCATGGTGGTTTTGGATAGGCGTGATACAGCATTCTTCAGGGCCGTCTGCTCTGTTTGCAGGGCCATTATGGTCTCATGCGCTCTAGCAAACTCCTCTTCATATCCACTTATTACGCTCTCCAAGGTTGCTACTTTGGTCTCTAGTGTTGTAAGCTTTGCACTGTTTGGGAAAGGTAGCGGTTTTGGCGTGGATTAGCAGGATACCTTTAGGTGGCTGCCAACTTTTGCTTCTAGTCTCTGGAAGTTGTCCAGAACATATTTTTTGAACTGGTGAAGCCGTGAGCCAAGCTACTCCACTTCTTTGTCCAGAGCAATTGTTGTGTTCTGAGGCGCAGCACAGACACACAACGGGAAATCCTAAAATTTAGGATTGGATTTGTACTAAGTCTTGGTTAGATGGCAGGGAAGGCTATGCAATTACCTTGTGGCCCTGAAAGAATAATCTCTACTAGTTGTGGCTAGAGAGAGGCGCAGAAGTACTTGGAGACACAAAGACAAAAATGTGAATAGAACTTAGATTTTATTGGTGAATACAAAATGGATTATATAGTGGTTAGAAATACCACAAAACACTAACAGGATGGTAGGATCACTTGCCACAAGCATGAGTGGGGCAAGTGAGATGTGCAGAGTCAAGAAACCAAACAATTGTACTTCCTGAATCAGTCATCAACTCATTTTGAGAGGCAAAAGCAAAAGCAAGAGATTTGTCTTCAAAATGGCCCACCAAAGGCGAAATCTATCCATGGTGAATAGCGGTATTCACAACATTGCCCTCCCCTATATTGGCCTTAGGGGGGTGGTAGTTACAAAGAAACTTTGCGTGCACTCTAGCAAAAGGACGGCCACTGGAGAGGAGCTTTACAGTGTATTTGGACCCTCATTTAAAGGTCACCTCTAAAGGGCCAATCCACAGAGAGTCAAACTTATGTGTAAAACCTTCTATTCTGTGTTGGTAGTAAAGTACATGGTCACCAACATCAAATTCAGGCAAGAGGGAGCGTCCAGCATTATTGGGAGAAAGCTCAAGCATCTTAGTCTTGTATGAAGAAGTGTAGGCAGTAGCCTGTATATCAATTATGCGGTTGACTAGATCCTTGATGTGGTTGTCAGGATTCATGGCCTTATCAGAGGTAAGCAGGGGGGCCCAAGAGCAATGGGGTAGTAGATTCTTGCCCATATAACATAGCAAAAGGGGAGTATCCAGTGACACAATGTTTGCTAAGGCGGTACACAAAGAGAGCAGCAGGTAAGTATAGGTCCCAGTTGGCAGCATCAGAGTAGGTGAGCTTCTTCATGATAGAGACCAGTGTTGAGTTTGCACACTCAACTGCCCCATTGGTAGAAGGATTTTAGGGGGCAGAGAAGGACTGGTGTGATCCCAAAGCTTCAATAACAGAGGTTACCAGCTTGGCATTAAAGTTAGTCCCATTATCTGAGAGCAACACTTGAGGACAGCTATGGTGGTAGAAAACATCTTGTAACAGGAAGGCAACAGTTGTCTTAGCCATGATGTCCTTTGTAGGGCGAGCCTCTACCCACTTGCTGAAGTGATCAATAGCAATCAGAATGAAGCAACACCCAGAACGTGAGCAGGGGAGAGGACCTACCGCGTCAATGCTGACAGTAGGAAAAGCATGTTGTGGGGGGAACTAATTTAAAATTGTGGGCAGCAGCTCAAGACCTCTGCATCTGGCAGTTGTGACAGCTAGCAATGACGTCTGAGATCAGCAGGCAAAGGTTCTCCCAGAAGTAATTCTTTTGAAGCCAGTCAAAGGTCTTGGCAATGCCTCCATGCCCAGTCTCTTTATGAGCTTGCAACACCAATGAGAGGCAAAGACTGGGTTGTACATAAGGCAGATACTGGTCTTGTACCTTCTTGAAGAGCTGATTGTTGCATATGAGGGTATCTTTGGATAGCTTGGCCAAGGCCAGGTGTACCTCTTCTGTCTCACTTTCCCAAGAAGAAGGGTCCCCATTTAGTTCATATAACCAATCAGCCTCAGCAGGATGCAAAGCAAGAATGGGTATTCTGGAGAGCCCATAAGAGTTCTGGTGTTGAATCCCAGGGCAATGGAGCACAGTGAAGTTGTATCCTTGTAGATGTAGAGCCCATCTAGCTAGGCACCCTTCAGGATCCTTAAGCTGTTGTAACCACTTAAGCAAAGCGTGGTTAGTGACAACTGTGAAGTGGGTATCATATACATAGTGACAAAACTGCTTGACTGCATGCAACACGGCAAGACACTCCTTCTCTGTGACACTATAGTTCTTCTAATGCTTGTTTAGCACGCAGGAAGTGTAAGCCACAGGATGGTCTACACCCTTGTTGTCCAGTTGGGCCAGAATGGCTCCAATATCTAGATTGCTAGCATCAGTGTACAGGATGAACTCCTTATTGTAGTTAGGATACACTAGGATTGGCACCTCTTTTAGTTTTTGCTTAAGGGTCTCAAAGGCTTGCTGCTGAATGGCAGTCCATTCAAAAGAGACATTACGTAACAGCTGGACTAGAAGTTTACTAGTATTGACAAAGTCAGGGATAAACTGTCTATAGTAGCCCATCGTCCCTAGAAAGACTTATACCTCTTAAAGGTTGATGGGTGGGAGCATTTTGTTGATGGCTTCAACCTTCTTAGTCATTGAGAAAATCCTGGTCTAGGTTACTTCATGGCCCAAGAATTCAAGACACTCTTTGAAGGAGGCACACTTGGAAGGTTTTAGTTTAAGGCCAGCATCCCAAATCTTTAGGAACACCTCTTTGAGATGAGCCAGGTGGTCAGTGAAGGTAGCGCTGAATACCATTATATCATCCAAGTATACTAGGACGCACAACAACTTCAAGTCACAGAGGATGGATTCATGGCCCTTTGGAAGGTGGCTGGGGCATTGCAGAGTCCCTGCGGCATGCAAGTAGGCTCAAAAAGCCCTTCAGAGGTAATGAATGAAGCTTTTTGGCAATCCTTGGGCAATAGGTCAACTTGCCAGTATCCAGATGTCAGATCCATTGTGGAGAAAAACTTAGAGCCTCCAAGACGCTGGAGAGCATCATCAATACATGGCAAAGGGTATGAGTCCTTCTTGATCAAAGAGTTCAATTGGCGGTAGTCCATCACAATACAATGACCTCCATCTTTCTTCTTTAAGATGAGTAGCGGGGATGCCCAAGGACTTTGGAAGGGCGCCAGCAGCCTAGCGTCTAACAGCTGTTTGAGCTCTTTAGATACCTGGACGTCCTCTACACAGCTGTGGCAATAGGATTTAGCACGGAAGGGAGGAGCATCACCAGTGTCAATCTGATGGATAACGCTTTTGGCTAGCCCATAGTTGGTACTATCCTTAGCAAAGATGTTGGAAAATTGATCTAGCAAGTCTAGCACTTCTTTCTGTTGAACCAGAAACAGCTGTGGAAAGTCTTGCGTAGTGAACAAGGATAGGATTTGGCGTTCATCCTCAGGTAGGTTAAAATCTTGGAATGTGCCAAAGGGATGAAGAGACAGGACATCAGGAGCGCTCAACAGCTTGTCATATCTGACAACCTGCCCCCTAGACACGGTCATGGGGAGTGCAGTCAGGTTGGCTATCAACAATTGAACAGGGTCCTTACGGGAGACATCTAGGATCCCAGGATAGAGATAAGGTTTGTTGCACCCTAACAAGGGGGAGAGTACAACTCCAAGAAGGTTTGTTCAGGTAGTTCATATGATATCTGGGAGTCTAGGATGGCCTGGGAGCCAGGGGGAATGATGACAGCAGATGTGGTTAGGAGAGGGTTTCTTCAGACAAAGGACAAGCCATGGTGGAATTTTTATGTTTAAAGAGTGGGTGCAATATTTGAGGTTGAAAACCCCAGTGGGATATTCCAATGTGTATGTCTTGAGACGTTTCCCAGGAACTTTAACCAGCTCTTCAAAGATTTGAGGGACTTTGTATCCCAGAATAGAGAGGTAATCATCTTTTAAGTGGATTATCCCATTATATTCCCTAAGGACCTGGGTGCCAACTAAGATATTTTAACTCTCGTTTTCCAAGACAACTGCTGGCGCAGCTAGGAGAAGTTTGCCAAACTGCATGGGTAGAGCGGAGTACGCCCCTATGGCGCAGGTCATAGACAGTCCAGCCGTGCCATACAACTGGTGAAATAAAGGTCAGGGACAAGTTTGAGTTTCTTCACAAGCTTGGAGGATACAACGTTGACTGGTGAGCCAGTGTCTAGAACAGCCTTAATCTTCATTTTTTAAATGGATATTTCTACTTGGGTGGTAGTGCAACCAAAGGGGGAAAGGTCAGCCAGGATATCTTTTGCCTCTGCTAATTCCTTATACCACTTCTCAATCATGCATCTTAATCCTGGGAACTCCTTATAAACAGTCTGGAGAGGGAGCAAAACAGATACATTCTTGAAGACAGCGTCAGCAACCTCAGCAGCTTCTTCTGACAACTCCACTAGCACAGGGGACCTCTTAGTCTGAGTGAGGTAAGGGCAAGAGACAACTTCTTTGGCTTCAGGAAAAGGCTAAGCGGTATTTGTAGTCTTTCCTGATCACAACTTATAGGGGACTGTAATGGTTTCAGGAATAGCCAGGACAGAGTACTCATATGTGTTGGCGTTGTCAGTATCAGAGTCATCCAGGTCAGAGTTGTCAGAGATATTGTAGAACAAGAGGAGGATAGTAGAAGCCTCATTATCAGCAGGCTCAGAGTCAGATATAGAGGGAGAGATTGAAAGAGACTGGGAAGAATTGTCAACCGAGAGCGTCTCTGCCTCTAGGTTGACTGTTCTTTTCCTTCCTGTTCCTTTGGATCATCTCCATCAACCCGCAGATTGGTGTAGACTTGGGAATGATGACCTATCTGACCACAGTTGTGGCAACCTTGGCGTTGAGGAGGATTCTGTGAATTCATAGTAAGAATGTGAGGACCACAGGAAGATGAACCAGAGTTAGAAGCAGCTCAACTTTTCCTAATAACGGCACCAGAGTGGGTAAGGTGCATATCTTGCAATAACATCTTTATGCTCTTCATGAAGGAAAGCATAGCCTTATGGGCTTTGAAGTGAAGGCACAGAAGCTGGTTAACTTTGAGGGCTTGAGCGCAAGCCATGTAAGCTTCATGGGCTTTCAACTGTCTGCTTGTAATCAGTTGCTGTCCTTTCATGTAGAATCTGTCTGCAAACTTGGCTAGTGTCTCTTTAGGCTTAAAAGCAATATGCATGAATGCATCCTTCTTTACTTCCAGGCTAAGGTCACCACCAAAATTGTCAATCAGAAGCTGCTTCATATCTTCCCACATCTGAATGGTGGGTAGTTAAGGCACCACCACCTCCTAGCATGTCAGATGTAGACAAGTCAGAATATGTTCTTTCTTAACTTTGTCTGATGCTTGTCTCATGGCAGTTTTGTAGATAGTTAGGAAGGCTGCAATTTTTGAGGTTCTGGGATCAAATACTTGCTTAAAGGTAGATTTGAAGTGTGCTTTGGGAGTTGGACCACCATTGTTACTATTGAGTACATTTATACGTGGGAAAACTATGCCTCAGATTCAGAGGGGGGCTGTCTAGCCCATAGCTGACAAACACTCTCTTCAAGGGTAGTCAGGGTCTCAACTGTGCGGGCACTTGTATTGATAGCTTGAGTAGTCTGTTGTGCAGTAGCATCTAAGCGTTGGCCTTGGGTGGTCACTATTGTGGAGAACTCAGCCAGTTGAGAAGTAAGGGATGGCCCCACTGAGAGGCAAGGGGCAAACCTATCATTCACAGAGTCAATCACATCATTCATCTCTTGTATGTCTCTATCCAGTTCAGTATGGTCTCACTTCAATTGATCCATCTCGTTAGATAGGGCAATTAGTTCCCTAGCACATCAGATTTGAGGGGCTCCTGATAAGCCAGGGCAGCAACCATCTTCATTGATAACCCCAACTGGACTAGCAGCAGTTGCCATCATTTCACATAGGGCAGCAAGTTCTTGCTGTAGCTCCACAACTTGATCAGTCAACTCAAGCGCCTGGGGGTCAGGTTGAGGAGCTTCAGCAGGACGTCCTTGACTGCAAGTAGTCATATGTAGCTCTCAAATAGTGTCCCATATTCTCTGCTCTCAATCTGCCAAGTCATCAGAAGGGGAGAGGGCGGAACATCTGGCTTGGGCGTAGCTAATTCATTCACTTGACTCTGGAGTTTGGCTATAGCAGCAGCAGTGGCAGCTCTTTCTTGATCAAACACCACACTGAGTTCATTAAAGCCATTAGCAGCAAATTCTGCTACCTGCTGTGGTTGCTCAAAGGAATACATGCTGTATGCATTTAGCTGTTGCACAAGTTGTTTGAAGTCAGTGAGATAAGCGTTTAAGGTGGAATCTACTTGAGTTTGCCAGGGTTGTTCTAGCTGGTGAAACTTGTGTAGACGCTCTCTCACATACTTGGGGATTTTCTGGCGCATGTGTTTGATAGAGTTAACCAAACAGATCTGGGAGGTAACAGAGTTGTGCTGATTGTCAGATACCAAGGAAAACAGGGAATGGATCCACTGTTAGTAGGCAGCAAACTGATCCCAGTGATGAGTAACTGCTGCTTGTAGAGAAAAGATTTCTTGGACGTGGAGCTCCAACACCATTTGATGGGCCAAGGCAGGCTGCATAAAGGGCAATAGTAAGTGCTCAGTGGAGCCAGTTGCTGAGAGGAGATGCTGTGGAATTTGAGGAGCCACAATCAATTCAAAGTATCCCACTTGACTGAACTGCAGCTGAAGGCAAGGGATGGCTCCTTCACGGGCTATCCCAAGGGCTACTGCCATGACTTGTTCCAAGTCAGGGGTACCCATGGGGTAAGCAACTAGGCATGGACCATTCCCAAGGTTCAGTATAGTGGGGGTAATAGGTGGGTTGGCAATATCTTCCTCAATAGGAGGACTAGTAATTTCAGGTGAAGTCAGCTCTTGTATAGGCGGAGGCAAAAGACCTAAAAACTTGGATGCAAAAGGGATAACCAAGGGTCTTAAAACCCCTATAGTGAGCACCATTTTTGTTGTGTTCTGAGGCGCGGCACAGACACACAATGAGAAATCCTAACCAGTGGATTGGATTTGTACTAAGTCTTGGTTAGATGGCAGGGAAGGCTATGTGATTACCTTGGGCCCTGGAAGAATAATCTCTACTAGTTGTGGCTAGAGAGAGGCACAGAAGTACTTGGAGACACAAAGGCAAAAATGTGAATAGAACTTAGATTTTATTGGTGAATACAAAATGGAATATATAGTGGTTAGGAATACCACAAAAACACTAACAGGATGGTAGGATCACTTGCCACAAGCATGAGTGGGGCAAGTGAGATGTGCATAGTCAAGAAACCAAACAATTGTATTTCCTGAATCAGTCATCAACTCATTTTGAGAGGTGAAAGCAAAAGCAAGAGATTTGTCTTCAAAATGGCCCACCAAAGGCGAAATCTATCCATGGTGAATAGCGGTATTCACGACAGCAATCATGTTCTGGTCCATGGTGGCTATGTCATCTGCCATTCTCACAATGAACTTTTCTGACTCAGCACAGAACTTGTGCACGTCCTGTAGCCATGCCATAGAAGCTTCACGGGCTTCCATTGCTTCATTTACCATGACCCCAAACTTTGTGTTTAGGATGTCAATCAGCTCATCAATTTGTGCATGTGCATTCCCCCAGGGACTGATTAGCCAGGACCACAGCACACATATCCAAAAAGGAGGTGTTGGCTGTGGCCCATTGCTCAGACCAGTTGCGGCAACAGGAGAGGAGGGCTTCACCCAGGGACAACAGCTCAAGATTATGGCAGGTGGCAACAAGTTGGAGTTGCTTCACAAAGGGTTAAACAAAGCCAACAAGGTACTCTACGGCGTGGTCTCCACCAGCAAGGTGCTCCTGAAGAGCTTGGAACGAGGCGTTTTGGTAGAGCCAGTAGAGTTTCCAGCAAGTTTTTCTGGTCCTGGTAGTGGAAGAATATGCTTAGATTCTGGTCAGGGCAATCATAGGGACAGAGGCAAAAACCTCAAAGTAAAGTCTTGGCCAGCTCTACAATCTGCGTGTAATTGTAGGAACCAACCAAGGCAGGACCCTCAGGGACAGAATACAAAGGGACCACAACAAAAGGGACAGTTGCAGGAGGGTGAACAACTACGGGGTTGCTCACAGAAAAGACAGGAGCACTCTCAATGTCTGATGATTCTATCTTGTATCCATGCTTGTCAACAAAGCTGGGCAGAGGCGGAGCCAAGGACAATCCTTGGCAGGCGGGGGCAGTTTCCTGTGGCATTGGCAGAGGCTCAATTTTGAGTGAGCACCAATGTTGAGCAACTTGTGTTATTGCTGGTATGTTCAAAGCTACAGATAGATGTTAGCCTTGCCAATGTACTCTACCTAATTCTATGCAATAGCACTACAGACTACAATAGAATAGAACTTTGAATATAATTACATTTATTGAAGCTGAAGTACAATCTATCCAGCAGCTACAATCTATCCAGGTGTAACTAAGAACTTGTTATCATCCTTTCAGGCGTCTGTATCAATATATACTGCAATAACCCTTGTTCTTGTCCTTTCAGACAGTTCCCAGTGGCTAACTTCACAATAGGTCCATTTTTGCTGGCTGCACCTATCCTGATTGGCTGTCCTTAGCACGTGTGTTGCTACTGGCCTTGACAGGCGTACATGGCACTCCAGCTACAGTCTACGCTCTTCTTGAGCTAGCCTACTGACATTTATTAGTTGGCTGTTTATTACATGCCTATTGTTGCGCTGTGAAACTTTGCCGTATTTAGTTGATGCTTAGAGATTGTCCCTGTTCAGCCCTCTCACATTGGAAGGTGGAATTCCAGTATTCCATTTGCAGGACTTAATCAGTGATCCTTTTCTGGCTGGTGAGCCTTCTGCTTATTAATGCAACAGGTCAAATTGGGGATTATACACCATATAATAGCAGACTTGATCCAGTATCAACCTGTGGATTATCTGCTGTGTAATGCTGACCCAAACCAATAGGAAGCTCAATTATATGCCGTGTAATGCTGATCCAAACTCAGTATTTCCTTGAAATATGCACATCACTTGTTTGATATGTTCATAGACACCATCAGGCTGGGTGAGGCTGAGTTGATACAATGTCCAGCAGGATGGTATAGGCAATATACAGTTGATTATTTAGTGATTAAACACCGTGTAATCAATGATAATCACTATATTGGCTACCGTTTATACAGTGTATAATAGCCATATCAACTAGTAATTATACAAAGTATAATATAACACATTGGAATGATAATCAGTGATAATACAGTGTATAATTGTTGCATCTATCCTAATAAACTAACAATTATAAGGTATATAACTGCCATATCCAATATAATATATTAGTAATTATATGGTGTATAACTGCCATATCATTTATAATACATTAGTGATAAGGCGTATAATTACTACACTTAGTAGAGTATCAGCCTGGTGATAGTACGGCATGTAATTGTAATGATCTGCGTGCAATGATTAGCCTGATTGGTTGTGGTCAATCAGCCTAACCTCACACACACAATCCTCTTCTGAAAGAGAAGCCGCAAATGTACCAGGCGTCTTCCAAGCCTAGCACTCCCACAGGTTTCTATCCATTGGCTTCAGCTTTCCTTTTTGAGCTATCTTGGAGTGTATTTACTTCTTGGGAAAACTTAACCCTATTTTGGGTTGATATCAATTATTTGGAGAGCTCTTCCATCTTGGAATGATGTCTCTTCCTGTAGGTTTCTTGATTACTGGCCTCAACCCATCTGCAATCATCCATCATCTTAGGAGTTTACTTTCAAGTAAGTGGGTGCCTGAAAAAAACAAGGTAAAGAGAAAATTAAGAATAGAAAGTGTCAGGTAACTCTCACATGACTACATTAATATTATGGGTGAGATTTCTTGCAACACACTAGCTCAAACAACAAACAGTAATAATCTAGGCATAATTGAATTGTCAGAAAAGGAACAGAACAGAACTTGAACTCTAAACCCTAAAGAAGAATCTAACATTAGTGTAATACCAATAATCAGATATTTATTACCTATTTATATTGACTTGATTCATTCAACTTTTGCTTTTGCTTTTACTCCTAGATTAATAAAGGTTATTATAATCAAAGGAGACGTCACCAACCGCTCAGACAATGATTGGCTGCCTGTTCAGCAGTTTTTGCTTTTAAACCGGATGGCTAAGCCAGAGGTTTTCAAAGGTATTATGATAAAAAACTGTATGCAACTCTGCTTCTTTTTCTTCTGGTTTTTGGTTTCTATAGCCAATCAAGTTAAGAAATTGATTACAAAAGCCGTCTCAAAAGGTTTCTGCCTGAAGAAACCTGGGTTTTCACCCTCTTTCTCTCAATGGTCCCTTACTTTTATTCATCTTTACAAAGCAATATTTAAGCAAGATTAGATTATTTTTTACTTTTGTTCTGACTTTAAAGCTTATTCCTTTTATTCAATCTTTGTATTCACATCTATTCTGACACATGCTTAGAACCACAAAAGGAAATTTTTTCCTGTTATAGTGTCTAATCTCACTACTGCCTATTGTCCTTACCTTGGAAGGACCAACTTGTACTACTGATTAGCAAAACTCTTTACTGGGTGATTCTCATCATCAGGAGTCCTTGGCTAATGGATGGTTTAAGTATTCCTCTGGACATTGAGGAAGGAAGTTCCACTATTGCCGCTCCACTTCTAAGCCTTCAGAAGGTGATGTTTCTCTGGTTAGACCCAATTTATCCTTCTACTTGTTGATATACCTGGTAGGATACTATCTCTTAGGAATTTTTAGCTCTCCTCTGAGGCAATTTGCCTTCCTAGGACAGTTTAGTCACCTTGCAATGGTTTTGGTTCCAATTGGGCTGGTTATTGCAGGACTAAATCCAGGGGCCCTGGCCCACAGGATTGGGAATTTATTTCCTTTCAAGTGGGTCACTGACAGAAAGATACTTTATTTTGTATGAAAATAGGGCATCATATAGTATCATGTCAAGCCACATTTTGTCCATGTACATTATGATAGCCATGGGGCTTGTATAGTTAATGTTCCACTTAGGGTTATGAATGTTTGATCAGTGGATAAAACAATTGTATGAAAGTGTCACCCATTATTCATTAATTAGGGTGCTTATTGGGGAATTGTTCTTCCAGGAGAAAGCAATTGTAGATGCTGTGACATTTCATCATGGTGTTCTGGAAAGCAGAGCTTTTGGGACTTTACTGAGATTATCTGCTGTTTGTGCTTGATATTGACCCAATTTTTTATTGGGGGCAGGGAGTTGGGAATCACGTTAGGCGTCTCTTGCTTTAAAAAAGGCAGAGTTAGTCATGATGCATAAGTTTCAATCCAGTACAGATATTAATATTTTTGAGGAGGTATGTCGTAACTGTGCTGTTTTAGCAAAGTTACATGGGGAAAATATTTAGAAGATATATAATAATCTTTATTGAGAGATAATGATTATATAGTTACTGTGAATTAATGGATAGCAGGAACATGATTGGTGATCACATGGCTGGATGGAAGAAGAGGGTGGCTTGATCCTGATAATGAGTCAAGTGCCAAATTGAGTTATCCACCGTGAAGAATCATCATCTGTTCATGTTGTTGGATTTGGTAATTCAAGTTGACTTCCTAGTCTGGCTTTGGGTGTCCAGATAATTGGATTGCGGGTCACAAACCTGCTTGGTTGGAACCTTGCTGGCAGGTCGAGCCTGCGGTTTTGACAGGTAGGTATTATTTGTCCTGACCTCTGTGACCACACCTGTCCACGTAACCCTGGATCCAACTTATGCTAATTGTTGTTGAAAACCCAGATTTTGTCCCCAACTTGGAAGCGCTCTTGTTGTAGTGGGATTGCTTCTCTCTCAACTCTTTTCTTTTCCATGTCTTCTTGGTCTTTTCTAGCATGCTGTACGTCAGGATCACTGTTGTCTGACACCTTTTTAGGTAGAGGTAATTGTGGTCCCGTGGTTGTACTGACAAGTGAGGGTTTCTGACCATAGACAAGTTCATAAGGGCTTTTGCCTGTATTGCAGTTAACTTGTGTTCTGCAGACCATAAGTGCTGTTGGCAACATGTCAACCCAGGCTTTTGGATTGTTAGCAGACAACTTGCTGAGGGCTTCCACATAGGAACCATTTAATCTTTCAACTCTTACATTTTCTTGTGGGTGATAGGGGCTTGCCATGGTGTGTTTTATTCCTTTTTTGGTAAGGTAGACATTGGTATCAATGGCAGTGAGTTCTGTTCCTCCATCTGTAATGAGGAGGTCATGTTTCCCAAACCTGACTTTGATTTACTTGTCAATAAACTGTCTTACATCATTTCCTTTGTGTTCTTTTGTAGCTTGTGCTACAGGCCACCTAGTTGCATAGTCAATAGCTGTGATAATGTAAATTTCGCCTTTGTTGTTGCTGGTAATTGGTCCCACAATATCCAGTGACCAAACTTTAAAAGACTGTGTGATTTACACTGGTATTACTGAATTGGGGGTGCCTTGGAGCGGGCGTACTTTTCACAGACTTTGCATTGCTCTAGTACTTCCTTGATATTGTCCAGCATATTGGGCTACCAGTAGCGTGTCTTGAGGTATTCATGCAAGTTCCTGCTATAGGTGTGTCCCAGATCTCTGTGATGTTGAAAGATAGTATCAATCTTTTGTGTTGACAGGACTTAGGGTACAATATCACCCCTTAGAAGTATGCAGTGTAGAGTGTCATATACGTTTTTGAACAGGTGTTTGTTCTTGAGGACTTTCTCTTGGATGAACTTTAGTGTACCAGGGGAGAAACCTTCTTGGAGATTACCCATGATTAACATGGGCCAATCAGGGTCCCCATCAGCACATAGAACATGTTTACTGTATAGCCTTGATAGGGCGTCTGCAGTAAACATCTCTTTGCCTGGCTTGTATTTTATTGTCATGGGGTACCTATGTATAAGGATCATCCATTCATATTGTATCCTTGATAGGTGTTGTTGGATTTTGAATAATATCAGTGACTTGTGGTCAGTTAGCACTTTGAATGCTTGTGCATCTTCCAAATATCAACAACACTTCATTAAGCAGTGAAAATAGCAATCAATTCCTTGTCATGAATTGGGTATCTTTTTTCACCTTCAGAAAACTTCCCTGATTCAAATGCCACAGGGTTAAAATATTTTCTGCAGGTTGAATCCTAAGTAATCCTCCTATTGCATAATCCAAGACATCTGTCTCCAATTTTTAGACCCCTTCACGGTTGGGGTACTAATGAATGGGGCTGTAACCATTCAGTCTTTTAGTTGTCAGAAATGCTTCTTTTTCAGTGGGGTCCACACAGATTTTTTTGTTTTGCTGGTGATTGCAGACAGGGGACAGTTAGAGCTCCCCAATTGGGGATGAATCTCCTGACATACACAACCATCCCTAATAATGTTCAGAGTTCACTTTTGTTGCGTGATTATGACATTTCTGTGATAGCCCTTACCTTCTCTGGGTCAGGCTTTATATAAGAAAACCAACCTTGGGCATCTGGACTGTTGTTTTTGGGAAGACACATGCCACAGATTTTGCAAACAGAGCCCACCTGTAAAGCCCAGCTGTATAGGCACAGCAGAACTTACTTTCTATAATGGAATAAGTAAAATAGATAGCAATCTTGTGTAGAACTTCAATGATAGCTTAGCTAGCAAATAGTCAAAAATCATTTATTTATAGATAAAGCAGTGAGGGGAAAATCTGTAGGAATAGTGGGTGCAGAGAGTGCATTGCATGTATGTCAATTAAGTTGTCACTTGTTACTCTCAGATTCCTGTACTCTACTCAAATTTGCTCACAATCTGGGTTCTCAACAGGTGCTCACTACTTGATAATAAAGCTTGTGATAAAAAGGGCTTTTGAATGTGGGTTTGGACATGCAGATCCAATCATATTTGCCAAGATACAGTTGCATGCATGGAATGACATCATTTTTGTTGTGTTCTGAGGCGCAGCACAG